>VBSK01000399.1:0-427219 GCA_006112555.1 Tuber indicum | reverse complement strand
GCAGATTCTCAGGAAATGCAAAGGTTAATCAAAGTCCAAAAGCAATTATTGGAAGGCAAGATTTGCATGACAGCGAGATGACACTCTCGTATTGCAACAATTGTCCTGGTGGAAGCCAACGTTCGGGACCTCCAGACCCATTTGGCGAAGGAGATTGCTGCTAAAAGTTAGCGCAGCAAGATGCTCGACATGAGCATCACTGAGGGAGTAACCTCTCAATTGCAACGAGAAGCCCTAGAAGAGACCTCACCCTGAACGGGAGTTCCAGGCATTCAAGGATAACCCATTCAACAAAACATGACTCTTCGAGCCATGATATCTAACCTCGCCGAAAGACAAGAACGCGAGGCTCAGAGCTACAGTGACTTTACCCGACGTACAACGAGATCAAACTCGTATCATGGATACTCTCGGACTACTGACAGAGCGGGTAACAGAGATCACACAAAATCGACCTACTGGTCGACAAGTAGCGTTGGAATCGGTCCCTGAAAGTTGGGCAGAAGCAAGAAGAGACTCAACCTCCAGAGGGGCCTTCCCGAGATAATGGGAAAGCAAAGAGAAGGAGAACCTCCCATCCCTGCGGCACCCAGGGGTGACCCAGATGATGATGGAGTGATGATGAAGGAGGAAACGGAGGAGACGTGGTGGAGGCCCATCCAGATTTAGCCGCGGATTAACACCCCGAACAACGTGGAACAGCCGATGTACTAGCGGAAGCTTTGCATTAACCACAAAAGGCGGCTGATGCACCCCCATTTTCCGAAGCAAAGCCTTCACAATGCGTTCGCTATTGGTTACTACAATGTGTGGACTACTTCGAAAGGAATCCTAGAACTTGGAATAGTGACCGAGAAAGGGTCATCTTTGCACTAGGAAGAACTAAAGGGGAGTTAGTTAACCCGGTAGCAATGTGGTACCGTAGGGCTATGGATGGACTCCATGGAGTGGAGCAAGATGCCGGCCTGGCAACCTGGACACGCTTCGACCACGAGTTTACAAAACGATTCGCATCAATCGAAGAGGACGAAAGGCGGTCCGTGATATGGAGAAAGTTGAATATAAAGATAATATTTAAAACTACGTCCAAATCATGACCAACCTTAATACGAAGGCCAAAATACCTGGCCCCGCATGGTGTCTGGCGATGGAAAGAAGTTACCAGCCAGCATACGTTTACGCCTATCCCTCAAGACCTTCGATACCGATGCAGAATGGGAAGCAGCACTCAGGAAGGCAGGCTGAGAAGAGGAGGAACTAAAGGAACGGGACCACCTGTTATGGGATAGACCAAAACCCGTAAAAACTACTTCCGAAGATAAAAAACCTGACAAGCCCAGGTTTAAGAAGGAGAAGCCCCAAATCAAAGGCGGTGGTCCCTCCAAAAAGCGAAGATGGGAACCGGAACCCGATAAACCGCGAAAAGACCCGGCGGAGTCAATAAACAAATGCATACCAACTTCAAAAAGCCTTGAAAGAATTCCCCAGTCCGTCATCGACGAACGAAATAAAGACGGCATATGCACTCGTTGTGGAAAGAAAAACCAGACTATAAAACATGCTGGGGACAAATTAAGGTATCTACTACAAGGGCAGAGCAACCTACTCTCCCCATTAGACATAGGGCTAGGACGGTAGCTACGGTACACCGTTCCCGCAACATTTCCGCCGCCCAAACACCTAGAGGAAACAAACTTTGGGAACTAGGCGAAGATGAGGAAATGACTTAGGTCACCTCATATGTCACCAACGGCGACGGCGTTTGGGTAGTCGGGGTTCGTTAGGATACGAAACCGGATCGAAATTGGGAACCCCCCGGGGCTGGGGTGAAGTTAGTGAACGGAACCAAGCACCAGCGGTATTGTCGTCTGGGTAGTCAGCCAGGGTCAGCGGGAGCCAAAATAACACCTTGACCAGGCACTCCATCCATGCCAGCAGGCGGCATATTAAGTAGGATTGTGGGTAAGAGACCTCCAGTCAGAAGTGTTGCCGAATTCATGACGATGAAATCGGCCTGAAAGATTGCGCAAGCCTACATTCCCGAACCTATCAGTCCTGAAGCTGAGTTATGTCGGAATGAGGGGATGGTTCAAGCGCCCAGACAAGAGCAGCGAATAAACTAGTTGGTCTCTCCAGTACGCTAGTTATTCCGCAGACCTTACCCACAAGCGTTTTCCACTCCCAGTTAGTTACTAGGGTTGGTGAAGGATGATACGGACGACCATATCACGTGTCGGATCTTAAACCCAGAAAACATATGTGGAGTTGCAGGACACGTATCCGGGAAGTTTTACCAGCTGGACAGCACCGGGGATACCTCTATGTTGCACACACAGCTGCTTCTGGTTGGAAGATCAAACCAATCCTTAAGGGAAAAGGAATTGGAGAGGAACAACAGGCTGCGTAAAAGCTGACCTCGTTACCACCAAGGCCCTAAAGCATGAGAGAAAGGAGAGGCATCCAGCCTGAGAACTGGTCGTGCACTATTAAGTGTATCGGTGAAACGCCGAGTAGGGATTTGGAATTTTCTTTATTAATAGGAAACCAGTTTGTCTGAGGAGACCTGTATGGTCGAAACTGCGCGGGCGCGGTAACAAACATCCTAGTTGTTATCAAACCTCAGACATGTCGAAACGAAAAGACGACGGTTCGACCCCTCATCCAAAGAGACCCGTGTTTGACGCGCCAAAACCTACACGATATGACTGTCCCGAGGGATATGCTCATATCCATGTTTTAAACCCGAACAGACAAAGATACAAAATCCGTGTTCTATTAGATTCAGGATCCAACGTGTTCCTAATCAACAAAGACCTCGTTAAGGAATTAAAAATTCCGTTCACAGAAAGACCGAATCCGGTCGCTATTCAAGGCTTCGATGGAGTACCATCTCCATCGGGAGGAAAATTTTATACGCGTCCATTATGGCTTGAAATTGGACGCAACAAACACTTATCCGAAGTTGCGTGCGAAATCGCAGCAGCAGGAGACTATGGGATGATTATCCCGTTTGGGTGGTGGCATTCAGAACATCCCCTATCGAACATTGGGGATCCCGATAACTGGGAATTCAAAGACCCCAAATGTAAAACTACATGTGTGGAAGAAGAAGACGAAGGAATCGCAGACATGTTCGAATACGATGAAACGGTAGCCTGGGATGAGAATGCAATTCAAATTGGAAGAATCGGGACTGTCGAAGATCCGAATGAAGTTAACTTCGACTCGCTCTCCAAACACTACTGGGGATTCAAGAAGCTCTTCCTACCGCAAACTTCGGCGAAGCTACTACTAAGGAGAACATTTGATCACGAAATCAAGTTAGTTGACGGAGCAAAACCATCTTAGGGACCCATCTATCCACTATCCGAGAAACAACTAAAACTCCTACACGAATACCTTAAAGAAATGATCCGACAAGGAAAGATTAAACGAAGTCAGTCGCCATTCGGTGCACCAATTCTTTTCACACTGAAGGCTGATGGCCGACTACGTTTGGTAGTGGATTACCGGAACTTAAATAAGATTACCATCTTAAATAAGTACCCATTACCACTAATGTCGGAACTACGCGATCGAGTGGCAGGCGCAACCCTCTTTTCAAAAATTGATTTAAAAGATGGTTATAACCTGATTCGGATAAAAGAAGGGGACGAATGGAAAATAGCTTTCCGAACAAGATACGGGCACTACGAATACAACGTAATGCCTTTCGGCCTAGCTAATGCTCCGGCAACGTTCCAAGACATGATGAACGAAGTTCTCCGTGAACATCTTGACCAAGGTGTTGTATGCTACCACGACGATATTCTCATCTATTCAAAGACCGAGAAAGAACATATCGAGTTGGTAAAAAACGGTTCTGCAAAAATTAGCGGATTTCCAACTTGCGATTTCAATTAAGAAATCCTTCTTCCATGTAAAAGAGGTGGAATTTTTAGGCTATATAGTAGCCGTTGATGGGGTGTCTATGAGCACCCGAAAGGTGGACTCCATATTGGATTGGAAGCCACCCAAGTCGGTTAAGGAAGTCCAGATCTTCCAAGGATTTACGAATTTTTACCGACACTTTATAGAAAACTTCTCTAAAATCTGTACTCCGATCACGGAAACATTGAAGGACGATCCGAAAAAGTTCCGGTGGGGCCCGGAACAAGAGTCAGCTTTTCAAGAACTTAAGAGAAGATTCACTTCTGCCCCTATTCTACACCCTTTCTTTCCCGAAAGAGAAACGGTCGTGGAAACAGACGCTAGCGACTTTGCTTTAGGATGCGTCTTATCGCAGTTTGTGGAAAACGACTCCATCCAGTGGCGTTTCATTCCCGCAAATTGAACTCAGCGGAACGGAATTACGAGATCCACGATAAAGAACTATTGGCGATCCTAGAAGCATTCAACAAATGGCGCCAATACTTAGTTGGAACCGAAAAACCGGTTACTGTCTATACCGATCACCAAAACCTTCAATATTTCCTCACCTCAAAAGTCTGGAGCGGTCGCCAAATTCGCTGGGCGCAGAAGCTCGCTGATTACAATTTTAAAATTGTTTACCGCCCGGGAACTAGAGGAGGAAAACCGGATGCCCTTAGTAGACGGCCGGAGTACCGTCCTGAGGAGGGAGCTGCACATCGCGAGCAAGCGATCTTGAAGCCAGAACATTTCCAAATCAGTTCAATTACAAGAACTAAGATGGGGGAAATTCGAATCTTCTTGGTCGCGGGAAACCCTGAAGGCGATATATGCGCAGACGACATCCAAGAGGAGCCCAAATGGAATGATCCCAATTCCGTTATTCGGGTCAAAAGGTTAGACACAAGAGCAAGGCTTCCAACCAAGGGCTCAAGAATGGCAGCAGGCCATGATCTCTATGCTCTGCAAGAAGATATAGTTCCAGCAAGGGGACAGTTGATAGTCAGAACCGGTATAGCAGTGGGACTACCAGCTGGAACATACGGAAGAATTGCTCCCAGAAACGGGTTAGCCATTAAAAGCGGGATTTCAACAGGTGCCGGAGTAATTGATGCGGACTACACCGGAGAACTCAAAGTTCTACTATTCAACCACCGAGACGCGGACTGTCACATCAAAGAAGGGGACCGTATTGCCCAACTAGTGATAGAAAAGATTAATACCCTGATATGATGGAAATAGATAGCCTGGACGAAACAGAAAGAGGAACAGCGGGATTCGGTAGCACAGATATTGCTACAAGAGCTATGACTATCCAAGAGATTGAACCAGTAGTCAGCCAGCTCCATGCGTCAAAGGATCAGAATAAACACTGGTATGACGTATCCGAAATACCCGAACGAACCCTCATAACTAGTACCATACTAGCCCGCAAAGAATTAAAGAAATTCAATCCCGAATTTGTGGAGCAGATTCAGAAGGCCATTTCAGGTGATAAGGAATGGCTGAAGCGAAGAAAAGAGTTGGAAAAACTCCGAGACAACAACAAACCTTTCCCAAGGATTGGACCCTAAACGATGATTTGCTTTACTATAAGCAACGACTATTCGTACCAAACAACCAAAGCCTCTATACCACAGTAGCAGAAGGGTGTCACAACGCGAAAATTGCGGGACACTTTGGGCAAGAGAAAACTCTCGAAATCATCATGCGAGATTTCTATTGGAAAGGCCTGACTAATTGGGTAAATGATTACGTACGATCATGTGACGATTGTCAACACAACAAGTCACCACGCCACGCAAAGTATGGTCTACTTCAACCACTATCAATACCATATGCAGCTTAGGCATCTATATCCGTGGACTTTATAACACAGTTACCACAAAGTCAAGGATGTACCCAAATAATAGTGGTGGTTGGTCGATTTACCAAGATGGCCCATTTCATCGGACTAGAGGGGACAGCGACCGCGAAAGATGTCGCCACCGCCTTCACGAAAGAAATATGGAAGCTACATAGCTTACCATCAGAGATTGTCTCGGATATGGACTCGAAGTTTGCAGGAGAATTTTGAGAATCATTGTGTAAAGCGTTGGATATAAAAAGGAGGATGTCAACTTCATACCATCCACAAACTGACGGACAAACTGAACGAACCAACCAAGTACTGGAAGGTTACTTACGAAGTTTTGTCAATTACGATCAGGATGATTGGTATCAGCTCCTACCCTTAGCCGAACATGCTTACAACAACTCGGCAACCAATGCACACGGAATGACTCCATTCTACGCAAACTATGGATTCCATCCTCAAACAGAATGGATGAAGGAGCGCAAAGCGCACAATCCAGGAGCAACCCTTTACGTGAACTGGATAAAAACGATCCATGAGCAAACACGGCAATTACTCGAACAGACACGAGAAACTATGGCCAAATATTATGATAGAAAGGCCAAGCAACAACCAGACTTCAAACCCGGCGATAAAGTAATGTTAAACGCAAAGAATATTCGCACCCGCCGGAAGTCCAAAAAGTTAAGCCCAAAACTTTATGGACCCTTCGTGATTCTGGAAAAACGAGGAAGCCGGGCATTCAAACTCAACATATCGGATCGTTGGAATATACACCCAGTATTCCATGTTTCTCTGTTAGAACCCTACAGAGAGTCGGTACGAGCAGACCGACAACAACCTCCCAGGGAACCCGAAGATATCGAAGGCGACCTACAATGGGAGATAGAAAAGATTGTAAGGAGCGAGATACGCTCTTACAAGAAAAGAGTCCGTGGCCACTATCAACAGATGCGCGAGCTATGGTACTTTGTTAAATGGCTGGGCTGTTCCGAGGATGAGAACACTTGGGAACCTGCGACGGGGATGGATAATGCGAGAGAATTGGTGGAAGAATTTCATCGCGATAACCCAGAAATGCCACGACAGGCAGAGGAAGGACAATGAAGATAAGGTTTTCTTGCCGTGGCCAAGCAAACGCGGAAAGCTTTTTACCCTGCTTCCATCGGGTCCTTAAATGATTAATGTTTAAGGTTTATTATTTAATATTTAAAATTTTAATGTTTAATTTTTATATTTGTACCGAAGGGGCATTCGAGACGAAGCCCTAGAGGAGGGAGCTCATATTAGGAGTACCCGATTCCGATAGCCTAGGAGTACCTTAGGTAGGGTAACCTTACCCGAGTTCGAGAATCTCAGTCTCCAACACCCCCCTCCGGCCCCCTTACGGGGCACGCGCGTCATCATACACATCAACCTTTGTTGCGTCCTGTGACTATATGGTCACAGAATTAAAGGTGTCAGAATAACACCGTATACCTCGCTGCCGTCCGTCCGACCGAAAGCTGTTCGCAGGATATATAAGAGGGGACCTCTGGCAAGACCTGAGAAGTGGAACGAAGTCAATCCGTCAACTACTCAGGGAGTTACTAGGCTTCAAAGAAGAGACATCTTCGACATGGGCCGTAAGTAACGGGACGTTTTCGCACAAGGTCATGAGATGAATGTTAGAAGGTTCGGGATAACGAACCAATGCATTCACATCCACCCTTCGACGATTAGAAAGAGTCTAGAGCTCCTGGAAACACTACCAAAGAAGCCAACGAGCTTTGAGGAGTGTTGCAACTATGATAAGTGGTGTACCGCAGTTGCGGGATTTACAACCAACACAACACGAAGGTCCACCCCCTCTACATAGAACGATCAGGAGTTGCCGACCGAGGAATTATAAGACTATTCCATAGAATGGCCTCTCCTCTACGAGATGAGAGTCATCGGAATGAATTCTATCGGTTAGTTGTTGAGTTATCACAACTAGAAGTCATCGACTCCGGCATATCTACAGATGCAGTCTCGTATCAAGACTGATCCTCTTGGTAACGAAAAGAACCATTGGGGCCAACAGAGTTCGACTTGAGAACCTGGCTACAGGTCGATAGACTCTGAGGATCGGATAATTACTACTGGTGACAAGTATGTCTCCCGGGCAGGAAATAGTAATTACCCAAGATGGTGTGATGGTTTTCAGGGTCTCCCGGTGTTCGCACCGTCAGGGAGAACTCGACGTTGCGCATTAGACTTGAAGAGGTACATATTTTGTATGTTAGATAGATGTAGCCCGCGAACACTCAAACGCGAAATATAAATATCGAAGTGCCTCCCAAGCTTTAGGCATCATCAAGCAACGGAGAAGAGACCTTAACAATAAAATATTGTTTTTAAGATTCTATCCTACTTTCTTGCACTCTTAGTAGTCATAAACGAAACGAGTTGCTTTCGAGCCTTCCTAGACAAATCTCCGTCTATACGAAAGAATCCCGATTGGCCTAGACCACCATAAATCTATACCGGTTGTCTCCGCCTAACAAAAAATACTTGTTACCAGTAGTAATTCACCAATCTCCAGAGTCTTTACACCTGTCGCTGACTTCTCAAGTCGAACTACGTTGGCTCCAATAGTCTTTTTCATCATCAAGAGGATCAGTCTTGATGCGAAGTTGCCTTTACATATATGCCGGAGTCGATGACTTCTAGTTGTGATAACTCAACAACTAACCGATGGAATTTATTCCAACAACTCTCCATTCATAGAGGAGAAGTCATTCTATGGAATACTCTCATAATTCCTCGGTCGGCAACTCCTGGTTGTCCTATGTAGAGGGGGTGGACCTTCGTGTTGTGCTGGTCATAACTCCCACAACTGAGGTACACCCTGTATCATAGTTGCGACACTCCCTAGGGCTCGTTGGCTTCTTTGGTAGCGTTTACAGAAGCCTTAGACTCTTTATAATTATCGGAGGGTGGATGTGAATGCGTTGGTTCGTTACCCCGAACCTCCTAACATTCCTATCTCGACCTTGTGCGAAAATGTCCCGTTACTTACGGACTATACCAAAGATGTCATATCTTTGAAGCCTAGTAACTCCCTGAGTAGCTTGTCGATTGACTTCATTCCACTTCTCAGGTCTTGCAAGAGGTCCACGCTTATATATCCTGCGAACAGCATTCGGTCGGACAGATGGCAGCGACGTATACGGTGTTAATCTGACACCTTCAATTTTGTGACCATATAGTCACTGGACGCAACTAAGGTTGATATGTGTGATGACGCGCGGGCCCCGTAAGGGGGCTGGAGGGGGGTGTTGGAGACTAAGATTCTCAGACTCGGGTAAAGTTACCCTACATAGGGTACTCCTAGACTATTGGAATCGGGTAATAGCCGGTTACCCTCCTATTCGCTTCGCTCATAGTCGGGATAAACAAGTGTGACAGATAAGCAAGGGTGACACTTCAGTTTTTTTTTTTTTTGTAGATAGGTTAACAAACACTAGCTATCTATCAGATGTTACTATTTTAGTATAAGTTACATGGCTTTAATTGAAGGCTACAAGGTCTACATTTTTCACAACCGAGTCCAAAAAAAGTATATGATAAATCAGAATCTGATTCACTGCTCAGATCTTCCCAATTACTCCCTGCTTGTTCCTGACTTCTTCCAATTTCAGTACTTCTCTGCTGTACTTTACTACTCCTAGTAGTAATCTCCTTAGTACTTGTATCTGCAGTACTAAGTGTACTTGGCTCAAGGATTAATAGAACTCATAATAGATCTGAAAGTGGCTGAAGGGCTTCTAGGTCCTCAGGGCTTGAATTGTTCTCAGGATCTGTAGTAGCAATCATCAGCTCAGATTGAGGAATTCCTACAGTGAGATAGAATAAATTAAACATCCTTCTTCCATTTTTTTTTACCTTATGAGAATCAACATCATGGTAGTACAATCCTATTTTAGTCTTATTAACCGCAACATCAATGTACTTATATGCTTTCTTAATTACAGTAGCCATTTCCTTTAGATTCTTTTCTGTTTTCTTCTGTCTCGCTTCTTCAATAGTAATAATACCATGTTTCTGAATGCTTTATCAGAATTTAGTTTTGTAATTGTCTTACTCTGGGGTTTTTAATTGAATAACTTGATAGAATTCATCTTGTACTAGTCTGTTAGCAAGTCAGATCTGTGTTCCCTAAGTATATTGTTCAAAGTAGGCTTGCAAGGTGTGAAGTCTGTAGACTTGGTTTGCAACAAAAAAAAAAAACACTGAAGCGTCACACTTACTTATCCGTCACATTTGCTTATCCCGACTATGAGCGAAGCAAATAGGAGGGTAACCGGCTATTACTCCTAACAACCAGTTCCTGATAACGAACCTAGCGAGTTCTTGATCAGAAGGGACGATTGGAATGATAGCCATTCGGACTACATTTACATACTTAGTCCCTTCAAGCCTAGAGATCGGAAAGAGATTATTGGGAGATAGGATGCTATCCTCTCAAGATAAATATCTCGTCTCAATTAAGGTTGAAGTAGTGTACGAACTTTCAGGGTCAAACGGTGTTCGCACTTACTAGAAACTAAAGTTAAAAGCTCCTCGGTACAAGTTAGTATAGGAATACTAGTATCTCCCCCTCGATACTCGAGGTTGTCTTCTGTCATTGGTATATAATGGAACATAAGAGACCCTTAATTTAATATACACATTCGTTGGATACTCTATCAATCCTCAAAGGAGACCTCTGGGCCCTCCTTGTATGATGTGTGAAAGTATTCTGGTAGGTTGCGGCTTCGCCGCTTTTTTTTATTTTCTTTCTTGCTTGCTTGCATACCGCCCGGTCTTCCAGGGATGCCTGACTGTTGCCGGGCGGGGGAGGGGTTGGTCAAGCAACCAAGGTGCATATCTCTGGTTAGGTATTAGGGTGTCAATAAGTCAAGATGGTATGCATGATTATATTGCGTGGTGTTGGAGATAAGAACCGTAGAATAGATAAGATCCATAGATGATAAGATCGAATTTTTGAGATAGGATGTTCCAGTACATAGTGACTAAGTACCGGTAGATTAGTATAAATAGGCTTATGGTCTCCAGGTTTGTTAGAGGAATCAAGCAACGGAGAAGAGACCATAACAATATAATAAGTTTACAATTACGAATCTTTATTGTTTTATTCTTTACTACATTACGAGTCTTTCTAGACAATTTTCAATGAAAGATTCAGGCCCTAGTCCGACCGATAAGATTGACATCGGCTACCGCCTAACAGCGGGACTGGTAGTGCCAGGGCCTGCTGACATGGGGGCGGTGGTTGGGTGTTAGGCGGAAGCCGTCTCTAAATACTTGTCGAGAAGACTTAGGCCTGAATCTTTCGTAATAGACAGAGATTTGTCTAGGAAGGCTCGGTGTCGTTCTTTTCGTTTTATAACTACTAAGAACTCGCTTAATCGATAGAGAAAATGTTTTTATAAAGATTCATAGGTAAAACAATGTTATATTGTTAAGGTCTCTTCTCCTTTGCTTGATGATGTCTAAAAGCTTGGGAGGCACTTCGATATTTATATCCCGCGTCTGAGTGTTCGCGGACTACTTCTAATCCTCCTATAACTAAGTACCTTTCCCAAGATTGTACGCTAACATCTCATAGTCTTAACAAGTGCGAACACTGTTTGACCCTGAATTCTTTCACACCATCTTCGTTCTTATAAATTCTTTTCCGTCTTATCGTAGGATGCGCTATTATCCTCGAATGATCGGTCTTCAATTTATAGAGACGAGTAGACTCCTGTCTGAAACTGCAGTCGTCTTGACTATCGTTCCAATAGTCTCTTCCGATTTCACATAGTGGCCAGCGTATGTGTCGGGTACCTATGCATAATGCAGGCCATATAGACAGTGCGCCAACACTCATAAGTCTACCGCCTATTAGGTCTTCTGAGTCTGAGCAGCTTCCGCTCGGTCTGCCCCGCCTCAAAGAGAATCACCTCTCCAGGGATCCTGTTTCCAGGACCAACCAACTTACAGCGGCCTTCAGATAGTTATTGGTGTCATATCTATCCCCTATGGCCTCTGGGGCACTGTAGGAGTAGTTGCAGATTTTCGAACCGAAATCGTCCCGTCACTTTCAGCCCGTAGTTAGGATGCCTAACTTTGAAGTCTAGTAACTCAATGTGCCTCCAACAGATTTCCTCCGTTCTACTTCTGAGAGGTACCCATTTCATTTTTTTTTTTTTTTTTTTTATATCATATATTCATTGTTTAAGGTACAAGAACCTGCATGCAGCACTAGCTATGGCAAAAACAAAATCTGTAAACACGCGCGTCCCTCCTCCATTTGAGGCAAAAATCAAGAACCCCAAGCCCCTCTGGTATGGAGCCAACCGCACATCTCGCCCCGAATCAAGCCCCCCCTACAGCCCAGACGAACTGAGCCCCAAAAGAAACCCAAAACAGGAAAAGCAGGAAGCCCAAGAAAAAATCCCCCCGGAAATCTCAGCCCAAAGGCACTAAAGAAAGTCCAAATCCAACCTACCAGGCAGACCCAAAGCAAGCCCGGCCGCCCGAAGGCTAACCCTAATCGGCCCCGTGAAAGAGGCAGGTGCACCGATAAGTGGCGCGACCCCATCCATGGGGAAAGGTTCGTAGGAGGAGAGATCCGACCGGCCCGAAACAGTGCAATACTGACCGGAGGAAGGGGCCAGGGCTGGGACCCCCAGAGAGATGACCGGGACAGAGCGACAAAGTCAACACCATCCCGTGTAGGTGAGGCAGCAGTAAGGTGCCAGCTTACGATGGAAGCAGTAGGGTGCCAGCCGGGAGCAGTAGGGTGCTAGCCAAGGAGGGAGGGCAGTAGGATGCGAGCCGACGCCCCGACGTAGAGAGGAGGAGGGGCCAAAGGCCCCAGAAAAACCCGACCGTGAAAGCCGAACCGATGCCGTTTTACCGCGTCTCTCATGTAGTCCCTTGTTCTCCGAGAGATAGCGTCACTTAGTGGAGAGGATCCCACCAGCGGGGTAAGGTAAAGGAAGGGCGAGGGGAGGAAGGCGACCGCAGCTTGAACCGAGACGACTAGGAGGGTATGGCCAGGCCTCACCAAGAGGCAGACCCCGAAGTTACTAGCCTAGGCGTTCCCCCTCAGGGATCGTGCAAAGTGGGGAGACGGGCGTCCACCACCACCAGTGCCGACCGGAAACGAAGAGAGGAGGCTGACCGTGCCAAAGCTAAGCGAGGGTCCAGAAGCGAGACGGGACTACTGGGCGAACCCAGATAGCTCCCCCATCAAGCGAACAGGAGACAAGCGAAGCAAAGGCGGGAGAGGATAGAAAGGATACCGTACCCCTAGGCAGAGGCCATCAAGGGGGCAGAGGGCATGAGGGGACCCCAAAGGGGGCCGAGAGGAGGCGGGCTCACGATAGTTGAACGTGGTGTTGTAAAACTATGTGGCAGGAAAATAGAAGGCGCGTCTCAGAGGTACCCATTTTTTTTTTTTTTATTTTTTTTTTATATCATATATTCATTGTTTGGTTAAGGTACAAGAACGTGCATGCAGCGCTAGCTATAGCAGAAACAAAACCCAAAATCAATCAACAAACAAACGAAAAACCTAAACCAGATCCTCCTATGGCGTCCAATAACCGACGCATTGCCTACACAGGACTTATAAAGGAAAATTACTAACTAACTAGCATCATAACGGAAACAAATCAAAACCCAACGTATTGAAATCAAACAGGAGACCTCCACCACTTAGACCACTTGGCGACCCAGCCAACGACAACCGAGGCGAGGCAGGACGGGAGGGGGAGGGGGAGAGAGAAGGCTGGCGGGGGGCATAGTGTGCATACATATCAGGGGGGAAACCAGTCTTGGTAGCGGTGAGATAACGACCAAGGCCCAAAACCATCGAAATCGAGGTCCACAGAGAAGAGTCAGGTCCAATATCCGTGACACCCTGGAGGTGGCGATCGCGGGGTGCAGACTTGACAGGACAGAAAAGGAGGGCATGTTCGAACGTCTCGTCCCCTTCCTCACACCAGGGGCAGAGGGGAGAGGGGTCGGTGTCGTGCCATGAGGGATGGGCGGCTAGGTAGCTCTTACCAGCACGCATCTGGTGGAGCCGGCCGGAGAGGAAACGCCCCAGGCCCATAAAGGGGTACGGGCGCAGGGTGGGGCCAAAGAGGTAGTAAGGCGGGGGAGGAGAGAGGAGGTGCCACGAGGTGAGGAGTTCCTCACGGCAACGGGCCTTGAGAGAAGCGTAGAGGGCGGGAGCCCCCAGCGGGGCCACCTGCAGTGGAGGCAAGAGGAGGGGGTTCGCCGGAGGGAGGGGGTCACTGCGGCCGCCAATAATGGGGTGAATGCGGTGGGCGACCGCATCGACTGGGAGGTGGCGCCGGTTGGGCGGGGAGGGTGGTTTGGTGAACCATCTGAGGGGGCGGTAGTTGGGGCCGGCCCATGGATGCCGGCCTCTGACAGACCCAGGGAGGCGGAGGGAGTCGGGAGCCCTAAAGGGGGACGTGGTTGGGACCGAGTGGTCCAGGCGGGCCGTTGCCGGGTTGATCTCAGGCGGCAGGCAGACCAGGCGGACCGCCGCTAGGCGTTGAAGGTGCTTGATCAGTAGGTCAATTGGGGGGAGTGATGATTCGCAGGAAAGGATGGCCGTGTTGGTGGAGGCGAAGCAGTTCGTAACCCACCTCTGCACCCGGTGCCAGAACGCCCTCATCTTGTCGAGCATCCTGGAGTTGGGGGAGAGAAGGTCGCTGCCGTAGAGAAGGATGGGGCGGACCAGGGAGGAGGCGAGACGATGACACAGGTGTGGTGCGAGACCCTTGCCTGGCCGGGACAGGCGGTCTATTGTAGCGAGGGCAGCTTCGGCCAGGGCAAGGCGCCTGGTGAAGTGAGGGGTGGTGGCTCGGTCCAACGAAGGAGTCGCGGGTTCTAGCCAGTAGCCCAACCACCGTAGTATTTGGGCCGGTTTGTAGGGGACGGAGTCCACTGAGACGGGGAGGAGGCAAGGGGGCCCTCTCTGTTGGGGCGTCCTCCAGTGCATCAGTTCTGTTTTGGGGAGGGAGAACGCAACGCCTATGCGTCTTCCCCTCGACGTGAGAGAGGAAGCGACTGCTTGAAGTTTCTGGACGTTACGCCTGTAGGAGGGCGAGGAGACAGTTATAGCGAAGTCGTCAACATAGGAGAGGATTATGCCGTTAGGGACTGGAAAGTGGAGGGAGGAAACGTAGATCAAGGAAAGAAGAGGGGAGACAGGTGAGCCTTGGGGGGTGCCGACCTGGACCGGCGAAAGGACCTTAGGGGAACCCTGGTATAGGAGGCGGCAATGCCTGCCGTGTAGGAAGGATCGGACCCACGAGACAAGGTAGGGTTGAACGCCCCTTTCCCGAAGCTTGCCGCACATGGCAGCGGAGTCGACATTGTCAAAGCCTCCCTTGATGTCAAGGAAGAGTGTGGAGGAGCAGAGGCCCATGCAGTGCGAAAGACGGACCTCATGTGAGAGTGTGGCAAGGGCATCAAAGGTACCCATGCCCGATAGCGAGCCACATTGGTTGGGGTGGACTAGGCCAAGGGCCCGAGCAACTGCGGCTAGCCTTACAGCTACCACACGCTCCAGGATCTTGGATAGGGTTTGGAGGAGGACGATGATGCGGAAGGAGGCCGGGGTGTCGTAGGAGGCCTTGCCTGGTTTGTCGAGGACAATACCATTGGCCTGTTTGAGGGAGGACGGGTGAAAGCCATAGAGTAGGAGGGGGCCCAGGAGGGACGTGAGGATTTTTGGGTTGGTGCTGTGGACTCTTTTCCAGACTGAGTACGGGATCTGGTCGGGGCCGAGGGCGGATGAGCTTGAGCTGGATGCCAGAGCCTTAGAGATCTCTTCTCTCGTGAGGACATCGAGATCCCGGAATGGGCGTAGGATAGTAGGGGAGGAGGAGGATTCCCTAGGAGGAAAAAAGTGGGACAGGAGGGCGGTGTTGACAGCAAGCGGGGTGTCGGCTTCCGGGAAAGACGGGAACCGGTCTGGGGGGCGACCTATCGCGAAGCGTTTGGCTGTCCATACAGTCTTAGGGGTTGCAGAGGAGAGGAACTCGTCCCAGTGCCTTCGCTTGGCCTGTTTTATGGCTTTGAAGTAGGCGCTGCGGGACCCCCGGGCCTCAGCCAGGGAGTCCACACAAGGGGACCTGCGGGCACGACGAGCAGCGGCGTGAAACGAGATTCTGAGGGAGGAGAGGAGGGGCGACCACCAAGGTTTGGAATGGGTCGACATGCGGTTGAGGGGGGTGTGTAGGAGGAGGGTAGTGCGGAGGCGGTTGACGTTGCTGTCAAACCAGGCCGAGGCAGAGGACAAGGTCGGGAGGGCGGGAGGCGGAGAGACAACAAACAATTTGAGGGCGTCACCAAGGGCAGACCAGTCTGTCTTGGCCCAGGCTGGTGTGGGGGCAGGGGGGCGCAATAAGGGCGTGGAAAGTAAGATGCAAATAGGGACGTGGTCAGAGCCAGTGGACGGGAGGGTGGTGGTCCACTCAGCAAAGAGCTGGGCCGCTTCGCCATTGGCAAAGGAGAGATCAAGGACAGAGGGCCTGTCCTGGGGGGTAAAGGAAAAATAAGTAAACACACCAGGGGTGTTAAGAAGGGAAAAACCATGTAAAGAAGCCAATTGAAAGTAAGGAACTGACGTCCTAAGTTCGGTGGATGAAGTGGCCCTCAGCGGGTCAGAAAGAGGGTGGTGGAGGTTAAAGTCCCCCAAAACAAAAACAGGAAAACTCAAGTCAGGAAAGCACAGCTCGGGAGAAACAATGCGCGTGTGGGTTGAGGTGCCCTTGGTGTTGTACACATTGTACACCCTAAGGCGAGTCTGTGAGGAGGAGCAGAAGCCCACATTGGAGAACAAGTCAACCGCCATCACGTTGGCAGACTGGTCCACCCATACGGGCAAGAGGGAAACAACTTCAAGAAAGGACAAAAGAGCGTAGCAAGCCACGCGGGGCTTGCCAAAGGTGGGGGGTGGGGAAAAACATTTATAGCCAGGAAAGGAAGGTAAGCGTGCCCTCCACACAGGGGGGTCCTGTATGGCCACAATCGCGGGCAAGGAAGACAAAGCAGAAAAACTCTGAAATAAAGAAAGAAAAACATCCCAGCTACCCAAGCTGTTATGTTGAACGAAGGAAAGGTTCAAAAGGCCAGGATCCCTGCCAGAGGGCCTGGGGAGAAGAGAGTCGGGAGAAGGCATTTACCCGGACAAGCCGGAGGGATTTTCTGCGGTATGGGCTGGGTCGTAGTCCCCGTGGGTGGGGGGGACGTTGGCCCTGGAGGAGGAACGAGTAGCTGTCTGTGGGGTCTCGGGCGGGACGCGAGGACGGGGGCGGCGGGGGGTCGCAAAAGGCGGGGCAAGAGTCTGTCTCGGGGTGGAGGGGCCAGCACCGGCGTCGGCACCATCAGGGCCGACATCCATGCCATCCTCATCACTTTGGCCTAGTGGTTGTGAGGCGGAGGGGTCTTTGGGGGTTGGGGCGGGTCGCTCCGGGCAGTCCCTGTCAGTGGCCGCGTGCGGCTCCTTACAGTTGGGGCAGGAAGCAATGGAGGAGGGGCAGCAGTTGACGACCGCCTTGGTGTTACCCGCCTTAGGGCAGGTGGGATTCTGGCAGCAGTGCGCCGAACGTGTGTGCGAGAGGGAGCAGATTGGACATACCGGGTGATCCAGCTTACATCTAGGGGCCTGATGGCCGAACTTCCAGCAGTTGCGGCACTGGGTGAAACGGTTGGAGGAGAAGGCGCGTTCAACCCGGCGTCTTCGGGAGAAGAGGTGGATAGCGGTTCCCATGGCATTGAGGTCCTCGGGGGCGATGGTGACAACAACGGAGGTAGCGGACTTGGACATCCTGGAGTCCAGGTCCCGATTGAGGTAGCGGGCTGAGAAGATGGTGACGCCCGCGGCGTTGCGGATGGACTCCTGGAAGAGGGAGAGGAGGTCTTCTTGGTCTTCTGGGAGGTAGGCGAGGGGGAGGGAGTGGATGGCGAGTTGAACTTCGTTGGGGGCAGGTCTGAAGGGGAGGTAGGCATTGTCGCCTACCGGGGAGATCTGGTTGAGGCGGTTGGCGAGGGCTTGATAGTATGGGGCGTAGGAGGTGGCGGGAGTGTAGGGGTCGAGGACGGTGAGAGTAACGGAGCCTCTGTCGTTAACCCGGGCAGAGAGGGAGAGTGGTAGGGAGCAGTTGGCCTCACGGAGAACTGAGGCAGCGATGTCAGGGAGGGTCGCGGAAATTCTATCAGCTTCGGGGTGGGGAGCAGGAGAGGAGCGAGGAGCGAAGAAAAACGACGTTGTGCTGCTGGCAGGACAGGAGTCTCCTTAACAGGAGACGCCGAGGTGCCGGATGCGACTTGCGCAGCTGAGGGTGGCTTCGACTTAGGCCCCTATGACTTCTTCTTGCCCCCGTCAGCGGCAGCCAGGGCGAATGAGCGAGGAGGGCGCAGGTAGGTAGGATCCATGTTACCAGGGGTCCACTCAGAGAGGGGGGGGTATTTGCCGTCACGGAAGGTTCGGGCTTCCCATGAGTTGGGGTACTTGACCGCGTAGGCCTCGGGGTTGCCGTAGTTCTTGCCCGAAGCGGTGTCATATCTGGGGGTGTCTAGGTCGAACCCATTCACAATCGCCCCAACCTGGTAGAGGGGGGCGCGGGAGGGGGCCTGACTGGGGTGTGGGGCGGCAGGGAGTTGTGCCGTGTTGGTATGGGGGGGCTGAGCCGAGGGAGGGAGTTCTTTCCCTTTCCGGGTAGGGGGTGGAGCCAGAGGCGCCGGGGCTTGCTGACGTGGGGGCGGTGGTTGGGAAAGCCTTTGTGACAGGTCACGCAGGTCTGACTCGATAGGGGCTAGGGACGAGAGCGAGGGGGTCTGAGCGGCGGAAACACCTTCTGCCAGCCCTTGAACTCTGGCGGCGAGGAGGTCGATTCGTTCGTTGGTGGTGTCGAGCCCATTGAGGGTAGCAACCAGGAGGGGGATGAGGATGGCCTCGCCTTCGCTGAGTTCGCGAAGGTCTGACGAGATGAGAGGGGGGACAGAGGAGAAAGCATCACCAAGGACTGGCTGCAAAGACTGTAGGAGGGCCGGGATCGCGAAGACCGCGGGGTGGATGGGCTGAGCAGAGCTCGCCCTAGACTGGTAGGCGGAACCAATGTCGGACATTGGATCGCGAAGCAGAGACTTGAAGCCTAAGCAAGAAGGGGAAAAGCGTGCAGAAGTGAGGAGTCACACCAGATGCGATAGTGTTGAGGGCATGTAAGAAAGTTATGGTCAGGAAAATAGGGGGCGCGGAGCATGGTCTCAGAGGTACCCAGAGGTGCCCTCTTATATATCCTGCGAACAGTTTCCCGTCGGACGGATGGCAGCGACGTATATGGTGTTATAAAGTGGGCTTCATTGAGATGACATTATAGTCATGGGACGCGACTCTTCGAAATCTCGCTAAGGACGTGCGGGCCCCAGAACGGGGCCGGAGGGGGGTGTTAGCCTTTCGATAAATGAGGGTCTGTGCGCAGTTACCCTACCGAGAGGTCTGTGCATTTTCTTTATGCCTAACATTGGAAGAGTCTTTGTGACAGGTCATGTACAGCTGACTCGCTAGGGGCGAGGGAGGAGAGGGAGGGGGCCTGAGCGGCGGAGAGCCCTCAGACAGCATCTGGACTTTTGATGAGAGGAGATCAATACGTTCGTTGGTGGAGGCAAGTCCATTCAGAGTCGCCACGAGGAGAGGGATGAGGACGGCTTTGGCGTCACTGAGATTGCGAAGGTCAGAGGGGAGGAGAGGAGGAACGGAGGAGAACGCATCCCCTAGAACTGGTTCTAGGGACTGTAGGAGAGCCGGGATCGCATAGACCGCAGCATGGAGGGGGGTGGTAGAGCTAGCTCTCGAGGGGTGGGCGGAGCCAACAGTAGACATTGGCATGCAAGGCAAAGACTTGAAGCCTAAGCGGGAAGGGGGCAAACAGGCAAAGGTGGGGAGTCATACCAGACGCGATGGTGTTGAGAATGTGTGAGAAAGTTATGGTCAGGAAAATAGAAGGCGCGGAGCGTGTTTTCAGGTCTTGCCAGAGGTCCCCTCTTATATATTCTGCGAACAGCTTTCGGTCGCATGGACGGCAGCGACGTATATGTTGTTATTCTGACACCTTCAATTCTGTGAGCATATAGTCACAGGACACAACTAAGGTTAATGTGTATGACGACGCGCGGGCCCTGTCAGGGGGCCGGAGGGCGGTATTGGAGACTAAGATTCTCAAACTCAGGTAAAGTTACCCTACCCAGGGTATCCCTAAGCTATCAGAATCGCGTACTCCTAACATTATAATTTCCACAACTGCAGTGTACCCTGTACCATAGTTGTAACACTCCCTGGAGTTCATTGACTTCTCTGATAGTGCCTTCCAGAAGCTCTATACTCTTTCTTAATTATTGGAGGGTAGATATGAATGCATTGGTTCTTTGCTCCGAACCTCCTAACACTCAAATCATATCCTTGTGCGAAACTGTCCTGTTACTTATGGCCTATATCAAGGTTGTCATATCTTTGAAGCCTAGTAACCCCCTGAGTATAGTGTTCGTTACAGGGCGGGCCGGGGCGGGGTGGGTTTTGGGCTCCGAGGCCCTGCCATTACGCGGGGGCGGGGTAATAATTTTCTCTCTCCACCCCGCCCCGCCCCCGTCCAGTGCCTGATTGTACCCCCCCGTCGCACTAAAATTTGACGGGGCCCCGCCTGTGGTATGGGCAGGGCGGGGGGACTTGGCTGAAAATTGTTAAAAAATAGGCCCCGCTCCAGGCCATCGTGCGGGCCGGGGCGTGGAATTTTGCCAGGGACCCGTATTTTTCATGGCCCCGCAGGACCCGTAACGAAGCCTACCTGAGTAGTTGACTGATTGACTTCATTCTACTTCTCATATCTTGCCAGAGGTCCCATCTTATATTTCTTTTGAACAGCTTTCAGTCGGACAGACGACAACGACGTATACAGCATTATTCTGATACCTTTAATTCTATGACCAAATAGTCACAAGACGCAACTAAGGTTGATGTGTATGATGACGCGCGGGCCCCATAAGGGGACCAGAAGGGGGTATTGGAGATTGAGATTTCCGAACTCTGGTAAGGTTACCCTATCAAAGGTATTCCTAGGCTATCAGAATTGGGTACTCCTAACAGTTACTCTTTAGTTTTCTCTTTACACCTCTGAAGCCTTCTTTAGTTCATACAGCTCTCACCTCCTCTCCAGAAGAGCAGGCCACCTGTCAACTATCGTACACCTACCGGAACGCAATTAGCATCTTGCAAACACATTACAATACAGTTTTAAAAATACAACTCATTGGCTAGTAGAAAAAGCCTTCAGGTAGACCAAGAGAGTCTATTACAGAGTAAGACCATGCAATGTTGAAGACAATTATTCCTGAGAGAACAATACATTTTGAAGAAATTACTAAGAAGGTTGTACTTCAAGTAACTGGGCATACTGAAAGGAGGAGGCATGAAGAAAAGCATTTACATAAATAGATTGCAAAGGAGAGAGAGTATTTGGATGAGGAAATTACAGGAAAGAAATTAGAGTAGGCATTAGTTTATAGAGATTAGACTAAAGAGATGAGGAGAAAGAGAGCCATGTGGGGGGATGAGGTTACTGTGGAAAGAGGTGGAGGTAAGAGGAAAAAATGGATATTTAGATATCCTAGAGAAAAATGGCATAAGGACTGCATTGATCCTACTGCTAGGGTAGGTGAGAGAAAGGTTAGTCAAATGATGACTGGCTGTTTTCATGGTCAGAAATATGGTCTCTTGCTTCCTGTTTTTCCTGATCCTAATTCTGCTGAAGGAGGGGTTACTGCAAAGTCTATTATTCAAATTTATAATCAATATAATTTCCCTGGTATGTAGAAGGAAATGAAGGAGGAAATAGAAGAGAAAAGTTTTTTAATTATTAACAATGCTAGAACCCATCTTTCCTTCATGAGATGGCTCAGGTCTAATGGTATTAGTCTTAAAAAAATTTCCCTTTACTTACTAGATCTTAATCCTGTTGAACATATTTAGTCTCTTATAAATGCTAAACTTTATAAGTATTACTCAGAGCTTTATCTCATAAAGGGATCTAAGAATGAAATCGGGAAGGCTATTAAAGAGGTAGTTACTTTTTGTTGGAAACTTTTGGACTCCAAAGTCTTTGATAACTTAGCAGTATCTATAGTTCACAAGATTGAGGCAATTATTAAGGCAGATGGGTGGTATATAAAGTAAATATCATTTATATTGTAGTCTTAGTAGTGATTTGTTGAGCAAGTAGTGTTGAGAAGAGAGTGTATGCCATTGCATTGTTATGTTTGGTTTCTTCTGCTAAGGTGCTATACATACTCTCTAGGTTGAAAGAAGTTAACATAAATTTCTATGCTGCTTGCAGTTTGCATTTATCAATAGATACTTGCACTGGCACAACGGATGCGATTATTATTAGCTAGAGTACTCCTTATTAAATTGTTTGAAATTGGAATTTGAATGAACAATGTCTTATAGATAATATTATCCTCTACCGTAAATTCTCGAATAATTGGCCACTGTGCTAAGAGGTTGAAATAAGGTGTGAAACCGCTGCTCATGTCTTGAAAATGTCTTTAAAGTAAAACAATATTATAAATCAAAAACATTTGAACTTTACCTGAACCTCACCATCATAACTCCTGAATAAAATATAAACAAATACGCAATTATTTTCTAAATACAAGTACTCTTTATAGAACCAAATCCAACTCCCAAAATCAAAAGCTCCAGCCAAGTTTATCATGTCATCCCGACGCTGTGGCCGCATACACGTTCAACCCAACTTCCCTCTACTACCTGCTGACCAATTTTATACTGGTGTTAAAAAAAAAGGAGGCCGAAGAGGAAGTCACTCACAGAGCGTGTGAGAGTGGATGAGAAGAAGGTAGAAAACTCATATCGTTCCTATACAGTTAGCTTTAAGGTACGTGTTCTGTCTTATTGGATGGGGGAAAATATATGATATAGTCCAACCAAAGTACGCGAGCCAACAAGAGCAGAGATTGCACGGAGGTTCAAAATTGCTGTAAGCAATTTGTCACATTGGAAAAAGGAGGAGGAGGAGGGAAAGTTTAGAGTTATGAGAGGGGATCAGCGGAGAGCAATTGGAGGAGGAAGGGGAAGGATGTGGCCTGAGATGGAGCAGGAACTATTTGAAAAGTTCTGGAAGCGACGGGCACTAGGAAGGCCAGTAAGGCGCAGCTGGTTTCGCAGACTTAGCAGAGCGCTTTTCCAAAATGTAACTGGTACTGGTACTCGGTTAAGGATTTTGTATTATGTTTTGTTTTAAGTATCGCCTTGATACTTGGTTTGTTTGAAGCATTGTTTCGATACTTAGTTTGTTTTATGTTTTGTTTTAAGTATTGCTTTGATACTTGGTTTGTTTGAAGTATCGTTTCGATACTTAGTTTGTTTTATGTTTTGTTTTAAGTATCGCTTTAATATTTGGTTTGTTTGAAGTATCGTTTTAATACTTAGTTTGTTTTATGTTTTGTTTTAAGTATCGCTTTGATACTTGGTTTGTTTGAAGTATCGATTTGATACTTATGTTGTTTTACCAAAGTGTATCGCTTGATACCTTTGTTTAGTTTCGTTCATACTAGACATGAACAGATTTGTGCATTTAAAGACTGTCCTATTCTATGATGGAAAGGACAAACTTCGACAGACAGTATTTCAATATACTTCGTTGAACGGTTACTCTTTAGTTTTCCCAGTACACCTCCGAAGCCTCCTTTAGTTCTTACAGCTCTCGCCTCCTCTCTGGAAGAGCAGGCCACCTGGCAACTATCGTATACCTATCGAAACATGATTAGCACCTAGCAAACACGTTACACAAAAGCACTATCCCAGTGCCGAGGGTAATGAGAATACCTTTACCTTCTCGAATGGCTGGTTCCATCGATATTTGTCCTGGCACCAAATTAGCCTCTGGTTTGCTACTAATAAAGCAAGTCAACTACCATCTGACTTTGCTAGTACGATAGTTAGCTGGCTGCGGTTTAATCGCCGCAACTCCCAAATCCGACCAAATGACAATACTAGAGAGGAACCACTTACTGCTCAGCTAGTTGGACGTTACCGGTTACAGAACATCTGCAACATGGACCAAACGCCCATTTCATTCAAATACTTAGAAGGCCAAACTTATAATCAGATTAGTGACAAGACAATCTGGATTCAGGCCAGCCGCTCAGGCGGGGATAAAAGACAGGGGACATTGCAACTTACCATCTTTGCAGATGGAGTCCCACAAGTTAAGCCTCTCCTCTTCTTTCGCAGCCAAGGTACTGGCCCTACTATGGGGCCAGAGCGGAGGTAATATGACAATCGGGTTGTTGTAAAATCCAACCCGACTGCATATGCCAACTCGAGCAACATGCTTGAGTGTCTCAATGAGCAACTCGTTCCTGTCTTTGAAGATCAGCCAACATTGCTTGCAATTGATCTTTTCTCAGGTCACCGGACAGAGGAGGTTTTGGATACCTTTGCTGCTCATGATATTACACCCTATGTAATATCTGGAGGCTGTACCGGACTGATCCAGCCTCTTGATGTGTCGATTAACCGCCCCTTTAAAGACATACTCAAGGTTAGTACTCATATATTTAAGAAATAAGAGGGGCAAAAACTTATCTTTTTTTTTTTTTTTTTCCATGACAGGAGACAATGGATGAGCAGTTAGCAATAATAGAGGATGAGGAGGAGCAGGCTTTGGGAGAGGGGAGAAGACTTACCGGCAGTATGTGTAACGTTCCTAGCTCGTGGTTAACTAATAGCGACTGGCAACGATACTTCTCTTCTTTGTTCCTATCCTATTTGATATAACAGTTCTTAGATCCGTTGATCTACGTTATCACCGTTCGTCGGATAACGCCTGTTAAATCCTAACTAAGATAGCTTCGCCTTATATAGGCTCGTGAGAAATGTGTAGGATGTGTAATCGTGATAAAGAGCGTAAAGATGTTTTATTCGTAAAAGTAATAAGTAAGGAAAGTACTTAGAACATTCAATCTAATTTTATTTAACCACGTACCGCCGACTCCGGCATACGACGTGCCCGGGGCTGGAGGACCCCCCGGTTAGCGCACCCCCAGTAACTACCACTATCTACAAACAATCCAAACCTCCGACCCCAAACCTCAAACATGCCCGTGCCATGCCCACAACACGAACACTAGGTACAAAATCATCAACGGTAAAGAAAGTTCTCCCCGAAGCAACACCGTAGACCCTCTGGTATGGGCCCGACCAAGCCAAGTAGCCGAAGCCGCAAGGCCTCCTCGCGTAGCCGAAGCCGAGTAAGGTACCAGTCCCCCAGGTTCCCCGTACAAAAACAAAATTCCACTACCGTCATCTGAATATGACCCCGCATCCCGTCCTCCACAATAGAAACCCTCCCGGGCGCCCCCACTCAATGATCTCGGGACACCCCCAGCCGACTGCCACGGCCAAACACCCCCCCAAAATCCCTTAAACAAAAGAAACACGCAAAACCCATGCGCGTAGACCCGAAGGAAAGCCGACTTACCGGGCGAGGGCTCCCCGGCCGAGAGGGCTCAGTCATAGGCAAACACCCGGAACGCGTCGCAAGAACCACAGCGCGCCCCACGTCGGCCACCGACCACGCCACCCACGAGGGCCCCCTGACACCCAGGGTCAGGACAACCCCCACGGCACAACTCAGCCTCCGCCTCCGACAGCACTATTCCGCCGGGGCCAAGAGGTACCGGGCGCGCTCGAGCGCGCACCGGCGAGGGCGACGATTCATCAGAACCGGGGACAAGTGGCACAGGTGAGGTCTGGTCTTCTTTGACCCGGCGCTTCTTGTTTCTCCTCCTCTTCCCACCCCCAGGCGCAGGCCTACGGTCGGGGGTGGACGGGCCACCCTCAACACCACCCACCGCCACAGGAGGGGCGCCACCAGAGGCGCTTCCCCGACCAGCCACGGGCTCAGCCACAGAGGACTCAGGCACCTGACCCCCCGAAGGAGGCGATGCCACCGCAGCCGGCGCCACCACAGTGGCCACCACCCCACCCACCGAAGAGGACGCCTCTACCACCACACCCGACGAATCAGACGGGGGCCCACCCACACCACCCTCCGAGGAGGGTGGTGGTGGGATAACCGCCGGCGTAACAACTCCCCGATGGGGCTCCTCTGCCGGACCCTGAGAACCCTCAGGGTCTAGCCCATCCCCCACCGTAACAACTGTAGCAACCGAAGCGACCGAGGGAGTAGGCGACGAAGGAATAACCATAGGAGCCTCAGCTCTAGCCATCGTAGAAACCAAGCCCCTAGTGAAAGAGACCTGAGAGTCCAGGGTGGCCGACAAGGCAGCGTTCTCCTTCTCAGCGCGATGAAGTCGCCGAGAAAGGACAGAGATGTGATGCCGAAGGCGAGAGACTTCGGCCTCCAGGGCGAAGTTCTTCTCGACGGCACGAGACAGAACCACCGACGAGCGCAAGGCGGACGCGGCGGAGGGGGGAGAGGCTCGCTTAGCCATAGCGACCGCAAAGAAGCAAGGCTGAAAGGGAGAAACTTGTAGATAGGCGAGATGAAGAACCTGAGTTCTTCAAACGATCGTAGGAGGGGGGGGATAGCAACTATCGTGATAGAAGCTAAAGACTTGAAGCTATCGTGAGATAAGAATCAAGGGCTCTGATTGGCCTGACGACTGTAGATTCGCTACCGAGGCGGAGCGAAGATAGAAGTAAGGAAATTACTTAGAACATTCAATCTAATTTTATTTATACTTGTACCGCCGACTCCGGCATACGACAAGTCCCCGCCGGCACGAGGTTAACGCAAACTGGAACTACCACTAGCTACGAACAAACCAAACCTCCGGCCCCGAACCTCAAACATGCCCGCGCCATGCCCACAACACGAACACTAAGTACAAAAACCATCAACAGTAAAGAAAGTCCTCCTCGAAGCGACACCGTAGACCCTCTGGTATGGGCCCAACCAAGCCAAACAGCCGAAGCCGCAAGGCCTCCTCGCGTAGCCGAAGCCGAGCAAGGTACCAGTCCCCCAAGTTCCCCGTACAAAAAACAAAATTCCACTACCGCCCGGTCTGAATACCGTCCCGCAAACCCTCCTCCACAGTAGAACGCCAACAACAATTTATCAACACAGGCGGCACCAAGGCAGAGAGGTCGTGACCAACATGTCCACAACTCGCATCCGCATGCCAGGCCGTCGACCCTATGAACCCACTTTGCCGAGTGCCTCCGAAGAGCGTAACGGTGAGGAGGACCTGTACCCGCTGCCTGCAACTCCAAACCAAACACAAATAAACAAAAAAAAATACATAGAGGTGGTGACAGACCGAGAAGGTCAGTAGGGCCTATCTCCTACCCGTGGTGCCATGCCCCCGCCCGCCGTTCCCACAACCAAACCAAAGAACCCAAACAAGCCCCACAAAATCCAGCACGCAAGACCCAAACAAGTCCAACCCAGAGGTCGCAACCCACTATCCGCACAGGTGGCCATCAGCCAGCCGGTCCGCCAGGAAGCTTTACAGCACTCAGCAGCTTGACCTTAGCAGCCCAGTCCAGCCAGAAACACTTAATTAGACCTCGCCCAACCTGACGCAGGCCTGACCGGTGCTCGCAGGTGCCTCTCCCCGCCAAGTCAGCCCCCCCCAAGCCCCACACACCAGGCATCGCAGTTCCCATCCAGCCCCCTCAGCTCCTCGGGCAGATCAACCGCCCGACAGCCACAGGACAGCCGATACCTGACCCCATCAGGCAGCCACTGATCTTGGCCGCGCCAGCGGAGTCCCATCCCCCAGCACTGTGTAGCCGAGGGGGGCTACCAGGACGAACCCGGGGCCTCAACATACGCGCCAGCATCCAAAGACGCCGGCCACAGTCCCAGCCCGCCCGAACCGAAATCCAAGCAAGCCGAGAGGGAAACCAGGGAACCCGGAGGTCCCCCAATGTGGGCCCCAAAGGGCCGCACCGTAGACTGACGAAAGGTGCCCAAACTGACGCTTCAGAGAGGGCGGGTACCAGGATAGGAAACGAGACAAACAGAAGGTAGGCCCCACTTGCAATGGGTGTGACCGCCAACCACCATCCGTAACCACACCGACCCCTGCACTAGACCAAGCGTGGCCCGGCAACCAATCGCCCCACACCACCCCGGGCAGAAGTTCATCCGCACCAGGAGGCAAAAGATTTCAGGGTCAAAGCCATCCCCACTCAGAAGCGAAGAGGTGACACCTGACTGAACCACCGTAAATGCCACAAGGACGTAAACTCCAAGGGAACGGTGATAAACGACATCGTAGAATTCCGATCGTGAGAGTAGTAGACGAAGGGCGGGGCCGGCGAGGCCCCCGTCCCTTAAGGAATGATGCGACCGGTACGACGTGTTGATACTTGGGAAGGTCATCAGTCTACCCCAAGGGCGTTTTGTATCGTGAACACTAAGGACTCTGTTAAAACCCAACAAGAAACATGAGCTGGCCCAAAGAACGACACGGGTGTTTCCCCCCACAGCAATGTTCAAATCCCCCAACCCCCGAACGCGAAACTCTACGAGTAGACGAGTAGACAGAGAAGCCGAAGTCTTTTTACCGAAGGAGGGCTCGTAGACGCCAAAGGTGAGAAGGCTCGAAGCGAAATCATTGTGAGAATCAAACAACAACGAGGAGGCGAAAACAAGTAACCACGACGCTCCACCACACGACAACCTCAACACCAAAGACCCCAGGAACTACTGAGCGAACTCAGATATCTCCCCCAGAATCAAAGGATCAGAAAGCTATCGTGGGCGCGAAGGAACGCTACCGAGGCGGAGCGAAGATAGAAGTAAGGAAATTACTTAGAACATTCAATCTAATTTATTTATACTAGTACCGCCGACTCCGGCATACGACCAGTCTCCCCCTCGCCCCAAAATCACAAACTAAAATACACTACCACGGGCGCAATCCCGTCCCGCAACCGCTCCTCCCAAACATAAATCCAACAATCACTACCAAAAGGGCTCACGGGCGCTCATGTCGACTAGCGACATCCCGGATTATCGCGTCTTCCCTTCCCGCAACCCAACCACCAACAACATACCAACACAACTACTCCGCCCCCAACACAATCTCGTCAATATACTCAACAAAGGAAACATACAGTCTGTCCCAACAACCACGCTTCTTCCGATAGTGCTCCCCCATCCTATTCACCTTTCCAGCAATCCGCCGCTGGTCGCAAAAGGGGCACCGTTCCAGTTCGATAAACCCAAACAACCCAGCCCACTTGAGTACGACGGCCGTCCGCAAGGGAAGCGCGAGGTCGTCCCAGTCAAGCCAGTGCCGCTGCCAAAATTGGTCAAGGCTCGCCGAGAGGCAGCCCGGGTTGTTATCGAAGTGAGTAGAGAAGGAGGGCTGAGTGGAGGTGCCTTGGTAGGTAATCGCCATGTTGCAGTTCGGACAGCGCGTAGCGACCGAGTTCGGAAGGAAGAACCACTTGGTAGGAAGATGCTTACTCGGAAGCACGCACTCCCCCCCAGGATGTTTCTTTTCGCACCGCAAACAAGTATCAGGCGTCCCTATGCACACTCGCCTCCCGTCCCTCTCCACCGTCAGTGTACCATCAAACGGGTTACCTGCGACCACCAACTCCCCGTCCACCTCCTTAATATGACGGGGGATCCCTAGTCCCAGCCACCCGTGTACCAACCACCAGTCCTTCCAGCCCGCGACTGCTGAGTCCTTGAACAAGTCCTCCATGGCCGGCCGCTTCCAACTGTACCGCGGGCAAGAAGTCCAGTGATGTCTCTCCTCGCGCCCTTCACACTCGTCGTGTCCAACCAGGCCGGTACCGCTGCGAATCCTAGTTAACACATAGGAATCCATCCTTGTCAGTCCGCGGAGGTGTCTGGGGGCCTTAGGCCCGCGAGCATAATACCCGTGGCCTTCACTGACATGCCAGGCCTCCCACTCTTCCTTCCTCAACTCACGGGCCAACGCAGCGTGCCCTATACCAAAGCTGACCCCTTCCCACCGGAACGGCTGCAGCGGCAGGCGTGTACTCTCCTTGGCCTTCCTGTCGACCAGCTCGTTGCCCTGGATGCCCATGTGTCCCGGAACCCAGCCAAAGCGCGGGCGTACAGCCTCCATCAAAGGTGCCATGACTTCCCACATCTCAGCCGAGTCCCCCTCGGGCAACATGTTCTCAATCAGAAGCAGGGCGGGGACGCAATCCAAAAACACATGTACTCCCCGTCCCTCACACAAACCACTGACCTCCCGTAAGGCACAGACAACGGCAAACAGTTCGCATTCGACGATGCTCCAGGACAGTGGCACCGAACACCCCCCTATCCTAAGTGAAGCCCCCCGTGCGAACGCGGCCCAAGCGACACCAGCACCCTCGGCCATCTTAGACCCGTCAGTGTACACCACCAGATCCGAGCCGCTACTGAGTTCCTTGACTTCCCCGGTGTGTCTGAGGGCCATGGTTTCCTTCCCTTTCCCGATCGTAATCGTGGGACGGTAGGAAAGCACCTCGTCCGAATGCTGTCGGTGGGCCACCATACCCTCCTCCTTCCAGTCCAGCCTGATCTGCCCAAACCAAGGATGATCCTCGCAATATCGGTAATTGATGAACCGGCTGTAGCACCTCCGCTGTAGGTACCTGCCCTGAATAGCGACAGGCGTAACCCCGTATTCTGCTAGCAAAATGTTGTTGGCCAGCTTCATAGGAGTCCGGAACACTGAGCGGAGGCAAGGGTTAACATGGACCTGAATCTGCTTCACATACGACGGGTAGTCGGTTACAAACTCAAGTCCGTAGTAGACGGTCGGAAGGTAGGCTGCCTGTACCAAACGGTAAGTCTCCCACGCCCCCAACCCCCCAACACTCCCAAACCTCCTTCCCAGCGCCGCAATCCTCCTCCTCACACCCAACCCCCTATCTAACCAATAACGTACATGAGAAGAAAAGTTAAGAAATACATTGAACCTATATCCAAGAACCCGCAGGTCCTCAGATGGCAACACCATTTCTCCCAACAACTCCATTCCTTCCCACGCCCTATCACCAAACCCAATCCACTGCGTCTTCAACGCACTAAACCCCATCCCCCTGTCTCGCGCAACACGGTCGCAATCTCGCAACAATTCCCCAGCATGGTATCGGGCAGCATCAAAAGAGTCAGCCGCAACCATGATAATCCCGTCATCCACATATGAGGCCACCAAATGCCGGACACCCGGCGAGTAACGCATCCGTGGTGTGAAAATGTCGGCCACGTAAGCACCGAACAGAAAGGGGGAAAGCGGTGACCCCTGGGGGACCCCCTTGCTAACATGGTACACCCGGGAAACACACCCATTGAACCGGAAGCGAATAGACCGACAACCTGTCCACCGCCGAACCCATTGACACAGGTTGGGAGGGCACCCTCGGGCCACCAGGAAATCTGACAGGAGGTTGATGTCAATATTGTCAAACCCTCCCTCCACGTCCATTGACAGAATAAGACGCTTGTATCCCTCATTGTGGCGCAGGAATTCCTGAACGACCGCCATGGCATCATGGACACCCCGCCTCCTGCGGGAGCCGAACTGTGTCTCGCCGAGGTCTAAACAAGCGGCTAGCCGGAGCAGCACCACCCTCTCCGCCACCTTAGCCGTGGTCGGGAGTAGGTGTATCATGCGCCAAGACTTGACAACATCATACCGCGGCTTGTCGAGCTTGGGTATGAGTACTACCTCGGCCCTATGCCAGTCCGGAATGTCATGTCGCAGCCCATGGTCAACGAGGCGTCGCAGTGTCGTGGCATCCCTCCTTTTCCAAAACCTTAAGAAGGGATAGCCGATATCGTCCTCGCCGGGCCCCGTGTTTGTGGGAGATCTCGCCAGCGCCGTCTCCATTTCTTGTGCGCTGTCCATCTCAATCACACTTTCAGTCCACCGGGCGGGATCACCAGGATCAAGCTGTTGTGCAATCAGGTCGCTGATCTCGGCGTGCGTGGTAGCCAAAGAGCCGTCGGGCCGCACCATCGAGGGCAGTGTGCGCTTGGCCTCCAACTTTCTTGCCAGCCTGAAGATGTCGGGGTCCTTGCTTTCCGCCAGCTTGGTCCTAATGTGGTCGAACCGAGCCCTCAACAGGCAAGCCCGGTAAACACACCTTGCCAGCTTAAAGTCCTCCGTCCGCTCCGCCGTGCGTTTGGAGTATCTCTTCAGCCGGGCCACATCCAGCCTCATCCTTTCTAACTCAGGCGTCCACCACTCGCACCGGCTTCTGCCAACGGAAGCCCGTGGGAGTGCGTCCACCACACTTCTCACTCCTCTCCACAGCTGCTCACCATCCACCTCTTTCAGGGTGTCTAGTTCTTTCCCAACCTTCCCCCACACCGCCTTCTTCCAAGCAGGCCTCCTTCTCATGAGATTGTCAGGTAGGTCCACATGGAGTCGAATTGTCTGGGCGGCATGCTCGCAGCCCACCACATCAAGGTACTTGTGCTGTAGGTATGGCCGTCGATACAAGCAGAGGTCTATCATTGATATGTCGCGGAACGTCGGTCGGTCAGGCGGAGCCATGTTCAGCAACCGAGGTGCCATCCATTCCCGCAACCATCGTCCGCAGTGTTCCTGCCTGGCCATCTCTGCCTGTGGGTCCCAATCGCGATGTCTGGCATTGAAATCACCAAACGCGATGTCTGGTTCCCCGACGTCCCTCAGCCCCGATTGATATTCGGCCTTGGTGTGTGTAGGTGGGATGTAGACGCCTGCAAGCACCCTCTTCTCACCCTTCTCCCAAAACCCAACCTGGGCACAAGCACCCTTATGCCCAACCACATCAAACAGCCCACACAAATGCGAGCGAACAAACACCTCCACCCCCGATCCAACAACAAAGGAAAACAAATCCCAACCATCAACCTCCACCGGTACATGTTGCCCCTCCGAATCAACCGGAGGTTCCAAAACAAAAATTAAATCAACAAAGGAAAACAAATCAAACGCCAGCGCCCGATTCCTGCCACTCCTCCCCACATTTAATGCTATCGCCGTGACACGCATTAAAAGGGAGCCTCGACAGATCCGCTCGGGCCACAGGGGCCAGAGTCACTTAAAAAACCTTCAGAGTCCAGGGCGAACCACATAGCATCGCCCTTCTTGGGAACAGGTTTCTTCTTCAAAATACCGCGCTTGGGGGAGGGGGAAGGGGGGGGTCGTTCAGGCTCCTTACCCTTAGCCTTGGCAGACTTCTCCCGCGGAACATCCTCCTCCTCCTCATCACTGCTCACCTCCACCACCCTGGGAGTTGGCGACCGTCCCCTGCTCCGGCGTCGTGGCCGTCCCCCCCTCTCGGGTCCCTTTTTTCCGGCGACTGGCACGTCAGGCGATGAGGCCGCGGCATTGGCCGCCGTCGTCGCGGGTGGGGATGACACGGGAGTCCTGGAGTCAGTTCTCAAGGCAGGACACTTCTCATATCCAGCAAAGTGATCGGTCCTGTCGCATAACCAACACATCCTGCGGGTGTGCCCACATGCCTCCCCCACGCCTCCGGGGCACCCTAAAGCCTTACACATGTGCTCCCGGGACAGGTGCTCCCCGTAACAAAACCGACACCTGGAAGGAAGGGCACAGGTGGCCTGAAAGTGGCCCACCTGCAAACACTTACCACAAACCTTCGCCGTGCGGTGTTCGGTAAACACCCTAACATTCCGGGTACCCCCCCGAAGCCAGATCCTCCCAGTCTCCAAAGCAGCCTTAGCCGCCTCATTCTCTTCCACCACAAAGCGAATACCGCAAGACACGGCGTTAGCTTGCCTCATGGCATGAATGGACCCCATGATGTCGGGGCGGGACACAGTGACTATGCCGGGATTACCTAGCTCCAAGTCAGTGCGTAAGCCATCCGAGGCCTGCTCCCCAATCCACCCGTCAACCTTCCAGATGGAGCCACGGCCAGTGTCCGAAAGGGGGACACCCGTCACCATGATCTTCACCTTCTTCACATCCTTCTGGAAGACAAATTCCGGGAGTGAAAGTTCCTTCAACAGCGCCAGCCGGGCCTTGTCGAGTCGGTCCCCAAGTTCAGCGGCAGAGTGGGCCGCCAGGGTGAGGAAGATACACCCAATCTCGTTCCGAATATGCCCAGCCCGAACGTAAGGGCTAATACCCCTAATCCTCGGTGAGTTGGACAAGGTGACGTTGATACGATTCCGGATGGCCTCCATCGTCACGCCCTCCGGCAGGGCCACTTCTTTGCGGGTGGCGAACCGCATCGTGATGTGCCTGCCCCTAGCATCCGGGGTAGGCGAGGACTGGGGTGGAGCCGGCTTTGGTGGTGGCCCCTGCTGACTGGCGCTGCGAGGAGGGCCGTCGCGAGGGATCAGGTTTGGCACCACGTTGTAGATCCTCCTGATGGCGCCCGGCCCTGATGAGAGGGTTTGCACCGTGGGTACTGGGGCGGCAGCAGCGGGGGGGTGTAGCCTGTCCGTCAGTAGTAGTCTTCCCCTGAGTCTTGGCCGGGGTCGCCGATGCTTCCTGGCTGGCCTGAGCCGCCATCTTTCTTCTCTTCCTGGCAGCACCACTCAGGCGCCTACCTCTCTTTCTCTCCTTCTTCTTTCCATCCTCCTTCTCCTTCTCCTCCTCCTCATCGTCAAAGCTCACCTTCTTTCCCTCCGCAGCTTTTCCTATCTTCAGGACTACCCCCCCATCACTGGAAGAGCTGCCACTGCTGGTGCTGTGGGAGGAGGCCGCCGAAGTGGGCCGGACCGGAACTGTCTTGTCCTTCAGCGGAACGGCGGGTTTGGGCACGTATGCCATCTTCTTCACCATGTCCACGAAGGACGCCTTAGTAGCAGGAGCCGTTGGAGCAGCACCCTGGCCCTTGGTAGGGACTTCAGTAGACCCCTCTGATGAGGAGCGGGGAATGGGGGTAGTCCCTGAGGACTCAGGAGTCACAGAGGGGGAACGACGGCGGGGGGCCAACCTACCTTTCAAGGCGGCAATTTCCTCCTCCTGCCGGCCGACTATATCCGTCAAGGTCCGGACCGCATTCTCCAAGCGATGGAACCGACGTCCCACCCACATAATTGGGACCGTTTCCACGATCTCATCCTTCATCCAAGTCCGGACATCCTCCACAGTGTCAGGTTCCTCGGACCCGTCCACGCTGGGAAGAGGTGACAAGAGGGGCTGGGTGTTCCCGGACCGGATATCCTCAAGGCCCTCCAACATGGACCCCACAATACTGCCAGACCTGGGAGCGGGGGAGGGGGACTTACCAGCCGCCATCATCTCATCCACTTCGGCCATGATCTGGTCCGCCCTAGCCACGGCAGCGTCAGCATCCTCCGGCTGGGTCTCCGGTAGTGGCACCTCCAAGGGAGTGCTCGTGCTGCGAGGGATACCTAGTGACCCTTCCAAAATACCCCCAGGCGACGTAGGGGGCAGAGAACCATAGTCAGGAGGGGACGAGCCAGGGACAGGCGTACCCGGAAGACTGGGGGCGTGAATGCTGTCGCCCAGACCGGTCGCTTCCGAGTTCCGTCCTTCCTCCAGGGCCATAGGGGTGTCCCGAATAATCACCTCCGCCGATGGTACCACTTCCTGGGTGATCAGCAAAGGGGGGGACGACGGGGGGGAATCCTCAATAGTGGAAGGAACTAGCACGGGGGGGGCCAGGCGCTTCCGGTGGGTGTCCAGGACATGGGCAAACTCCTCATCCGGGACAATCTGTTTCTTCCGACCCTCTTCAACATCAATCGCCTTCATGAACTGGGGCTCAAAGAAAGGACTGGGAGCCGGGGCGGCGCGTTTGCGGGGGGAAGAGGAGCGGGCACGGCGCAGCGTTCCCTTTGCCGGGGGGGCATAGTCCTCGTCGGCAGGGTCGTCCAGCTTGAACTTCCCAGTAGTGTAGAGGGCTTTTTCACCAGAAGACAGCCCAGACAAAAACGAGGGGGTGGAGGCATTGGAGGCTCGCTTAGCGCGATCCCGAGCCACAATCCTATCGAACGCCGCTCGATGGGCGGAGGGAGAGGTAGACCACGAGCTGGCCTCAACCGTGGCGGTGGTCGAGCCTTGCCTGGCCGGCGGGAGAAGGGACGACTCTGGAATGATAGCCTGCGAGTCGGTGGGAGGAGAGGGGGTGGGCACAGTCGGTGTGTACACCGAACCGTGATCGGAGTTGAACCGATTGAAGAGGCCAGCGGTAGAGGCGTTGTCCAAGCCACACGAGGCTGGACAGCCCTTCCCAAATAGGCAACCCTTCACAAAAGACTCCACCTCTTTCATCGTGACAAGGGCGGTTGCAGCAACCGACCCCCTCACCAAATTATCCAACGCCGGGTTCACCGCGTTGGGGCAGCCATGTTCATGGGCGAAGGACAGAAAACTATAGTCCCCGCCAGGCGCAGCGTACGACCGTGTAGTTGTAGGGATGAGGCCACGGACAGCCTCAGAAACGGGCGCAAGAGACAAAGCGACGCGAGCCGTCTCAAGCGAGGAGGAGGGGTTGGAGTCGAACCGAACGGGGGACGACATCCGCGAGTTGGGGACAGAGTCCGTGGAGGAGGAGGCGGACGAAGTCGCCATCCTCACTCAAGCCTGTGTCCAGAGACTACCGGGATCAACCACGGATATCTCCCTCTGGAACACCTTCTCAAGCGAGAACAACTATTCTATCACCCAACCGCCCGACAAACGAAGATGGAAACGATGGACTGTATCGATGAAGTTATCGTGAGCGAGGCGAAATGCGTTGCGTGAGGTTGAAGCTCGCTACCGAGGCGGAGCGAAGATAGAAGTAAGGAAATTACTTAGAACAAAGCGTGAAGAGCCTATCTTCCTCGGTCGTATCGACCTCCTTATATAGTGCTCTTCCGCCAACCCTAACCCTGATGACTCACAAGTGTGAGCCTCGTGAAAAGCCTTACCAAAGTCATATGACTCAAATGAGTCATACGCGCGAAACCCATGACTCATAATTGAGTCATGTGCGAAACCTAACAAATCATAACATAAACAAGTCATATGACTCAAATGAGTCATACGCGCGAGACCCATGACTCATAATCGAGTCATGTGCGAAACATAACAAATCATAACATAACCAAGTCATATGACTCAAGCGAGTCATATGCGCAAGACCCATGACTCATAATCGAGCCATGTGCGAAATCCTGAGCTACCTGTCACATCCGTGATAGTATGATAGGCCAGAGGAGAGTAGCCCTAACGTGGGCAGTTGGTGAAGCGTGGGAATGCTTTTCAACAGAGCGAGCGGAGGTAGTACGGTGCTCCTTCCGTACAGTTGGTCTCTCACTCCCGATTGATGGGAGTGAGGATCATGAGATATCTATAAAAGGGTTAGCCAATTAGCTCTTAGTAGAAGGGTTGAGGAATTGGGAGAGAGAGTCAGTAGAGGAGGATGAGGTGGTCAATAGTTTGGGAGGTGAGGAGGAAGAACTAGATTTTCTCTATGAATAGATTGCCAAGTGTTAGTGAGACTTATATGTTTGACTTTCATGCTAATCTCTTGGCAAAACATACCTTAATGTAACTGTCCGGCACAGTGTCCAATTATTCGAGTTTTTACGGTACAGTACAAAACTTATTTTGCAGGATAATAATTATCGCATTAATAATAATTATTATTATAACAACTATTTACAATGTCATGTAATGTTTCTAAATATGAACTTGATCTGACAAGTTATGTTGAGCTGGCGGGCACTCTGGAAGAGTGCCCCAGGTTGCAAGCGAGCAAGCTGTCGGGGGTGTAGCTGGCAAGCCACAATGGCACGATTACCAGAATCGGCAGCATGCTGGAATATTTCTGTTGTGAGCGTCTGCACATCAAACCTAACCTCACACCAAAATCATCGGGTAAAACGGTCGTTGTAAGTCCTGCGGCGCTTTTGCCATGCCCACAAATACGCCGGAAAAGCCAACCCCACCTCTTCCCATACTGGTATGATATCTGGAAACGTAGTGGGAGGTAAAGTGGCTTGGGAAAGAAAAAAAAAAAAAAGTCTCCGTCCAAACATTTCCCCCTCACTTCTCGTTACCCCAACCCAACTAAAAATTCCAGTCCATTCCTTTCCCCCTCCTTCCTTCCGATTTTCCTTCCTTTTGGGGGGCTCTTTATCTGATGCCTTGTTACAATTGCACATCCCGTGTGCTGCGAATTTTCCTGCAGGGCTCGATAGCGGCATCCATACCATGGCTACGGCCACGGCTTCAGCACTATTACTTCCGACAACAGCAGCAGAGATTCAGTCCATGCACCCGAGTGCCATTCCACATAAGCCAGAGGTTACAATCCACGCTTGCCAGCGGGTCCGCACCACCCCTGCCCAGCGACGATGACTACATCCCGTTTGGCCCGCCCATCACAACAATGAACGAGCTCGTATTAGCTAGTGATGATGGTAGATTATCCGGACTCCTGCCCCCACCGCCTCCTGTGCCCCTTTCCACCCCTCTACAAGCCTCGCATGGCTACGAGCCCGAGGTTGAGATATTAAAATTGCCCGAACTCGAACCCGAGTCACAGGCGCGGGAGGCCGAGTCAAAGCGCACAATTGAGTTTATTCGCAGGAAGATTGAGGCTTCATGGGCGCAGAGGAGTTCTCTGCATAGCTCTATGGTAGAGACGGGGTTGCCGGTTGTGGGCTGGGGTGCGGACTTGCTGGAGGATGCGAGGTCGGCGGTGTTGCAGAAGAGAGCGGCGAGAGTAGTGGAGAGTGGTAATGGTGAGGGGGTTGGAGAGGGCTCGCATGAAGTTAAGGGTAGGGGTGATCGGAAACTCCCGACCATGAAGAAGGAGGCCAATAGGCCGGCTAGGAGGGAGGCCAAGAGGAGGGTGGGAGAGATCATGCGGCCAAAAGAGACCAGGAAGAAGTTGAAGAAAGTGGAAAGGAAAGAGATGGGAAGGTGGGGAGCATTGAAAGTAGCTCGAGGGCACCCGATGGAGCACCGATTGGTGCCCGGAGGAGGCCAGTTCCCGGAGGCTAAAGAGGGCAAGGATGAGGCCTTGGAGGTTAAAGAGAGGGAGGATAGGGGTGAAGTGAAGGTTCAAAGGACCGTTTTCATCGGGCACAACCAGATCCCGGTGCCCGTTGTCAAGCAATCACTACCAAAGTCAACAAAGGCCATCGTACCCTCCATTCAACAATTCATTCGTGACGAGAGGGACCCCTTCGATAGGAAAGCATTTTCTCGGGAAAGAGCCAAAACTAGAAAATTCGCTGGAAAAAAGGAAGAGGTAAAGCAGAGGCAGCAATCCACCCTATACACCCAAGTGAGGGAAGATTCTGAGCGGGAACCGAAGCGCAGGAAAAAAAACTGGGAGCTCCCACCTATCGAGGAAGTCAAGAAGGAACCAAACACCGACAAGTGGGGTGCTAGACAGAAGCTCCAACATTACGTTGCCGCTACGCCGAGATCCGAGCTCGAGGATTGGAAGGTCCAGAAGGCTGCGCTTCAAAAGAAGTTTGGCAAGGGGTGGGCCCCGCGCAAGAAGCTCTCCCTAAAGGCGCGCGATTGGGTGAAAGAGCTTCACAGCAGCGTCCCCGAGCTCACGACGGAAAAACTAGCGGAAATTTTCAGAATATCGCCCGAGGCTATCCGGAGAATCCTGAAATCGAACTGGACGCCCTCGCCGAAGGAGGCGCGAGACCGGAATCAGAGGTGGCAAAGGCGACGGGAAAGCATCTGGGAACGGTGGATAGACATTGGACATGTGCAGACGAAGGGCATGAAGGCGGAAGTTCAAAACCTCAAGCAGGAAAATAGGGAGAAGTGGCACAAGAAAAATGACGAGGCCCTCAAGCAGTATTCCGAGAAAAAGATGAAGGCCTGGAAGGAGAGGAGCGCTGCGCTAAACAGTTTGAGGGGACGAATTTGGAAGCCGTCTGATGAGAAATTATTCCAAGACGAACCGGAGTTCAGTGATGCGGGAGACATGATGGCGAATGAGAAGTATGCCCGAGACCTACGAAAGAAAATGAAGAAGCGGAGCAAGCAAGCCAGAGAGTATAGAGAGGGACTCGAGAAAGCAAAATCGTCTGAGGCCTCAACCACCCCTGAAAGATTTCCCGCGGAAAGTCTTGCTAAACTGTCTTCGAGATTTTTATAATGTGATACCTCGTATGGGGCTTTGATTTTCCTTTCCTCCCTTCTTTTGTATCATAGCATCGGGTCCTCCTTTCGCTCTTGTTTCTCGTGTCTCTTGGTTGCTATAAAGGCATGTTTATGAGATGGATCATTTGGAGTTACGATTGGATAGTTGGTATGATTATAAAATGAAGAAAGTCTTTGGATTTGCGCTTAGGCTGAGCGTGATTCCTCTCTGTGTGGTATTGTGCTAGTGCGCAGATGAAGGATAGAGGGGTAGAATGTGCAAATACTAGAGTACAGAGTGAGTACAGAGTCCACTCTACTCAAGAATACCGGTGCTCATTCTGAGACTCCATCCCACACACGACCAAATGCTATTGTAGTACGGGTAAACATCTGTAGTGCTAGTAGAACATCGGAAATACCGCATAAGTTAAGGTTACGTGAGCAGGCAGCTTAAGTTAACTCCCAAATTACGATACTGGTACGGCATACACACACTGCACTGTATACTGTAGTGACTGCACTCTGGTAAGCTTGCGGCCATGAGCTATGATAATCTCACTCACTCAAGCGGAGTGGTTATCGCCCCAATAGCGGCCTTCGTTTCGTAGATTAGAGCCTCAGAAGACAGGTGCCTGATCAACGAGAAACCTCTCGAGGACTGGACAAATGAACGAAAGCCCCCTATTGCTAACACTATCCCATAACACCATCTGTGGCCTGGGCACTCGCATACCATAATTACTTATTCACATCGCTCCTTTCATCGCGTTTCCTCCCCTCCCCTCCCCTCCCCTCATTTAAATTTATTGCCCGACCTTGCCTCTCACTTCCTTTCTTAGCAACAACCTTCCTTCATCCCTCCCTGCCCTCTTGCTGCCTTCCTTCATCTTCTTCCTCTCATAACCTCGACCGTGTTTCCCGTCAAACAACTGTTGCCACAACTTACTGTATCTTACCCTACTTTACCCCAGCTTCTTCACCTTGCTCTCATCCCCTACGATTAAAATGAAGCTCTCAACATCTCTCTTATTACTAGCAGGTGCATCAACATGTGTATCGGCCCAATGGACAGACTACCTCAACAGGATACTGAACACCGGGGGGGAGAAACAAGTCCCTCTGAAAAATATGGAACTGGAGGACTACGTGGAAGATCGTGAGGTACTCATCGCGCGCCGAGTAAGGAGCGTCACTTCGGAGAACTGGTTGAGTCTCGTGCAGCCGAGCAGTGCAATAACGGAGCAGGAGCAGAAAGAAAGTGCCGCCGCTGCTGAGGCTGTAGCCACAACCGCCACCCCGACCGAGTGGTATTATTACTTCACGTCTTCGGTTGTGAATGGGACTAAGAACGTTACGTATTGGGATGGCGTTTTTAATGTGAGTATTCTCTTTTTTCTATCTGCCTCCCCCTCTCTTGATACTTTCGCGATGCTAACCGTGGCGATTTCTCTTTTTGTCCCAAGGATACTGTCTACACGTTTGCGAAGGATCTGGATGTGAACTTTGGAAAGGTGGATTGCGCGACCGAGGCTTCTAAAGACCTCTGTAGGGATTTTTACATTACATCGCAGATCAAAATTCCACAGTTCTATCATCTCGTTGCATACCCGGACAGGTCTGTTGAGATTCGCGAGCTTCCGTGGAACATAACCACTATCGGGGTTAAGGATCAGGTCAACCATTACACGCAGTTCCATTACAATGAGGAGTGGAAGAAGGTTGATGCGTGGACTGGAGTTTTCAACCCCATCAATGGTACTTTTAAGGATGTCAGGCCCTACGCTGGTATAGCCTTGACATACTACGAATCTATGCCGTAAGTTTGAGCTTGGGTGATTTATCCGGTAATCAAGATACTAACCCTCGTGTTTAGACAATGGGTCCCCATGCTTCTTATTAGCGTAGTCGGAAGGACCATTATGTACGGTTTCCCTTTCTGCGTATTTTTATTTTACCTTCACCGTTTGTTTTCACTTGCTAACTGTTGAAACAGGACAAGGGTCTCAAAGCGTACCACTGAGCCGACTCGCGCTGGCACACAGCCAGTCCCTCAAGCAACTTCATAGACCCTTTTTTCTCTACAACTGTTTATTCGGGAGGTAGAGGATTGGATGAAGAAGAGTTGTTTCCATTCTAGATGTATGATGGGTTTCAGAGAGTGATGCTATTGCTATTGTTATTTAATGTACGCTCGTGACGGAAAAGCAGTGTTACGTGGTATCCTTTTTTTGTATTACGGGGCACAAGGGTATTCACTTGGTGGAAAAGTATGTACTCGTACTCGTACTTTTCTTTTTCTTTTTCTTATTATTTTCCTTTTTTATTTTTGGTCTTTTTTTTCTCTCCCCCGCCTAATTGTTTTTCCGACAAGTTACTATGAAGGAGAATTCAAGACTCTTTCGCAAGTATCATACAAGCTCTCTAAATCGTGAACAATCCTCGTATCCGTGTCGGAGGCTGCAAACTTCCCGTAGCGAAGGTCGCTGAGATCCCCAATAGTGGACCTGAGCTCCTCGAGCATCTTATCACACTCACCATCAAGAGTATTAAACTCAGCATCCAAATCCTCCACGGCAGAATTCATCTGGTTCAGCAATTCCTTCAACGGGAGTTTCGGTTCCATTGGTGCAGCGCCGAATAACTATAGCGTTGTGGTTAGAGAAAAGGTCTCCTTCGCAGTGACCAAGAAAACAAAGGGCCCGGCTCCAAAAAAAAAAAAGAACGAAGCGAAAAGCCCACCTCAATAGCAGTCATAGTCTCATCGTCCACGCGTTTCAACGCTCCCCGTTCCTTCTCCAGCTCGCTACGCTGCTTGACTCCCAGCGCAGCCTCATGCTTAATGTTCTTCATAACGCGCTCACACATTTTGTTCCGGAGAAGCTGGAGTTCTCTATAGAGAAGCTTGACCTGGGGATTCAAACGCTGGTCTTTGGGGAACAACTCGGTGAACTGTCGAAGGGAGATTATGTCCTGGAGCGAAGCCCTAGACAGGAGGAAAGAGGAGAGGATTTGAGTTTCGAGGTCTTTTGTTGTGGACGACATGGGTTGGTTGATCGATTCGGTGGGGGAGGGGGGGGGGGGTTTTCTTTTCTCTCGCCTCGTTTCGTGATTTCCTGAAGACCGGTCAAATATAATGAATGCGTCCCGGTACAGTACCGGTACTGGAGCACAAGCTTTTTTTCTTTTTTGGTCCCTGAGCTTTGAACAAGCGACCTGCGGCACAAAACGAGGACGCCCTTCCCACCTTCCCAGCTTCCCACCTTCGTATCATACTATCCAACCAATCAAGGCCAACGAGTGATTAACTGTGATGGCCGGGTAAATATCTCCATGAGTACATTTTTCGTGATTTATTGCGGCTTTGAGCTTTCACTTTAAACGCGTCCTCCGTGTTCTGGCCTTTCCCTCGCTTTTTGGGATTTCTCGAAACCACTTTTTTTCATCCCCCCGATCCTAGCAAATATCCTTCTATCTCACACCCCACCCACACCCACCCTGCACATAACACTAACTGGACACTATACCTATCTGTCTACCTCACTTAACTGACTTGCCTACAATTACCTCCTGCTTTCCTACATTACCGATATCTTCCACTTACCCATATCTTTCCGTCCGCCTCCTCCCCTCCCTACTCCACCTTCCCCGCCTCTTACTTTTCCTTTAACCCCCCCCCTTTCCGAGTAGTACCCCCAACATCTTCTTTCCTTCTACGGCCTTTTTTTTTTTTTTTTTCTTCTTCTTCTTTTCTCCCTCCTTTCATTTTTTTCATTTCCTTTTATTTCCTTTTTTTTATTTCCATTTTTCTTTCTTTTTCTTTCCAAGCTCTCTTTTCCCCCTTCCTACCTTATCTACCTCTTTATATATAAGTTGGAAGTTTCCCCCCCTCTTAAGTCGACCCACTTATCAGCCCACCCACTATGCCCCCGGCTGCCTCTCAAAAGGTGCTTACTTACGAAGTCCAGGAGAGGGTACTGTGCTTTCACGGGCCAATGCTTTATGAAGCAAAGGTTTTGGAGGTCAAGAAATCTGAAGATAAGAAGGAATTGCCGGAGTACAAGGTGCATTACAAGGGGTGGAAAAACACGTTCGTCGTCTCCCTTTCCCTTTCTGGTTTTGACGGATTCTATACCCTTTTCTCTCCCTCCCCCTTCTCACCATATTTAGGGTTTGCGCGGTGCTTTGCGCAATGTGGGCGTTTTTGGGGCGTGGCCTTCTTACGCATTCCCTCTGCGTCCTATACCCTATCTTTCCCTTCTCTGTTTCACGTTCCCCCCCCCCCCCCCCGCCGTGTTATATGTGTGCGTGCTGTGGTCCACTAGCCCTCCCACAAAGTCAATTCACACTAACGATTGCCGAAATAAACAGTTGGGACGAATTTGTTCCCGCGGACCGTTTGAGGAAGATGAACGAGGAGAACTTGCGCCTTCAGAAAGAGCTAAACGATAATACTAAGCCTTCTTCCAAGAGAACCAATCCTACCCCGAACGCAAAGGCTGGCATGAAGATGTCGAAAGCTGGGTCTGAAGATCTCCCGGGAGCTTCCGGCACCCTCCCACCCAGGGGACAGAAGCGTGGAAGGGAGCTTGAAATTGAGAAGGTTTGTCTCTAGCGATTCCCTGTGTGGTCTACCCTTGAGGTTTTTTCTTTTTTCTTTCCTTCCCCTTTTGTTTTACTTTTTTCGGGCCGATAATGAGGAGGAAGCTTGCTAACACTCGGGTCTGAAGGAAGAGGACTTTATGAAGAGACATGACATCAAAATTACCATTCCGGATAACCTCAAGGCATTGCTCGTCGACGATTGGGAGAACGTTACCAAGAATCAGCAGCTCGTCCCTCTCCCCCGTAACCCGTCCGTTACACAGATCTTGCAAAAGTATAGAGAATCCATGCCCAAGAAGCGCGAGGGGTCGGCGGATATGGATATCTTTGAAGAGGTCCTTGCCGGGTTGAAGCTTTACTTTGATAAGAGTCTCGGGACTATCTTGCTGTACAGATTCGAGAGACAGCAGTATATGGAGATTCGCAAAGAGCATCCTGGGAAGGAGCCTAGTGAACTCTATGGAGCGGAGCATCTATTGAGGCTCTTTGGTAATTGCGCTCCTTTCTTTGTATGTTTGTCGGGGGAAGCTGACTAATTGGGGTATTTATAGTTTCTATGCCCGAACTTCTAGCTCACACCAATATGGACCCCCAATCTGTTTCTAAGCTCCGTGAGCACATCGAAGACTTCATCCGCTTTCTGGGGAAGAACCCTGAGCAATACGTCGCAGAGCACTACGAGAGTGGTTAGTTGTCCCCAGTCTTACTCGATACTTTCTGTTACGGATCCTCCCCCCATCCCCGCACGAAAAAGAAACGAAGAGTATATCTTGTCCGCCCTTTTTCCACCTGCCCTAAAGACAGACCAAACATACAGGAACTCCCGTCTCCAGTTAGTTGGCTATGGTTGCTTCCCCCTGTACGAAACCCGGCGGGATCGGGGGAGTTGGGATAAAAGAAGGTGAAAAAAAAAAAAAGATGAAGGCGACGAACTCACAATTTTTCTTTTCTTCTAGCTTCCCCGCGGTATATCGATCTTTCTAGAGGCCTCTGAGTGAATACACGGGCACAGAAATGGTTGGGGTGAAGTATAGGGGAGATGGAATTGGCGGAACAGGTGGTGGTGGAGCCAGTTGCGATTTTTCTGTCTTTTCTTTTTTCAAACAGACGTGGTTTATCGTGATTAGTTTGATTCTGATTCTGGATCCCTTTTCTACACTAAATTTTTTACTATTTTTTTCTAAATAAAAAAAAAAGGTAGGTTTGGGGTGCACGGACTGCTTTGTACGATAGGCGATGGATCGATTGGATGGATGGGATTGCCTTTTTCTTCTCTATATCAGGGGCATTGCTATGGTTGTGGGCGTAATACGTTAATTTACGATATTATTACCAAAACTCTGTCGGGCTACACTACTCGTACATTGTGCTGTACAGTACCCGGGCCTGCGGGAGGGGTCATTGGGGATCACTCGGTCGCATTCGTAGTTGCCATGGAACAGACTACATCGTTCAATTGCTGGGTTGTGTACCAGGGCAAGAATGAGAAGGAAAGGAGAGAACTCTATTACACTATGGCGCGAAAACAAGAATATAACTATTAGCGTAAATTTGGCAAAATTGATATCCCATCCACTCATCCAGATTCGACACAACCTGGCGCTCATACCACTACTGCACACCACGACCCATCACCTCGACGCCGGGAAATTCTTCCTGCAAACACAACAAAAATCAGCACTAAGAGACGAAGCCCCTGCAATGCGGGATAGGAAGACAAACGTATTCAACAAAACCCCCTTAACACTCCTAATTTCCGCTTTAACCTTCGACACAGCGTCATCCTTACCCTTCGCCCCACCGTAATCGTAGGGCGAGGTAAAAATGCTGGAACTGCTCCAGTCGTAGGTGAGGCTCTCGAGGTAGCTCCTTAAGTCCTCGAGCGCGAATGTGAGCTCGTTGTCCATGCCGTCTGAGTGGCTCTCGACGAGGGCGTGGAGTTGCGTTGATAGGTGTTCTAGTTTCCCGTCCGGGGTTAGGTCCTCGGCTTCATCGGAGGTGTTGAGGTTGTAGTCCGGTAATGGGCTTGTTTGTGTCGTGGCATCGACGTGGAATAGTTCGCTAGGGTCTGAGGTACTGCTGCTATCGTCTTCGTTATCGGAGGAGGAAGAAGAATGGGGGGAGGAGGGGTAGTAGTGTTTTTTGTTACTGTTGGCGGTGGGGTGCTGGACTCGTGTTGATGGGACGAGCTCGCGTAGTCGGGTGTTTAGCTCCGTGAGGTTCTTCAGTGCCGCTGAGGAGAGGTCTAGGCGTGCGTCTGTGAGTGCGGAGTACATGGGTGTGAAGATAAATTTGTGCGCGCCATAGATTGTGCTGCCTATGGCTGAGGCGAAGTATGCGGATTTGAGGATGTTGGAGGTGCTAACTAGGGGCTGTGGGGGTGGAGGTGGTGCAGGGGTTAGGAATTCTGGGTAGGTTATTAGCGGGGGGGAGGCAGCGGCCGTAGTAGCAGTGGTCTCCTTATTCTCTCGGCCGGAGTCTTTGGGGGGGTGTTTCGTTTCATCGTTAGCGTTGGGCTTTGTTACCGCCGTGGAAGGTTGTTCCTGGGGTTATTATCATCACCGTTAACATCGCCACGGCAGGCTACTTCCGAAGGAAAAGAAAGAGGTACAAACCCTCTTCTTCCCCTTCCCCTTCTCCAAAACCACCCTAACCTCCTCCTTCGTGACAACCGCCTCCTCCATCTTCTCCTTCTGCACCCTCTCCATCTCTTCCAGTAGAGCCTCAATCTCATTCCCCGTCAGCCCCTTCTCCAACAAGAACTCCTTCTTCTGCTCCCACGGCGCATTCTTGACGCTGCTGGTTTCGAGGAATTTAGCGGCTTGCTCGCGGAGCTCCTTGCGTGTCCGGGCCTCGGGAAGCGGCAGCTGCTTTGATGGGTTCGGGGAGGATTCGTGTATGGTCTTCAGGTCCGTCGGGATGTCGGCTGTGGTGGTGGTAGCGGAAGTAGGGGGCTTGGGGGTTTCGGTCGGCATTTTAGTAACGATTCTGGTGATTCCGTAGTAGTTGTTGATGAATGGTGGTGGTGAGCAGGGGATCGGTGAGATCAGAGTTCGTTTTCTAGGAACCCGTGTTGTGGTTTGGTTAGTGTTGCCTCTGGCAGCCTCGGTAATTCAGCGTTGCTGGGAAATTTATTTGGTGTGGCGCAACGAACGTGTCATGCGTTTCCGCATCATAGTCCCTCACTCGCCTAGTTTTGTCTTGGCGGCTCTGCTCACCACATTTCTCGTCGTTCCGGTGAAGCGCTGCGTCCGTAAATTGGGCCTATCATAAGGGAGTATGATATGTACAGAAAAAGAAAAAACAATACAATACGAGCACAATTCTCCCATTCCGGGTTAACCCGTTCAGCATTCCCACCCGAGCCCGTGAACGGAAACTAGGGAGTATTCCTTCCTTCCCCCCGTGGGAATTGGCTCGCTGTGGTGTTCTGCTCACTTAGGAGCTTTGCACAAACAGTTTCCTTTCTATCATACTTGCTCGCCTTCATCCCACCTTTCGACGGGCGCAGTGTTTTTTGCGGGCGGTGCGGGTCAGCTCCCGGCGAGCGAGCGAGGAAGGAAGGGTAATCGTGGCATGCTGGCGTTGGGTGTCGTGAAAATCCTTTAGTGGTGTTTCCCACTTCGCTTCCCTCTCCCTTTGGGTTGGGATGCGAGTGAGGTATGATAGCAGCTATTAGATGATCGGATCGTGCGTTAGGGGTAGTATCATATGGTGTGGGTGGAGGCGGTAGAACAACCGGATCCCTCTAGATAACCGTTTTGGGATGCACCTCTAGGGACCTTGTAGGTTTTTATCGTAATTCGTTTCATAATAATATTAATATTATTATCATTATATTATTAATGAATTGTGGAAAGGGGGGCTGGTAGAGCATTCACAAGGGTTCGTAGTATGATACTTGGAAGGGCATGAGAACTTTACGAACGCTGGTGTGCTATTATAGTATTATAATAATATTATTATTATCATAGTACATCTGGTCATGGGACCCTTGCCCGGTTGCCTGGGTGATTTAATTATGATAACATGAAGCTGCGGGAGGTATGGCCGGTGTCAATGTTTGGGTGTGTAGCTTTTCGCTCGATTGGGAACGGGCTTGGATGTACGAGTAGGGTTTTGCGTGATTGAGGGTGCTGAGGGGAGAGGGATGTGGGGTGGGGAAGTGTATATAAGGGGGTTCGCACCCCTCTTGGGGGAGACCGGCGAGCTGAATACTCTTTTACAGTTACATAGTGCTACTTTTACCTCTATTGCTCGGCTCGATCGGCTCTGCAGAATAAATAATCAGCCTTCTCCACTTTCCTCCATTTCACTCCTCTCGGGACCCCTAAACCACCAGTCAACCAATGTCTGCCTCTGCCACCACCGCTTCTTCCGCTCCCAAGACTTGGTTCATTACGGGGTGCTCTAGCGGTTTCGGCTCCGCCCTTGCTCACGCGGTCCTCGCGTCGGGCGATAAAGTTATCTGCACCGCTCGTAACCCCTCAGCCCTCGAACACCTCACCGGGCTCGGGGCGATCCCCTTATCCCTCGACTTGACATCCCCCCCGGCCACCATCCAGGCCACCATAACCAGCAGCATCAGCGACCACGGCCCGATAGACTATCTCGTGAACAACGCGGGAGTTTTCACGATAGGAACCGTGGAATCCTACACAGCAGCTGAACTCCAGGAACACTTCACGATAAACGTCTTCAGCCACATCACCGTCGCTCAGGCCGTCCTCCCGCACATGCGCTCCCGGCGCAGCGGCGTCATCGCCAACGTCGGCTCGATCGCTGGCTGGGGCGGGGGTCCCTGCCTCGGCGCCTACAGCGCCGGAAAGCACGCGCTCGCCGCTTTCAGTCTCAGTCTTCGGCGGGAGGTGGCGAGTTTCGGCATCACCGTTACCTGCGTCGAATTGGGCTATTTTCGCACGGCGATTTTGGAGGATGGGAGGGCGTTCGAGGCTAAGAGGGTCATTCCTGAATACGAGGATTTGATGCACGCTGCTCGCGGGAGATTGAGAGGGATTAGCTTGAAGCAGCCTGGCGATCCGAAGAAAGGGGCTGAGTTGGTTGTTGAGATGCTTAGCGGGAGGGGGAGGGGTGCTGGGAGGGTTCTGCCGGAGAGGTGGGTTGTTGGCGGCGACGCTGTTGCTTTCGTTGAGGCGGCTTTGAAGAGGGGGGAAGACATGCTTGAAGGGTGGAGGGAGGTCGTTAGCACTACTGATTGCGATGATGTCGATCCTAATAAGGATATGCTCACGTAGGTCCTTCTCCGGACTCTTTTGTTCATTAGCCATACAGCTAGCTGTTCGCTCGGTTGGTCGGGTATCATAGATACCCCTCACCGGAGCGGCAGAAATTCAGAAAAGATGCCAAGATTTCCTTTCAATCCTCCCTTCACAGCCCCTCACTCGCTCGCTACTAGAAATTCCTTTTTCCCGGACGGGGGAAACCCAAGAAGAAAAAACTCAACCACCCTTCCCCCACACACCGAAGCACCCAGGCCTAAACACGAATACCCCGTGACTATTATCAACCCACTCATGACAATACTATTATGATGACAGTTAAAAATTTCTCCTATCCCCCTACCCAAGAGAGAGTCGGTATGATACCCCCGTTTTTCCCCTTCTATAGTACGAGCATATGATAGCCGGGCGCCAGTCATTACCCCGTGGACACGAAGCGCAATCACCCTATCTTCCACAACGCGGGGGGATTTTCTCCTCCCTCTCTCTTGAGCGAAACAAAGACAAAGGAAAACAAAAGTGGATGGATATATATAAGTCTGGTAAGCTACGTTTGTAGAAATGAATTGCAATCCTGAATCCGAAAAGGAAAGGAAAGAAAGAAAGAAAGGTAGATTTTTCGCCGCTTGCGGCGTCGTTGGTATTCTCATCTCTTGGGGGTTATTTCAGGAAGGCTGGGAAGGAGTAGGGGGCTCCGTGGCCATGTCGTATCACTCGGTAGAATACTGGAATTCGGTAGCCCTGGGAGATAAGGCATTGATAGCGGCTCGGATGCGTTCGATCAGGTTGTTAGGACTCTTGACAACTCCCATGGCGCGGAATCAGGACGCTCACTTAAACCGCCTTTAATGGTGAAATTTGAAATGGCTAATCTTGTCAGTGGTCTAGAATTCACCTTCTATGGCTTGGGTATCGCCGTGGAAGCGCCTTAAGTCTGCTATCGGATTTTCCAACAGTGGGAATCACTGTTCCAAGCTGCAATAGGCTTAGCAAAGGAGGTTATAGATCCCCCGGCATGAACTCGAACATTTGGGTCCGAATTTAGTATGGGCGCTCAGATATGTATAGAAACAATCCTTTTGCCTCTCCCTGCGTTCAGGTCTTATACGCTTGGGACTCGTAGCAAAGCGACGAATGCCGGTTGATGAGAAGTGACAAGCTCGGCTTGCCCGAGCTGTACCGCTTCAGGGGAACTCTATTCCTCGCCGGGACGGTCCATCTCTGGGGGCATTCAGGAGGCAATGGATTTAACGAGCTTTCGGTGTAAGCTGCTCGGGCGTTAAGTGCATGTGCATGTGGACGTGCATCAAGAGCGGAATGTAAGTAGTCCCATTACTAGCGAAAAAAAAAAACTACAGAGGGGGGAGGGGGAGCTTAGACCTGACCCGCACGTCAAGCACTCGCTAGGAGATTAGAATCCCCCCCCTCGGCTACGAGAGAGGGAAACATCGCAAACCCCGGCGGCATTAGTTGGAACGAAACAAAGGAATATGCGCGGCGCCTTACTACTCGAGCAGGAGAGGAAACTGCAAAGTCCCAGTACATTTATCTTCTATTCGAGCTTATGCGGTACAGTAGATCTATAAACATACCTCTAGCCCTCGTGTCTCCGTCCCATCCTTCAGGCCCCGGGCAAAAGTGCGTGCATTAAATACTCGAAACCTCGACCCTCCACCACGATAGACTAGAACAGGGATACCGAGCTCGAGGATCTGATTGCAATTAACTTTTGTGCTGCCACTCTCTTATAGTGTCCATACTTTTTAACGCGAGTCTACACCAGTCATTGAGGGGAGGGGAAAAAAAGAAAAAAGGAAGGGATAAGAAACATGAAAAGTGCGCGAGAAGGGGAAGCGAAAACTACAAACAACGATGTTAAATACAAAGGATAGGAGCCTAAGCTATAGACAAGGCCATCTCAATACAATAACACTCTACTCCTTCCCCCGCGAAATCTAGGGATAAATTCTCATAAATACTAACTCGACTGCACTCACAAATACCAGAGGGACTTCAAACAAGCACCTCCTACAATCTTGTGGAGTGTGTGAAACATTCCGGATAAAAGCAGGTGAATGATGGAAGTTGTTTGAGAGTTGGAGTGTGACGGGGGTGTTTGTACAGGAAAGTAGAGTCTCATGAGGGATTACGGGAGTGTGTGGGAGAATGCGGAAGGCAGAGGGCATGATCGGATGACTGATGTTTTCTTTCGTTGTGTGATGTTTCTGGTGGGAGTGAAAATAATAAGGGTGCCGGGGAAGTGCTCGGAGGTGTTGCCCATCCGGGTATATAACCCTCCTATTGTCCTGTTAGCTAGTAGAAGTTAACACATACGTTTACTTGCGTACCCAATATTGTTCTCCTACTTATTTTGTTTCCCCCGGCGGTTCAATAAATTAATAAAGGACCTCCCTCGACCGATCATAGCAGAAGAAGATTTCCAACGCCAGGCTTGTGAAATGGCCTAGAGGGAGGGACACCGATGTCCACAGGAAAGCTTCGTCGCTCTCAGAGGTGGAAAAAGTCATAAAGGAGGGAGAGAGTGGTGATGACCAGAGTAGTGAGGATACCCATAGGGGCATCGCTGCGGGAACAGATGTCCGTGTCCGAGGCGGCAAGAGGGCTTATGTCTCTTCAAATCTAGGTCGTCCGTAGCCGTTTTGGGGCGCCGGATTCCGGAAGTAGTTGTTCATCCACCCTTTCGCGCTTGAGGCTAGTGGCGTGGGGTGGTGGTGTATGGCTGGGCCTGCGTAGTATATCGGGGGTGGCATCCTGCAGAAGCTTTACTATTCCCTCATGATCATTCCGGAAAGCCCATTCGAGGGGTGTATTACCCACACAATCTACTTGGTGAACATCACAACCATTCCTTTCCATCAACGGAACCACAACGTCAACAATTCCAAAGAAGGATGCACAGTGCAATCCAGTGAATGAGGAAAAGCTCCTGATATCACTAAAGCGATTGGGGCCCAATACCTGCCTCAAGAGAGATTTAGCGGATATGTGGTCATTGTAATCATCCAATAGCTCCAGCGCAAGCGATTTAGCGCAGTCCGAGAGCTCTCTTTTCGCGTGGGTTCCCCAGTATCTAGAAGAGTATTCGAGGAAGGTTTCCCGCGCGGGGTCAGAGAGGTCACTGGTCGAGAGACCCTTGAACTGTTGGAAATTTAGATAGGTCAAGCAGGTTTCCGCGATTGTCGAGTGAGCTTTATCGAAAAGGCCGGGGCAAGTAGAAAGGTACTCTTGGAGAGTTGAAAAAGCCAAGCGGACAGCAGCCTCCTTATCCACCATAAGAAGTCCTTGGCAGCACTCTAGCAGTGTCTCTATTGAAGGGGCGCTATCGGGGTCGAGGTCCGTTGATCTTATTTCGACGGCGAGGGCGTGGCAGAGTTCGTCCACACTCAGCGGCCGCTCCGAATGCGAGACCCACATGAGAGCGGCCATCCCAATCTCCTCCTTACTCTTGCCCTGTTCCTTTACCCGGCGCAGCATTCTAGCGTGGACGCCCCCCAAGCTACTCGTCATTTCCTGTAGCCTATCTCGCCTGGTTGAGATCTTCTGTTCCTCTAAAATCGCCTCCACCGTCAGAGACACCAGGAGTCTGGGCATATATCGTCAGTGAATTGCTACGGTTGGTTCCCAATGTCTCTGCTCTTACGTACATTTCCGAAAACATTGCGGGGATCTCAGCTAGGACCTCTGCCCTTAGACAGTCATTCATCGCGTCTTTATTGGCGTCCTTCTCAAGTTTAGCACGGATATATCTGACGGTATCTCCTCTGTTGGTCCCTATGTCGATGAAGGTCACCGCTTCAGCAAAAAGATACTGAATCTCACTCCGGATATTCGATCTTCCAGTCAGGAGTAGTCGGGTACTCGGCGATTTCTTGAGAATTTCTCGTAACGATTGGAGAACTGTTCTTCGATATCCCGCCACACATTCATCCAGGGCGTCGACACAGATGAATATGTGCTGTGAGGTGGGGACGGTTTGGAACATCTCCATAATTTTGGGAAGCTGTGGCCGGGGGCCACCCGAGACCCGTTTACTGTCGCGATATGCCTTGACTATCTCTCCTGGAATCTCTGCTAATCCAAAAACTATCTGTCTAAGTAGAGCACCTAGCATGTCTCTTGGAGACTGCTCCTTCTGGGAGGCGAAGTAGAAGGAGGCGACAATAGTGTTTTGATCGTTGGCCTGCTCGCCCAACTTGTCGATCACCAAGGAACTAACATCGCGACCTGTCAGTAATGCCAATCTTTGCGTTTCCTCTCAGAAGTCGTCTCTCTTACGTGATATAGGTCTTTCCAGATCCGGGATTGCCATAGTAAAATAGAGTCGCATTGCCGTGTTGATGATCCTGGCGAGAAACATCGGACCAGGTTCGAAATGCCTCCGTTTGTAGGAGCCGGTCACCTACATTGGGGACCCGATCTGCTTGTATAACCTCGTGCTGTATCCGAGGCTCGAGCGGAGATAGCCATGCAAGGATCGGATTCTCGCCTGAGAGGTGAATGCTCAAGTGGTTAAAAGAGCCCAAGTTGTTATTGAAAGACATCTTTCCGTTCTTGCTGAGGAATGCTGCAGAGGTCAACTCATCAGTGCCGGAAAGATGGGCCGACGAAGCCATTAACTAGTATTGTACATGTGGGAAAGAAAGTACGGTAGAGATGCGGGGCATCTCTCTCAGCCTCGAGGCTTTGTGAAACCAATGCTTGCAGCCACCGTGCCCATCCTTCTTTGAAAGTTGAAGATGTTAGAATATAAAGTTAATACTTGTCTACCGATACCCGACTCAAAAAACGTCGACGACCTGCTCAAAATTCCTGGTTCTCATGCTGGCGTTAATTCTCCCCCCCAGGAACGACCCAACTCCAGGAAAAGCCATCACGATATTTCCCAGCACCCTAAATCTCCAGAGACCAAACCCACGGGAACCAAGCATTACACATACCCTCCTATGCTTAAACTTGGTCGAGACATCACAGCGGGATATCGAGAAATACACAAGGCCATTGACTAGCTCCTTACTACCCTCCTACAAATGCACACATCATTCCATTCAAGTGTCCACCATCCTGAAGCTAGCTTCAGCGTTCGTCAGATCGCTTGGCCAAACTGGGTAGATAAATAGTTTTGGCGATTGCGCCTATTTACACCAAAACCCGTCATTTTGGATGGTTTTAAACTAGACTCCTATAGTGAATCTGGGTAGAAAACTTTCCAAAAGTTGATCACTGGCAAGTGGTTATATGTATGCATGTAAAGCTATCCTTTAACCTTTGCAGAGTCCTCCGACCCTTCCCATCACGTTATCATACAACTACCCGTCAAAAACTCCAGTAATCCTCCCACTATCCCAGCTAGGCAGTCACCCCATGATGGGTTTAGCTTGACAGGTTAACAGAATTGCGAATTCCGGTTAAGAGATCCAACAACCCGTCGAGGGCTGATCCTATACTATATCAGGAAAACCAAAATCCTTCTCGGGGGCATTTTTTTTTCTTTTGGCTCAGGATACGGAGATTAACTTACAAGGCTGACGGAGATAGTGGACTCCACGAGATTTTGCAGTACTGGTATCATACTGGAACTGTGCCGGTACAGTACTTATCCATGTTCTCTTTCGATTCACGGCCAAGTTGGGCATAGCGAAACACATATGGGAAAAACGCTGGACCCACACAAAATAGGTAAGTATACTACTTCAGTGAGCTGTACTGTACCTTAAATTATAGACCAAACCATGGAGTTGGTCGAAGGGGGATGCCATTTGTTAACTGCGATACGAGTTTCGCTACCCCCAACTTGGCCCTGAAGTGAACCGGGGCTTGAGTACTAGTAGGGGGTTTAACACCGGTGGTTCACCACGGTTCAAAGAGCCGGTTCGCAGTTCATGAACCATGAAACGGAAAAATGAACCATGGTACTAGTACCGGCTTTGGAGGTGGTACACAGGATGGTTTGGCAGTTCAGATAGTGATGGTACACCGTTGATGCCCACAAAAAAGGAATAGTTACCAACGACTAGTGATGAAAATTCTATTAGTGTTCTTCTTACACTAGATAAAGGTGTCCATCATCTGATGAGAAACACTGAACAAGTCAAAATGCCTTCGCTATCCCACCGTGAACGAATTATCAGAGAATTGCTTGTTCTTGCACTTCTTTTTCGAGTTATTGAGCAGCACTGGCCAGATCGTCTATCCTTTTGGCAAGTTCCGAATTCTCAAATTCTTCTTTTATTAGTACAAAGAGTTTTATCGCGGCGCTATTTGCAATCACGAAATCCAGTTCCAAAGACTACTGCGGGAATTGACCTTTGTCTAAATGTTTACCGAGACTCCAGTAGGCCAGAACTCGCCAGCCGATTCCGTACATTTGCTCGCATGTTTCCAGCAACCTTCAATCAACTTGTTTCCGCTATTTCTCTCTCACCAATTTTTACCAATCGGTCATCCAACCATGAGCGGCAAATAAGTGTTGAACGCCAGCTGTTGATTACTCTCTACCGTTTTGGCACTTACGGCAACAGTGCCTCGATTAGACAGGTTGTATTATGGGCCGGGACCGGTGAAGGCATAGTGGTATTATGTACCAAGCGAGTGTTATACGCTATTCTTTCATCTGGACTCCAGGAGAAATATATTTCTTGGCCTACTGAGGAGGAGAAAAGTCTCTATAAGGAAAAGATTGAGGAGATTGCAATCCCGGAATGGAGAAGTGGCTGGGCTATGATAGATGGCACATTGGTTCCACTATATATGAAGCCAGGATACTATGGTGAGACATTTTTCGATCGAAAGTCCAACTATTCTCTCAACGTTCAACTTGTGAACACTCCAGACCGAAGGATAATCGATTACGCTGTTGGTTTTGTTAGAAGCCGGGCAGATTCCTACTGCTGGAAAGAAACGCGTCTTTATAAGGAACATAGTACTCTGCTAGGGGATAAATGTTGGGCCTGGGGTGATGCAGGCTATCCGATGCAGGAGTGGCTAGTGATTCCTTATAAAAAGCCAGAAAAGGATATTGCAGAAAATCGATCGTTCAACTATCAACTTTCACGCATACGGGTTACTAGTGAGCATACAATTGGATTACTTAAAGGCCGTTTTCAGTCACTTCGTGGCCTTCGAGCCAGAATCCACACCTCCGCAGACCTCCAATTTGTTCATCTCTGGCTACATGCATGTATTACGCTATATGGATTTTGTTTCATGAAGGAGCATGGCTTGGATAATCGAGACTTTTTAGAGGAAGGGTTAGCTGCGGAGGAAGCAATTTCTGAGTCAAGTGTGATGGAGGATAACCTAGAAGAGTCACGCACTATTGCTCTTACTCTTGCTAAGGAGTTTCGTGAACAACTCAAAGACAAATTGTACTTATACTATGGTGTAGATTAATAAAGTACTTAATCTGCAAAATACTAAAAATTAAAAATTAAAAAAAAAAAACCTAACATAATTTACATACTTTCAAAATCAGCTAGTTGATCACCACGTTCCAGCTGGAATTTAAGAATCATCATATCCTGCTCATGTCTCATACGCTCTCTCTCAACATATAACTACTCTTTCTCGAGTTCCAGCCGTGCCTCTTTATAGTTATCAAATTCCTCATCCTCTTCCACTCTCTCGTCTTCGTAGGTAAGCTTTTGGTGCTTTTTCGGGTAACTGCTGGAGTGGAGGGGACGTTTAGACTGGTTCTTCTCTTGTGAACTAGCAGCTGGTTGGCTTAACAAGGTATTCACAATTTCCTTTACCTCGGATGTCCAGCTTGAACGTGTGTTCTATTAATTTATTAACTTATTAATTGTTTTGGGAAATTTTCATAGATGAACTTACTGATAGCGGCAACTTTCTACGATCAGGTTTTGAATGAGGTGTATGTGTCATACTCTTTCCTTTCTTCTCTGTACGTTTGTTAGACATATAAGACCTAGCATTGTGGTAATGTCACGTTTGTGACCAAAGAGATCAAGTGACTCAATAAGATGGTTGCGGCAAAGCTATATAGGAATTAAACTAATAATTTCTAAATTATATCTCCCTGACCGCAAAGCCATATAAAGACTACTCGCATTAGTGAATAGCCGACTGAGGGATTATCTATCAATTAGATACAAGACCTCCGGTGCTATCAGACTACATCATAAGTTATACCCGTTCAAGATTAGGTGTATGTCGGACGACTCCAATAGGAGTCCCTCTTAGAGGCAGGAGGTCCAAGGGGAACCACACTTGGATTGGAAGACTGGAGATGCTTGAGTCTTTCTATGATACTGGCGTGTCGAGACTCATGCATGCATATATTAATTATGCACCAGTTCCTGACAACGAACTTAGCTAGTTCTTGATCAGAAGGGACGATTGGAATGATAGCCATTCGGACTACATTTACATACTTAGTCCATTCAAGCCGAGAGATCGGAAAGAGATCATTGGGAGATAGGACGCTATCCTCTCAAGATAAATATCTTGTCTCAATTAAGGTTGAAGTGGTGTACGAACATTCAGGGTCAAAGGGTGTTCGCACTTATTAGAAACTAAAGCTAAAAGCTCCTCGGTACAAGTTAGTATAGGAATACTAAGTACTGGTAGATTAGTATAAATAGGCTTAAGGTCTCCGGGTTAGTTAGAGGAATCAAGCAAACGGAGAAGAGACCTTAACAATATAATAAGTTTACAATTACGAATCTTTATTCTTTTATTTTTTACTACATTACTAGTCTTCCTAGACAATCTCCGATCAAAGATTCAGGCCCTAGTCCGACCGATAAGATTGACCTTGGCTACCGCCTAACAATGTTCGTGAATTGAATCATCTTGCTTTCCAATATCTGATTGGGTTCCAAAAGCCTTTTCCATTTCTTCTTTTATCTCATCTTCCTTCCTCTCAGGTTCAGACCCACTCAGATTTTGCTCTTCTGCTGCGTAATTGATACTATCACTGAGAGAGATTATATCTTCAATGAAACTAGGCTCCGATTGTTGTAGTTGACATTCTTTCAACTCCGGTAAACTTCTGAGTTGTTTAAGATCTGGTGTACCTCGTTTAAGAGTGTCGAGTTCCAGCTCTGTTGTGGAATTTGCTCGAGCAGGCTCGGTAATGTTGGGTCTCTCACCGAGTAGGTTACGCAAAAAAAAGAAGTATGGACACCGTTCCTTAACCTCAATCCATTTGTTCACTAAAGTTGAGCCTTCATCAATTTCTTCTTCCCCAGTTACTGTTAGGCATATAGAAAATGCACAGACCTCTCAGTAGGGTAACTGCGCACAGACCCTCATTTATCGAGAGCCTAACACCCCCCTCCGGCCCAGCTTTGGGGCCTGCACGTCCTTAGCAAGATTTCGAAGAGTTGCGTCCCATGACTGTAATGTCATCTCAATGAAGCCTACTTCATAACACCATATATGTTACTGCCATCCGTCCGACCGGAAGCTGTTCGCTGGATATATAAGAGAGCACCTCTGGGTACCTCTGAGAAGTGGAACGGAGGAAATCCGTCAGAGGCGCATTGAGTTACTAGGCTTCAAAGTTAGGCATCCTAACTATGGGCTGAAAGTAACGGGACGTTTTCGGTTCGAGAATCCGCAACTACTCCTACAGAGCCCCAGAGGCCATAGGAGATAGATATGACACCAATACCTATCTGAAGGCCGCTGTATGTTGGTTGGTCCTGGAAACAGGATCCCTCGAGAGGTGATTCTCTTTGAGGCGGGGCGGACCGAGGGGAAGCTGCTCAGACTCAGAAGACCTAATAGGCGGTAGACTTAAGAGTGTTGGCACACCGTCTACGCAGCCTGCATCATGCATAGGTACCCGACACATACGCTGGCCACTATGTGAAATCGGAAGAGACTACTGGGACGATAGTCAAGACGACTGCCGTTTCAGACAGGAGTCTACTCGTCTCTATAAATCGAAGACCGGTCATTCAAGGATAATCACGCATCCTACAAGCAGACGGAAAAGAGTTTATGAGAACGAAGATGGTGTATGAGAGTTCAGGGTCAAACAGTGTTCGCACTTGTTAAGACTATGAGACGTTAGCGTACAATCCTGGATAAAGTACTTAGTTATAGGAGGATTAGATGTAGTCCGCGAACACTCAGATGCGGGATATAAATATCGAAGTGCCTCCCAAGCTTTTAGACATCATCAAGCAACGGAGAAGAGACCTTAACAATATAACATTGTTTTACCTACGAATCTTTATAAAATTATTTTCCCTATCAATTAAGCGTCTTCTTAGTAGTCATAAATGAAAAGAACGACCCCGAGCCTTCCTAGACAAATCTCCATCGATTACGAAAGATTCAGGCCTAAGTCTTCTCAACGAGTATTAGAGTCGGCTTCCGCCTAACAGTTACTCCCACACCAGTTTCACCTATTTCTTCTCTAACTTCTTTATACTGACAAAGTAACCTAAAACACTCATAGGTTTTAATTAGTAAATTTTTAAAAAAAATATTTAGATAAAAATACCTACTTCCTACATTTCGCTTTCATAGAGTTCCCATAAAATCGCAATCCACCCTTTCCTCTTTCAATATATGTGCTGTAGATGGTTCCGTCAAACACCAAGGATGCTAGCTAAAATAATAATTATATAGTCAGTATTTTCTATATATTAAGATATCTCAGAATTCTCTACCTTTTCATAACATCCTATCTTCGTATTTCCAGTTGACCTTTCTCTCTCTCTTGGCCAAATCCCATGACGAATTTGTGGATTTTCCTCCAAAGAATGTAACATTTTCCATACTAAATCTTGTGTCCAGGATACGGCAAGAAAGGCAGAGACAGCACGCGAAGAACTAAATGCAACTGTCAGCATGCTATAATCATTAGATGCAAAGAGACATACCCGGGAACTGCTACTCCGTTGTCTCCTCTATGAGTTCCCTTAATAGTCTGTCGTGTTTTTGGCATCTTTAATCGGTGGAAATCAGAGAAAGTCGCTCCTGGAGGGGGAATTGAGTCGATGCTTAGTCGAGAGGAGGAATTTGGGTGGCAGTCACATTTCTGCCATTATGCCGGTGTGTTGAACTAAGAAGCACTAGCACGCTAGTGTTTTCCTCTTCAAGCTGAGTGGAGAATGTTTTTCTTGGCGATAAATTTTTTGAAGCGAGAAGTAAACCATCTTTCTGTACTAAGAGGTCTCACACCATACTGCCATGAACTTGCTAGAACCACAGTACACGTCCCGGATCTGAACCACCGGTGTGAAACCCCCTAGTACTTGTAGGTACGAGTACAGTACTCGAGTACAGGTATTTGTACCAGAATTAGTATGTTTCCAGACATACGAGTACTGGTATACAGTCACAACTGGGGCAACGACGAAACTGGGCGGGTGACGAACGGGGGGGTTGAGGGGACACAAACACCTAACCCTGACATGTGTGGCAACGACACTCCTTCCACTAAATACACATCACACTGACAAATACCGACAACGAACAAGGCTACCATGCAACATTTCTTGGAGTTGATGGCTAAGTAATGGGGCAAGTAGGTAAGTAGAATCTCAGAAAATAAAAAGAGTTAAACTAACTAGTATACAGATTTCAAGTTAATGGCAGAGGTCTAGATAGCCTCCTAAGCGACCCGGACACCCCCCCGACCTGGACAGGTGCTCATTGGTGGGTTTGTGTAACAAAACGAGCGGCGATTACCACAGTTGCCACAGTTCACCTAAGTAAACCACTGGAAAGTTTCTTGTTTGAGTCTAGCTGTCCAAGTGAGTGAGGTGTCTGGGTGGCCTGGGAGGCTGTCTATAGCAATTCCAACTAGCCTTCCACAGGCTGATTGCATCTTCTCTGCCGTCGTTGGGCTTGTTCAGCATCCTTCTCATCCCGCTTGCACTTCATCTCTGCAAGTACCTCACCACGTTTGAGGATGCAAGCAGCTTCGCTGTTCAAATGCCGTTGGTCTGCTTTACCTTTTGCGATTATCTGTCGCACTTCTTCACGTAAGTAAGCTTCCCCTGCCTCATACATAATAACTCTTACTGCAATGTGCTCTGCTGACATTTTCAACTTAGTTAAGACTGACTGCAGCTTAATTGAGTAAGGACTATTAGATGTAATTGCTAAGAGTCCTTCAACATAAATATTGTGAATAGAGTGAGGGGTTGTAGGAGTCTTTGGTCGAAAGGTGATTAGGTCTTGTGGGGTCTGAAAAGTGATAGGTTGTAGAGGTAGAGGGTCTTGATTGGGTAGTTTCGGTTCAGGAAGGCTTAATGTATCTAAAATAATTTGAAGGTTGTAGGAATATATTCCAGTTGCTCTGAAGCCAGCTTGAATATCTTCTTTTGTGAAAGCTTTCCGATGCGCGTGGGCTAGTAAATTAGGAAATTGATCCTTATCTACTGGAACTTTGAGTTTATTAACTTCTTGGAAGTAGTATGTACTGATCGATGAGAATACAGCAACATCTAAAGGTTGAAGAATGTGTGACGTATGTGCTGGCAAGAAAAATGGAAGTATCTTATGATCAAGACAGTAATCCAATATGGTGACATCTATATGTGAGCCGAAGTAATCGAAGATAATTAGGTGCCATTCGTTATATGCCCTATAGAACACCATTAAAATTTTGTAAATAAAATACATACTAGTAGATGTTCTTATTATAATAGAATCTATACCTGTTTCGAGTTTCTGGCTCAAATATCTTTTCAAAATACTCTAGGCATATATGTTAGGCATAAAGAAAATGCACAGACCTCTCGGTAGGGTAACTGCGCACAGACCCTCATTTATCGAGAGCCTAACACCCCCCTCCAGCCCCGCTCTGGGGCCCGCACGTCCTTAGCGAGATTTCGAAGAGTTGTGTCCCATGACTAAAATGTCATCTCAATGAAGCCCACTTCATAACACCATATACGTCACTGCCGTCCGTCCGACCGGAAGCTGTTCGCTGTATATACAAGAGGGCACCTCTGGGTACCTCTGGGAAGTGGAACGGAGGAATTCCGTCGGAGGCGAATTGGGTTATTAGGCTTCAAAGTTAGGCATCCTAACTATGGGCCGAAAGTAACGGGACGTTTTCAGTTCGAAAATCCGCAACTACTCCTACAGTGCCCCAGAGGCCATAGGGGATAGATATGACACCAATACCTATCTGAAGGCCACTGTATGTTGGTTGGTCCTGGAAACGGGATCCCTCGAGAGGTGATTCTCTTTGAGGCGGGGCGGACCGAGGGGAAGCTGCTCAGACTTAGAAGACCTAATAGGCGGTAGACTTAAGAAGTGTTGGCACACCGTCTACGTAGCCTGCATCACGCATAGGTACCCGACACATATGTTGGCCACTATGTGGAATCGGAAGAGACTACAGGAACAATTTCAAAAGCTTTACGAAATCTGGTACGGGCCAGAATTCATCTGGAAACCCTTCCTGGACTGTGATACCAGTGAAGAGGGATCCTTTGATAGTAGCTTCACACCTACTATACCTTTGGCGTGGAGACTCGGGAACCACCCGAACTCTCATTAAGATAGGATCCTATTATAAGAGACGGTTCTTTATAGCACCCTTTAGCTAGGAAAAGATGACAGAACCATCGATATCGTGGATACCGGAAGGTCCGGGAACGCCGGTGCCGTGGAGAGAACCTCCCAAAAGAATAAAGGATAAAGATGCGATGGATACCGGGAGTGAAGGTGAAAATGCACCAAGCCAACCTTCATCACTCCCCGCGGGGCTACGGCGTCCACCAAGAGATGGATCACGGGCATCAAGCATCCCCAGCTCAACCCGCTCATCTACTCCGAGACCAAGGGGTCAGGCGGCCGACTTGGCAAGGTTAGCTGCAAGGGTAGGGGTAGTACTACGTGATGTCCGGAGGGACATTACCTCCTCTATCGACTCTGCAAATATAATGTTTGCCCAGCTCACAGGAGCTCAACAGGAAAATGCGCTCCGGCTGTTTGATATTCAAAAACAAATTGCCGAAAGAAAGGACCTCCATAACCAAGACATAGGAGTCATGTTAATGCAGTGTCAGGGAGTAGAGATCGAAGTAAAATCTCTACAAGAAAGGATAGTAAGAGAAATCGTGGAAAACCTAGTTCAACAAGCTGCCAGACAGGAACATCACGAAGGGGTCACTTCGCAGTTACACCAGACCACGCTTGAGCGAGACATCCTTCTACAGCAAGCGGTAGAAGAGATCTGAAAGGAAATGAAGGACCGAGACCGGAAGGTAAATAGCGCCTTCAAAGAAAGAGACGAGCTCTTTCAAAACGAAGCAAGGAAGACTCGTGAGTCACTCTCATCTCAACGGGGTGAACTCAAAAAGATTGGCGAAGCGGTCCAAGAACTCCTCATTTCCTCCAGAAGGAAAGAGACTCCGAAAGACAAGCCGGAGGCTAGCAAGCGTGTACGGATGGAATCAGTAGAGGACGAAGAGGAATATTATTCCAGGCCCACTAGACAAGAAAAGGGTAAACAAGTTGCAAAACCTCAAGCTAGTCGGGAAGGAACCTCAGACGCAACTCCACCACCGGGACAAGGAGGAGGATATCCTAGTGATGACGATGATGACGGCAGCGATTATGACGCTGAAGGAAAAGGAAGAAAAGGCGGCGGCCCAGAAAGACGCCGCAGGGGTTTAACCCCAGAACAATCAGACCTGGCAAATGTCCTGGCGGAAGCCTTCGTGGTAAACACAAAACGACCAGCGGAGGCACCACCGCTCTTTGAAGGAGAAAAGCAGCAAGATGTGCACATTTGGCTTCAACAATGTATCAATTACTTCGACCGAAATCCCCACATTTGGAGAGATGACCGGGAACGGGTCATATACGCCCTCAACCGTACCAAAGGAAAAGTGGTAACACCATACACGATATGGTACCGAAGAAAGATGGACGGGTTACAGGGCGAAACCCAAAATCGGAATTTTTGAAGTTGGCCCCGCTTCTCGTACGAAATAGGAAAGGCCTTTGCGCCCCTACAAGAAGGACGACAAGCCCTGCGGGACATGAAGGAAGTAAAATACAAGGGCAACATTCAAACCTACCTCCGAATCATGCACAACCTGAATAACAAAGCCAATATGACAGGTGAATCATGGAGAGAGGCAGTTGAAAGAAACATGCCCGAAGACATCCTCACCCGCATCTCCTTCCAGAAGTTCGACACCGACGAGGAATGGGAAGATGTTGTCATAGAAGCCGGCCGGGCAGAAGAAGACCTTCAGTACGGAAAAAAGTTACTGAAAGAAGGCAATTCCCGACACACCTCCTCTAAGGATACAAAGGATAAATCCTCAAGGGACGAAAGATCTGATAAGCCACGAAAAGATAAGGCTTATATAAAGAGAGGTGGGGGACCCTCACGAAAAAGGAAACGTGAGGACCACAAGTCAGAACGGCCGACTAAGAAATTAGGAGGAAGTGCTCACACACTCGAATTGGTCTGAAGCACACCAAGGAATCTCGCAAAGCGTTATTGATGCGAGAAAAAAGGACAACAATTACACGAGATGTGGAAAAAAGAACCACACATATAAAACGTGCTATGGGAACATTCAAGTATCAGCAGCCGCAGTTAGCCGAAGGCCACTAAGAATGGGCCCAAGTCGAGCAAGGTCTATCAAGCCACCTAGACCTCCTCGAAGACCCGCACAGGCTGGACAGGTCAGAACCACCAGCCGGTTGTGGGAATTAGGCGAAGACGAAGAAATCACATAGGTCCTCACAAGGGTACCGACAACGACGGTGTTCGGGTAGTCTAGCAGACACATAGTCGCTAGGAGTCGAAATCAACGACAAAAGGAAACCGAAGCGAGGAAAGCAACCATGCGGGACGGCCTGAGTGGGAGTACACGCGTCCCTCTTGCTAAGACAAGAGGATTAACAAAGAGCAATGGTGACATTGGCGGTGCCTCTATGCTTCCCAAGGTAATAACGTATGTTTCGCCCCAATGTCCTGGACACATGCTTGTTTGGGTAGTCAGGCACGTGACCTGGAATCTGAAAGGTCTCCGATAAGGACCAAAACCTAGACAGGAAACAGACAGCACCAAGGGTACCGACAGGAGCGACAGTAGGGCTAAGATGAGAAACTTAGAGAGATGAGCGAGGCGTATCTTCGACCAATAGGTACAAGAGCTCTAGACCTCACCTCTAATTATTACTTCTTAGGTGCCACTCTGGTACTGGACGGGCATCTGATAAAATGAGGACACTGTCTACGGTTAAGTGAGGGTGGATAATAAGCCCGGGAAGGTTATCAAAGGGACAGCCGACCAGCCCTACGCACCCGGCTCTTGTCCCCATGATATCTGGACGATGGCAGAGACCCCTAAGTTTGGTTCCACAGGTAGAAAAAGTGGAAGGTATGGGAACTCCTTGGCAGGAGGTAAAGACCGCTAGTAGTGGGCTGCCCGATATACCAAGAAAAATTCAGTTTATCTGAGGAGACCTCAATGGTCGAAACCGTGCGGGCATGGTAACAAACACCATGTTACACAATGCCTAAACGAAAACCTGAAGATGATTGCGGTCAGCCGCGAAGACGCAAGCTTTACGCGTCTCTACCTAAAAGATATTCCTGCCCTGAGGGAGACGCCTACCTCTTTTTAAACCATAGGCAACAAAAAATTAAAGTCCTATTGGACTCAGGCTCTAATGTGTTCGTCATCAATCAAAGATTGGTACAGGAACACCGATTACCGTTCACACAACGGTCGGACGCGGTCAAGATTTATGGGTTTGATGGGACCGCAGCAGTCTCCGGAGGGAAGTTCTACACCCATCCCTTATGGTTGGAGATAGGAAGAAATAGACATCTGTCTGAGATAACATGCAAAATAGCGGAACTCGGATCGTATGGGATGATTATACCATTCAGATGGTGGCATGAGGAACATCCCATATCCCACATCGAAGACCCAACAAGATGGTCGTTCGATGTAAAATGTGGCAAGAAATGTGTGGAGGAAGATGAAGGAATAGCCGACATGTTCGAATATGATGAGACGGTGGTCTTTGATGAAAACGCTGCCTATATTGGAAGAATTGGCACTAGCGAAAGCCCCGACGATATAGTCTTGGGATCGCTGCCTCAAGAATATTGGCGACACAAGGACCTATTCCTGCCTCAGACAGCGGAAAAATTGGTACCCAGGGGGACGTTCGATCATGAAATCGAACTAAAAGACGATGCGAAAGCACCCTGGGGTCCGATGTACCCCTTGTCAGAAAAACAACTTGCCGCATTGAGGGAATACCTTAAAATGATGATGGATCAGGGAAAAATCACAAGAAGCAAATCCCACGCAGGAGCACCAGCGCTGTTCGTCCCAAAACCTGACGGTAAACTCCGGTTAGTCGTTGACTACTGAAACCTCAACCGTATCACGGTTTTGAACAGACACCCGTTACCATTAATGTCCGAATTAAGGGACCGAGTGGCTGGGGCTAAAATCTTCACGAAGCTTGATTTGAAAGACGGCTATCATCTGATAAGAATTAAAGAGGGAGACGAATGGAAGACAGCTTTCCGGACTCGTTACGGCCATTACGAGTACAAGGTAATGCCTTTCGGACTCGTTAATGCTCCTGCAACCTTCCAAGACATGATGAACCAAGTCCTGCATGAATTTTTGGACTACGGAGTGGTCTGCTATTTGGATGACATTTTGATATATTCAAAGGATGAAAAAAGCCACGTTGAGCTAGTCAATCAAGTCTTGCAAAGACTCGCAGACTACCAACTAGCTGTATCCTTGAAAAAGTCAGCTTTTACGTCCAGGAGGTAGAATTCCTGGGTTATATGGTATCTGTCGAAGGAGTGGCTATGAGCACGAGGAAAGTCGACTCCGTATTGAGTTGGAAGTCGCCGGCGTCGGTAAAAGAAGTCCAGATATTCATTGGATTTGCAAATTTTTACCGACGGTTTATACGAAGTTTCTCCGGAGTGTGTAAACCTATAACGGAGACACTAAAAGGAAATCCAAAGGATTTTCATTGGGGCGCTGAGCAAGAATCAGCGTTCAAAGAACTAAAGCATCACTTTACGACTGCGTCCATTCTACAACATTTCTACCCAGACCGGGAAACGGTGGTAGAGACTGATGCAAGCGACTTTGCCTTAGGCTGTGTCTTGTCACAATTTGTGGAAAAAAGGCTACATCCTGTTGCCTTCCACTCACGAAAATTGAACTCGGCAGAGCGCAACTACGAAATCCATGACAAGGAATTGCTTGCAATCCTAGAAGCGTTCAAAGAATGGAGACAATATTTAGTGGGCACGGAAAAACCTGTGACGGTTTACACCGATCATCAAAACCTACAATACTTCCTTACTTCCAAAGTTTGGAGTGGACGCCAAATCCGGTGGGCTCAGAAGCTAGCAGAATACAATTTTAAGATTGTTTACCGACCAGGGACGAAAGGCGGAAAACCGGACGCCCTGAGTAGACGGCCGGAGTACCGTCCTGAGGAGGGAGCTACGCATCACGAGCAAACCGTTTTGAAGCCAGAACACTTCCAAGTAATGCTGTTGGCGCTACAGGAGGAGAAGGAAGAAGGATTAGGAAATGAAGTGCTGGGCTGGAGCAATGAGAGAGACCTGGCGCTGAAGCCAGAGACAAATACCTCGGACAAATATATCCGAGTAAGAAGATTGAACCATAAGGCGAGGTTACCCACCAAAGGTTCAAGAATGGCAGCTGGACATGACCTCTATGTCATAAGCGACGCCATCATCCCTAGACGAGGACAAGCGCTACTCGATACTGGAATAGCAATAAGTCTACCAGCAGGAACATATGGACAAGTAGCGGCCCGTAGCGGGCTGACAGTACGTTCCGGAATCTCGGTCGGCGCAGGTACGATAGACGCCGACTATACGGGAGAACTCAAAGTCTTGCTTTATAACCACAAAGATGTTGACTGCCAGATCCGGGAAGGAGACAGAATGGCACAACTCATCGTGGAAAAAATTGACACATCCGATTTAATGGAAGTCGATAAATTAGATGAGACTGAAAGAGGAGCCCAAGGTTTCGGAAGTACAGACATCGCTACAAGAAGTTTAACGATAAAGGAACAAGAACCCATCATATGTCAGCTAGAAGCATCGGCAGACAAAAATTTGTCCTGGTACGACATCGAAGAAATACCAGAGAAAATACTATTATCAACGACCATGCTAAGACAAAAAACTATGAAAAAGTTTAATCCTGAGTTCCTTGGACAACTCCTTGAGGCAACGCTGTCGGATAGAGACTGGCTGAAACGACGAGAGGACTTGTCGAAACTCCGAATTGAAGGAAAAGAATTCCCTAAGAACTGGACATTAATTGACGACCTCCTATACTATAAGAATCGTCTATTCGTGCCGGACAACCAAGCGTTGTACACCAAGATAGCCGAAGGATGCCATGACGCAAAGATAGCGGGACACTTCGGACAAGAAAAGACCCTTGAAATCATCATGAGAGGTTTCTACTGGAAGGGATTAGCCGAGTAGATCAATGACTACGTACGGTCCTGTGATGAATGTCAACACAATAAATCACCACGATATGCGAAGTACGGATTGTTGCAGCCGCTACAGACCCCGTTTACGGCATGGTCATCGATATCAGTAGACTTCATCACCCAATTACCAGAGTCACAAGGTTGTACACAAATCATGGTAGTTGTTGATCGATTCACGAAAATGGCACACTTTCTTGGGCTACAAACCACAGCGACGGCAAAGGATGTCGCTAATACATTCTTAAGGGAAGTTTGGAAGCTACATGGCTTGCCAACAGAAATCATTTCGGATATGGACTCTAAGTTTGCCGGCGAATTTTGGGAGTCATTGTGTAAAGCGTTGGATATTAAACGACGAATGTCGACGGCATATCATCCACAGACGGATGGACAAACGGAAAGAACCAACCAAGTACTGGAAGGATATCTTCGAAGTTTTGTCAACTATGACCAGGACGACTGGTATCAGTTGTTGCCGTTAGCAGAACATGCGTATAACAATTCTGCAACCAACGCACATGGAATGTCACCCTTTTACGCGAACTATGGTTTCCATCCCCAGACGGAGTGGATGAAAGAGCGCGAGGCCCAAAACCCAGGCGCTACCCTTTACGCGAACTGGATTAAAACGATACATGAACAGACGAAGAGCTCGCTTGAAAAGACACGGGAAGGAATGGCAAAATACTACGATCGAAAAGCCAACAGACAACCTGAGTTTAAGATTGGCGATAAAGTTATGTTAAACGCGAAAAACATACGCACTAAGCGAAAGTCAAAAAAGCTAGCGCCCAAATTATATGGACCGTTCCAGATATTGGAAAAAAGAAGCAACCGAGCGTTTAAACTAAACATTTCCGACCGATGGAATATTCACCCGGTCTTCCACGTATCCTTACTTGAACCATATCGAGAATCGGTTCATCCAGGACTCAGACAATCCCCCAGAGAACCAGAGGAGGTTGAAGGGGACCTGCAATGGGAAATAGAGAAAATTGTCCGCAGCGAGATACGGACATATAGGAAAAGGATCAGCAATCGTTACCGGAAGGAACGAGAGCTATGGTATTTTGTGAAATGGCAGGGTTGTGCGGAAGATAAAAATACTTGGGAACCCGCTACGGGCATAGAAAATGCTGAGGAAGTAGTCGAAGAGTTTCATCGAGACAACCCGAAAATGCCAGGGCAGGAGGAAGTAAGACGATGAGGAAAAGGTTTTCCTACAGTGGACAAGCAAACGCCGGAAGGTTTTTTACCCTGACCACATCGGGTCTTAAAAGGAATTTTGTTAAATAAGAGATAATTAAGAAAGGTGCTTGAGGCGAGACCTTGTAGGAGGGAGCTCATGTTAGGCATAAAGAAAATGCACAGACCTCTCGGTAGGGTAACTGCGCACAGACCCTCATTAATCGAGAGCCTAACACCCCCCTCCGGCCCCGCTCTGGGGCCCGCACGTCCTTAGCGAGATTTCGAAGAGTTGCGTCCCATGACTAAAATGTGATCTCAATGAAGCCCACTTCATGACACCATATACGTCACTGCCGTCCGTCCGACCGGAAGCTGTTCGCAGGATATATAAGAGGGCACCTCTGGGTACCTCTGAGAAGTGGAACGGAGGAAATCTGTGGGAGGCGAATTGAGTTATTAGGCTTCAAAGTTAGGCATCCTAACTACGGGCCGAAAGTAACGGGACGTTTTCGGTTCGAAAATCCGCAACTACTCCTACAGTGCCCCAGAGGCCATAGGGGTTAGATATGACACCAATACCTATCTGAAGGCTGCTGTATGTTGGTTGGTCCTGGAAACAGGATCCCTCGAGAGGTGATTCTCTTTGAGGCGGGGCGGACCGAGGGGAAACTGCTCAGACTTAGAAGACCTAATAGGCGGTAGACTTAAGAAGTGTTGGCACACCGTCTACGTAGCCTGCATCACGCATAGGTACCCGACACATACGCTGGCCACTTTGTGGAATCGGAAGAGACTACTGGGACGATAGTCAAAGCCACTGCAGTTTCAGACAGAAGTCTACTCGTCTCTATAAATCGAAGACCGGTCATTCAAGGATAATCACGCATCCTACGGGTAGACGGAAAAGAGTTTATGAGAACGAAGATGGTGTGTGAGAGTTCAGGGTCAAACGGTGTTCGCACTTGTTAAGACTATGAGACGTTAGCGTACAATCTTGGGAAAAGTACTTAGTTATAGGAGGATTAGAAGTAGTCCGCGAACACTCAGACGCGGGATATAAATATCGAAGTGCCTCCCAAGCTTTTAGACATCATCAAGCAACGGAGAAGAGACCTTAACAATATAACATTGTTTTACCTACGAATCTTTATAAAATATTTCTCCTATCGAATAAGCGAGTTCTTAGTAGTCATAGACGAACAGAACGACACCGAGCCTTCCTAGACAAATCTCCGTCTATTACGAAAGATTCAGGCCTAAGTCTTCTCGACAATTAGTTAGAGTCGGCTTCCACCTAACAATATAACACTATTATTAAAGCCCTTTGTAGCATTGCCAAACCAAAATTCCATCTCTTTTCTAGTCTTATGCCAGCCAGCTGGCTGGTTTTCTCCTCGAAAAATAATTAATAGAGTAAGAGAAAATCTGTCGGTGCCTATAGTCTCGACAATGGTACAGGATTCTCGTACATGCTTTTCTTTGAATATTGCTGCCCTTCGCATGTTATGAGTAATCTGTTTTACCACTCGCTTGATCCCTCATTGATAGCCCTTGTCATTGAGAGTGTATATATTCCTTGGTGCTATTGAAAACTTTTTTATTGCTGCTCCTAGCTAATTAAACCTGTAAGTACTTTAAACATATAATTATAATTAATACTATTGGGAGATGAATATAAAACAAATAATATATTAAGTTTTGTATTTTTAATTATTTACATACCTTCCAAAAAAAATCATCCATAATATCCCAACTTTGAGCATTAGCCCTGAATGTCGCTATTGTTTTAATGTACACATATTTGACTTCACTATGCCGTTCCAAAAACCTGTTGATCTAGTCACTACCAAGGTCTCGGCCTGGCACTCGGCAGTGGAGGAGTGTGTGGGTCAAGGTGTAAAATATTTCTCGATCGGTTGGGATCTTGCAATTATCTAGAAATAGTAATCGTTCGGCTTGTATTTTTTTCTTCTTCCGGTGTTAATAATTGCACATTTTGGGCTCCTTGCACTCGAGTTTGTTGATTTGGATTTTTAATATGACATCGGAGGGTAGGTTCGAAAACACCATATGTTTTTGCAACTTGTAAAACAATTGGCTTTTTTGTTATTGAATTTGCTTGATACTCTCATAACTGGGAATGGTAATGGCTTAGAGCCAATGGTAGGCGTTCATACTAGGAGTATATTTGCATATGATCGATCTCAGGGAAGTATTTTTGTGAAGTAAATAAAGAGAAAAACAGACTCAAAGCTTTCAATATTCTCTAAATACATTCCAATACTTTTCTATTCCACTTACTATTTAATAATTCTCTACCGTGAGTCATGGTATTCAAGATTTCTATCACCTCCGGATTCATTCTCATGATATTCTACTTGTACAGAGTACTTATTTGTTGGAACGTATCTTACTCTCAATAATAACAATTTATTCCCTTACATAAGAGTTCTGCTGTGTTCACTCAATGCCAAGAGCTGTTGAGCACAGATCTACCTGATATTCATATAAAGACGAGTGTAGCATCACCCCCCTGTTCGTCACCCGCCCAGTTTCGTCATTGCCCCAGTTGTGACTGTAGTGTGCACCAAATATTTCGTAACGGGGGACGACTTGGCATAAAAACTTCCTGCCAAAAAACCAAGTCTGTGCTCAAATCTGGATTCCAGCAGTTATTCCTTTCATACTGTACAGGTACTTGTTTTTTTCTTGCCAGGTTTAAAAGCTACATGAGAGAAGCCTAAACGAAAAGGTGAAGAAAAGAAAGCATGATATGCAAGGCTCTCCGTATAACAATTTAAAAAAAAGTGACATGAATGGGAATCGAACCCAGTTTCCACTTTTCTAGCCCGGGTTCTGTGCCAGGTCGTCGTCACTCGTCACAAAATATTTGGCGCACACTAGACGTCTGAAGCCATATTGTTTCGGTACTATACTCGGGTGTATATGGTAAGTTGCTGGAGTAAATTATTCCAATGATAACCTGCCCACCGTATCGGCAAAGAATACAATACAACCGATGTGGTCGGTATAGTAGCCACCTGAAGGAATCGGAGTGCCGCTAGTGCCTAGTCGCCGTTGAGCAAGAATACCTGTATGGTTTAAACACGCGGGGTTTGAAGAGACGGAAACTCGGAGAGTCGGAGTGCCTCCCATCATAAGGCTTTGACTTCAGGGTGTACGAGTACGAGTACTGTATAGACGGACTGGTTACGTAAAGTGACTAAGCAAAAGTCTTGGTGATCGTCCGTTTCCCCACCAAAACTGGGCAAAAACCTCTCTATTCGATCATCGGCATTTCATTGAAAACCGGATATCCTTCTTCCTAAATTCCTAATTTAAAGTCACTTTATCTCTGCAATATCTCATGGTTAATTTGAAGTATATCCATTATCAACTGAAGGTCTTGCAAGCTTGTAAAGTTCTGCCATCGCTTAAAAGTCACCATTATCACCAATTTTCTATGATAATTGCCCCAGCTGTTAGGCATAAAGAAAATGCACAGACCTCTCGGTAGGGTAACTGCGCACAGACCCTCATTTATCGAGAGCCTAACACCCCCCTCCGGCCCCGTTCTGGGTCCCGCACGTCCTTAGCGAGATTTCGAAGAGTTGCGTCCCATGACTATAATGTCATCTAAATGAAGACCACTTCATAACACCATATACGTCACTGCCGTCCGTCCGACCGGAAGCTGTTCGCAGGATATATAAGAGGGGACCTCTGGGTACCTCTGAGAAAAACCTTGGTGGTCGCCCCTCCTCTCCTCCCTCAGGGTCTCGTTTCACGCCGCTGCTCGTCGTGCCCGCAGGTCCCCTTGTGTGGACTCCCTGGCTGAGGCCCGGGGGTCCTGCAACGCCTACTTCAAGGCCATCAAGCAGGCGAAGCGAAGGCACTGGGACGATTTCCTCTCCTCTGCAACCCCTAAGACTGTATGGACAGCCAAACGCTTCGCGATAGGCCGCCCCCCAGACCAGTTCCCGTCTTTCCCAGAAGCCGACACCCCGCTTGCTGTCAACACCGCCCTCCTGTCCCACTTTTTTCCTCCTAGGGAATCCTCCACCCCCCCTACTATCCTACGCCCGTTCCGGGATCTCGATGTCCTCACAAAAGAGGAGATCTCTAAGGCTCTGGCATCCAGCTCAAGCTCATCCGCCCCCGGCCCCGACCATATCCCGTACTCAGTCTGGAAAAGAGTCCACGGCACCAACCCAAAAATCCTCACGTCCCTCCTGGGCCCCCTCCTACTCTACGGCTTTCACCCGTCCTCCCTCAAACAAGCCAATGGTATTGTCCTCGACAAGCCTGGCAAGGCCTCCTACAACACCCCGGCCTCCTTCCGCATCATCGTCCTCCTCCAAACCCTATCCAAGATCCTGGAGCGTGTGGTAGCTGTAAGGCTAGCCGCAGTTGCTCAGGCCCTTGGCCTAGTCTACCCCAACCAATGTGGCTCACTATCGGGCATGGGTACCTTTGATGCCCTTGCCACTCTCTCACATGAGGTCCGTCTTTCACACTGCATGGGCCTCTGCTCCTCCACACTCTTCCTTGACATCAAGGGAGGTTTTGACAATGTCGACTCCGCTGCCACGGCAAGCTTCGGGAAAGGGGCGTTCAACCCTACCTTGTCTCGTGGGTCCGATCCTTCCTGCACGGCAGACATTGCCGTCTCCTATACCAGGGTTCCCCTAAAGTCCTTTCGCCGGTCCAGGTCGGCACCCCCCAAGGCTCACCTGTCTCCCCCCTTCTTTTCCTGATCTACGTTTCCTCCCTCCACTTTCCAGTCCCCAACGGCATAATCCTCTCTTATGTTGACGACTTCGCTATAACTGTCTCCTCGCCCTCCTACAGGCGTAACGTCCAGAAGCTTCAGTCAGTCGCTTCCTCTCTCACGTCGAGGGGAAGGCGCATAGGCGTTGCTTTCTCCCTTCCCAAAACAGAACTGATGCACTGGAGGACGCCCCAACAGAGAGGGCCCCCATGCCTCCTCCCCGTCTCAGTGGACTCTGTCCCCTACAAACCGGCCCAAGTACTACGGTGGTTGGGCTACTGGCTAGAACCCGCGACTCCTTCGTTGGACCGAGCCACCACCCCTCATTTTACCAGGCGCCTTGCCCTGGCCGAAGCTGCCCTCGCTACAATAGACCGCCTGTCCCGGCCAGGCAAGGGTCTCGCACCACACCTGTGTCATCGTCTCGCCTCCTCCTTGGTCCGCCCCATCCTTCTCTATGGCAGCGACCTTCTCTCCCCCAACTCCAGGATGCTCGACAAGATGAGGGTGTTCTGGCACCGGGTACAGAGGTGGGTTACGAACTGCTTCGCCTCCACCAACACGGCCATCCTTCCCTGTGAATCATCACTCCCTCCAATTGACCTACTGATCAAACAACTTCAACGCCTAGCGGCGGTCCGCCTGGTCTGCCTGCCGCCTGAAATCAACCCGGCAACTGCCCGCCTGGACCACTCGGTCCCGACCACGTCCCCCTTTAGGGCTCCCGACTCACTCCGCCTCCCTGGGTCTGTCAGAGGCCGGCATCCATGGGCCGGCCCCAACTACCGCCCCCTCAGATAGTTCACCAAACCACCCTCCCCGCCCAACCGGCGCCACCTCCCAGTCGATGCGGTCGCCCACCGCATTCACTCCATTATCGGCAGCCGCAGTGACCCCCTCCCTCCGGCGAACCCCCTCCTCTTGCCTCCACTGCAGGTAGCCCCGCTGGGGGCTCCCGCCCTCTACGCTTCTCTCAAGGCCCGTTGCCGTGAAGAACTCCTCACCTCGTGGCGCCTCCTCTCTCCTCCCCCGCCTTACTACCTCTTTGGCCCCACCCTGCGCCCGCACCCCTTTATGGGCCTGGGGCGCTTCCTCTCCGGCCGGCTCCACCAGATGCGTGCTGGCAAGAGCTACCTAGCCGCCCATCCCTCATGGCACGACGCCGACCCCTCTCCCCTCTGCCCATGGTGTGAGGAGGGGGACGAGACGTTCGAACATGCCCTCCTTTTCTGTCCTGTCAAGTCTGCAGCCCGCGGTCGCCACCTCCAGGGGGTCACGGATATTGGACCTGACTCTTCTCTGTGGACCTCGATTCCGATGCTTTTGGGCCTCGGTCGTTATCTCACCGCTACCAAGACTGGTTTCCCCCCCGATATGTATGCACAGTATGCCCCCCGCCAGCCCTCTCTCTCCCTCTCCCCTTCCCTTCCTGCCTCGCCTCGGTTGTCGTTGGCTGGGTCGCCAAGTGGTCTAAGTGGTGGAAGGTCTCCTGTTTGAGTTCATTTGCTTGTTGTTATTATGAGTTTTTGATTCATTCCTGTTACGATACTAGGTAGTTAGTAGTTTTCCTTTATAAGTCCTGTGTAGGCAATGCGTCGGTTATTGGACGCCATAGGAGGATCTGGTTTTGGTTTTTCGTTTGTTTGTTGATTGATTTTGGGTTTTGTTTCTGCCATAGCTAGCGCTGCATGCACGTTCTTGTACCTTAACCAAACAATGAATATATGATATAAAAAGAAAAAAAAAAAAAAAAAAATGGGTACCTCTGAGAAGTGGAACGGAAGAAATCCGTCGAAGGCGCAGTGAGTTACTAGGCTTTGAAGTTAGGGAGTCCTGACTACGGGCCGAAAGTGACGGGACGTTTTCGGTTCGAAATCCGCAACTACTCCTACAGTGCCCCAGAGGCCATAGGGGATAGATATGACACCAATACCTATCTGAAGGCCGCTGTATGTTGGTTGGTCCTGGAAACGGGATCCCTCGAGAGGTGATTCTCTTTGAGGCAGGGCGGACCGAGGGGAAGCTGCTCAGACTCAGAAGACCTAATAGGCGGTAGACTTAAGAGTGTTGGCACACCGTCTACGCAGCCTGCACTATGCATAGGTACCCGACGCATACGTTGGCCACTATGTGAAATCGGAAGAGACTACTGGGACGATAGTCAAGTCGACTGAAGTTTCAAATATAAGTCTACTCATCTCTATAAATCAAAGACCGGTCATTCGTGGATAATAACGCATCCTACGATAAGACGGAAAAGATTTTATAAGTACGAAGATGGTGTGAGAGAGTTCAGGGTCAAACAGTGTTCGCACTTGTTAAGACTATGAGACGTTAGCGTACAATCTTGGGAAAGGTACTTAGTTATAGGAAGATTAGACGTAGTCCACGAACACTCAGACGCGGGATATAAATATCGAAGTACCTCCCAAGCTTCTAGACATCAGGAAGCAACGGAGAAGAGACCTTAACAATATAACATTGTTTTACCTACAAATCTTTATAAAAATATTTCCCCTATCGATTAAGCGAGTTCTTAGTAGTCATAAACGAACAGGACGATACCGAGCCTTCCTAGACAAATCTCCGTCTATTATAAAAGATTCAGGCCTAAGTCTTCTCGACAGTTGTTTAGAGTCGGCTTCCGCCTAACACCAGCAACCCCTCCTTCAACAATGTTCCCACCTTAAATTTGCCGCTACACAATAGGTAAGTGTTCAGAGACTCTGTAAACTGCTGGAGGATTATCTTTACATGTGTATGTGACTACTTGGATGGTTTTTGGTAGGTATTCCACATAGGATTAGTGTAGAAGCCTGTTTAAAAACTCTCCAAAAAGACGATTTTTGGTGCGAATATGCCCTGATCACCAAGACTTTTGCTTAGTCACTTTAAGCAGTAAATGTAGGGCTTTCCAACATTAGCCAAGTGGTCACGTGCATTTAAGGTGTTCGGACAGATTATGATAATAATTATTATGATAGTATGATATCTTTTTTGCGAGTGCAGATACTGGAAATAGGATAGGTCCCCCGAGGGGATAAACATACGAGTGCTCGTTACTCGTACTCGAGTAGAAAGCATTGATGGGTTTAGTTCGATAGGGTAGGTTGATACTTGTAGAATCGCAAATGCTACAGTATCATAGTTAATGAGGTCCAATACAGCCCGCATGCCCCAGCCTTTAACGGTGTTGAGGAAAACACCAATACTTTTTTGTTTCTGAACACGGAGATTCAAGGGGAGTAGGCCGAGATAATTTGGTGGATAACACGAGTTCTCTTACGGTACTCGCTGGTTCAGTTGCTATGCGGACATCTTGGCGCCAAGGTGTCCGCATAGCAACTGAACCAGCGAGTAGTAGGCTCTTGTATCTTGCGAAATGCTGGTGAAGCGCCAACATTGATGCGGGCAGCCTAATTTAATCATCTGAGCTCTTTCACTTCAGGGCCAAGTTGAACACAGCCAAGTTCACGTCTTGGAATCATATGTATTAATAATAATCACCGATCGCGTTCAAAGATCGCTGCCGATGGAAAGCGCTTTTCCTCGGATCACATCTACCGTATGTATTGGCCCCAGCACCAGTTATATCGGGGATTTCTACCCTCGCATTCTTATCCAAAATATTTAACGTACAATATAGCCATCATCAAGAAGATAGGAGAATCGGCCTATAGAGCAACAACCATGTATAATGAAAACTAAAAAACGGCGATGGCACCGTGTCGCATGGCCCCAAAGGGAAAGCAAAACTTACAGGATGTGTGCGAGATTGTTACGGCAATGGCGAGTACTCATGTTCTAAAACGACAACGGAGCCGGCTTGAGCCCTAGGCTGCGGTGGGGGGTGAGGTTCTGTATCGTATGAAATGATAGAAATAATATCACAGTGCCAACCTTGCGCGCTTGCGGTTCGTGGCGTAGGGTGGCGGTGGCGTACGGCTGGATCTGTCTAGTATGTCGGGGGAGACATCTTTTCGCTTCTGTGGTAGATTAGGTACCCGCTCATCCCCTGTCTTGGCAGTGCCCGGTGATGGTGTCTGGCCCTCCGTGTCTGGCCTGTCAGAGTCGACATTTTCCTGGGCCATTAACAGCTTCACTACTCCCTCGTGGCCATTCCGAACGGCCCATGATAGTGGTGTTTGGCCGTCGTTGTCTGGCATGTCGGGGTTGATAACTTCCCATCCCAGCAGCAGTTTCACTACTCCCTCGTAGCCATTCCGAGCGGCCCATGATAGTGGCGTCCGGCCCTCAGTGTCTGACTTGTTAGGGTCGACATCGCCCCGGCCCAGTAGCAACTTCACTGCTCCCTCGTGGCCGTTCCGAGCAGCCCCTAAAAGTGGTGTTCGGCCATCATAGGCCTGCCGGTCAGGGTTAACATCTTTCCGCTCTAGCAGGAGCTTCACCACCTCCTCATGCCCCTTCTCAGCAGCCCGCAAGAGGGGTGTATGGCCAAGTACTGCGTCTGGCCGGTCGGGCTCGACATCGCTCCTTTCCAGCAGTAGCTTTACAACTCCCTCGTGCCCATTCTCAGCTGCCGAGGAGAGTGGCGTTTGGCCAAATATTGTGTCCGGCCGGTCGGGGTTGACATCATTCCTCTCCAGAAGTAGCTTTACTACCCCCTCCTGTCCATTCTTTACAGCCCACGAGAGTGGCGCCAAGCCCTCGTGGTCCGGCAGGTCGGGATTAACATCGCACTGTTCTAGGAGCAGCCTCACCACACCCTCACGTCCCCACCCAGCAGCCCACGAAAGTGGTGCCCGACCGTCAAAACCTGGTCGGTCAGGGTCAACGTCTTTCCGTATCAACAGAAGCCTCACCAACCCGTCATGCCCATTCTTAGCAGCCCACGAGAGGGGCGTTTGGCCCCAGTCGTCTGGCCTGTTAGGGTCGACATTACCCCGTCTCAAGAGAAGGTTCGCTGCTCCCTCATGCCCACTCTCAGCAGCCCGCGATAGCGGTGTTCGTCCATACTCGTCCGGCCTATCAGGTTTGGTATCTTCCCGTTCTAGCAGTAGTTCTACTACTCCCTCATGTCCGCCAGCAGCAGCCCATATAAGTGGCGTATTGCCCACACAATCTATTTGGTTGATATCACAACCATTCGCCCTCACCAATGCAGCCACAACGTCGTCAATTCCAAAGAAGGATGCGCAGTGCAGCCCAGTGAACGAGGAAAAGCTCCTGATATCACTAAAGTGATTGGGACCCAATACCTTCCTCAAGAGCAATTTAACAGATATATGGTCAGCGTAATCGTCATACAGCTTTAGCGCAAGCGATTTAGCGCAGTCCGAGAGCTCTCTTTTTGCGTGGGTTCCCCAGTATATAGAAGAGTATCCGAGGAAGGCTGTCCGGACGGGGTCAGAGAGGTCACTGATCGGGAGGCCCTTGAACCGCTGAAAATTTAGATAGGTCAAGCAGGTTTCCGCGATTGTCGAGTGAGCTCTATAGAAAAAGTCGGGGTGGGAGGCAAGATACTCTTGGAGGGTTAGATGGATTAAGCGGACAGTCGATGCCGCCCCATCCACTGCGAGAAGTCCCAGACAGCAATGTGACAATGTGCCTATTGAAGGGACATTTTTGGGATCGAGATCCCCTGATCCTATTTCGACCGCTACGGCGTGGCAGAGTTCATCCACTCCGAGCAGCCGCTCTGAATGAGAGATCCACATCAGAGCAGCCATCCCGAGTTTCGCTTTCACCCCACCCTGCGCCCTTACCCGCTCTACCGTTGCACCGTATACATCTCTTAAACCTAATCCATCTGTCATCGCGTTGAGCTTTTGTCGCCTGCGATGAATTGTTGATTCTTGTAAGATTGCCCCAATATTTAGGGAAACCAGTAAAAACCTAGATACATGTTAGTAGATGACTTAAAGGGGGGTTCGTAGCTTGGTTGCTGCCACGTACATTTCGGGAGCACTTTTGGGAATGAACTTTATAATTTCTGCCTCCAAGCAACTATCCATCGCATTTGGGGTTGCGTCCTTGCCAAGTCTAGCGCGCAGATACTCGGCGATGTCCCACCCGCTAGGACCTATGCATGCAATTGCTACTCTCCCATAAAAACACCTCTCAACCATATCCCTGATGTGCGCTCTCCCAGTTAGGAATAATCGAGTACTTGGAGACCCCTCGAGAACCCTCCGCAGTGAATTGAGAACATCCGGCTGATACTCCTCAGTACATTCATCCAGGGCGTCAACACATATGAATGTGCATTGGGAGGAGGAGACCGTTTGGAGCATCTTTACAAGTTCAGGGAGCCGTGGTCCCCGGCCACCAACGAGCCCTTTCTGGTGGTGATATACCTTGACTACCTCTTCTGGAACCACTTCTAATCCACCAACTACCTGCTTAAGTAGGGCACCCAGCACATTTGCCGGAGATTGCTCCTCCCGAGCAAAAAAGTCGAAGTAGAAGCAGGCAGCAGCAATATTCCCCTCGCTAGCCCGGTCGCCCAAGGTGTCTATTACCAGGGAACTAGCATCGCGACCTGTCAGCAACACCATTCTTTGTTTCGCCTCTCAGATGTCTCTCTCACGTGACGTAGGTCTTTCCCACTCCCGGATCACCGTAGTAAAATAAAGCGGATTTGTCCGGGCGAGAAGCACCGGACCAGGTTTGAAATACCTCCGTTTGCAGGAGCCAGTCCCCGACATTGGGGACCCGGTTTGCTCGAATGGCCTGGTGCCGTATCCGCGGCTCGAGTGGAGATAACCATGCCAGGATTCCAGATCTCTCATCGGCCACAGTGAAGGGATTCCACACTTTGGCAAAAGAGTTGATACTATCAAAACAAGCAGACATTTCCTCTTACCTCCCAACGTGAATGGTTTGTAGAGAATGGTTTATTGAGTTGGATTTCAAGTGTTGGGGGGGCGAGAGGAGTGGAGGCATACCACATCAATACCCCCCCATAGTACTCTTATAAGGCAGAAAGTGAAAGTGTCACACCACAGACACCCCAAAAGTTAACCGTACTCGCGCCCGAAGGAAGGAAGTGTCCCGACCAGAAACAGGGGGGTATGTTTTGGATGGGGGGGGGTTCTCCATACAGCCAGCTTTCTAAAGCATAACTTACGAGTACAACCAGCCCACCCCTTAACAGGGATAATAAATTATTGGAACCTTCCCAAGAACATTATGATATGCATAGCGACATTCCACCACCATCCAACCCCCGGCCTGCGTTTCCAATTATGCATTATTGAGGCCTACCGATACTCTACTTAAGGGCGATAGGAACAGAAGCTCTCCCCGTGGTGTGATAGGTAGGTATGGGATCATTTGTCAAGTTTTCCGATCTCAAAGCCAGGGCGAAAGCACCACAACCGTGCACCAACCAGCGCTCGAGTATCTTCCTGCATTTCATCCCTGCTCAAGCTGTCGTCGGCATCGTGTTAGGTTACGATGCGGCTGAGGGTATATTCCTTGAGACCAAACCCTGTGTCTAAAGAATTCCGGACAACCATGTGGTTTCCCCCAAACCATGATTAGCTAGATGTATTCCGGGGGCATGCAGGCAAATGTCGGGAATGTTTCCAAAAAGCGTACCAAAAATACCCATTAACCAGAAAAAATTTCGTGGGGGCCTAGCAGCGCATCTCGGGGGTCGTGGTGAAGCAGCCGCAAATACCGTGATTTACCCCAGGAGGGTTAACAATCGCAAGGAACAGGGCGACAGACTGCTGTAATGTACGATATGATACAGTATCCCAGTAACTGGTGAGACATGCAGATTCACCGCCTTCCTAATCTAGATGTGGCCAAGTGACATGCAAGAAACCACCGGTACCCCCCGAATCCCAAAGTCCGCGTCCACCCGAAATATCGAAAACCCCCGGGACAAGCACCCATCTCCCTGAACATCATTTTTTTCCCTCTCACTTTCCCCATCACACACTCATGACCCCATGGTAGGTTGGAATGCATGTTTTTGCGGTGTTCGAAAACTGCCCCCATAAAGGAAGATGACTACCCTTGCTCTGCGGTCTACCTCCGTTGCCTGTGCCCTCCGAGGCGGCTTGACCACGTACGAGTAATCGGATAATGCGGGGCCTCCACCAGTGAGCCTGAATGGAGTTGTTGCGTGCCTTGCAGGTGCTCAGTACGAGCATGTTACGGTACTCGCGCTGCCAAGTTGAACTTAGACAATGTTGCAATGAAGGGGGGGGTTGGATCAAAAAACGATCGAAGGGCTGGAATGCGCTTTTTCGAACCAGGGGGTTATAAGATAGAAACAATGACATTTGAAGCAAGTTGAAGGTAAAGAAACAAATAAAATTATGACAAAAGAAGCAGAAAATTCCTAAAATATCCCACAAGTATCCTTTGGTATATTCTTGGATAATTTACTCCTCTTTCCCTGCTTCTGGGCAACGAATATATCCTGCTATTTTTGCTTACTAAGATATTATAGAACCCCCCCCCCCTTCTATCCCAATTTTCAGAATCCCTGATTCAATCCCCCCCCCCCTTCTAACCCCCCCAGTTCGATCACCGAAGGCCTTCTTTGCAACATTGAACTTAGACAACTCATCACTTTGCAGTTCAGTGGTATCATACTCGAGTACTGATCGCCTGACTAATACGGTAACGAGCCATGCAATGCAACACAACTAATAATCACACACAACCTGCTAAGCCTTGCGTAGACATCCATATTCTGGAGTACCGGTAAATTGACCAATCTGGCCATTGAAATTCCTCATGGAATCCTTGATGAATCCCATCCCGAGTAAGAACTTGGCAAGTCCTTGCAATTGTCTTTTGGCGATACTCGTATATGATAGCGTATTTTCTAGGGCATCAAACATCACCGCACACCATCCTTTTTACTTATTCCTCCTGGATAGTGATCCTGAATCATATAGGGGACGTGTCCAAGAGCAGATTTCATCCCACAGGTAGTGGTTCACTCTACGCTCGAGATAACAGCTCTTGATGTTGAGGAAAAATCTGGGTGGAGCCGTGGGTTGGCACTTAGCTGAGTAATACACCAACATATTGCCTAAAGCGGTAAGATAACATACCACATTAATAGGACTAGCGCAGTGACCTTGGGAAATGACACCGAAGGGTATCTGCAAGCAAGGCGCCAACAGCACCTTTTTTTTGTTTCGATCGCCTTTTTACAGGTACAGATGTCGGGGGTACCCGCCAAGGAAAATGTCACTTTTCCCATGGCACTGTACGGTACTCGGGTATGGACGAGGTGATGGGACGGACAAGGGTGAGAAATCTATGTATTGCCATAGATTTCTATCCCCTATCCGTCCCATCACCTCCGTCCATACCCTAATACTCGTACTCGTACATTTCCCGCGCAATGGCACTCGCTCTGTCGCCAAGAACATGAACCCAGATGATGGGGGTTAGTTAGTAATGAGACGGACAAAGGGGGCACGGATGGCCCCGTGAGCATATCTGTGCGTGGCACTGATTTTGGTATGATAAAGCAATAAGATGGCCCCACGACACAATCCTGAGTTCACGCTGCTTTACAGATTCCCAAGGCCGTGCACAGAATCTCGAGTAGGTCTACTCGAGTACGGTCACCTGAGCCCTGTCGGTCCCATCACTAACGTCCTTAGAAAGTTCACCCGGAAGAGGAAAAAGGGACCCCGCTTGTCACAAACAACCCCGCGCCACTTGTACGAGTACCGTATGTAATTCTGGGCGCACAAAATGGTGGATGCCTACGAGTATTCTGTTGCGGCAACAAACGGGTTAAATCGCAGTTCTAGGCACATCCACTCCGTTATTGATATAGACCGGGGGTGCCCTCAGTGAGGCGACCCCTCGGCGAGGCGCGGCAAGATTTGGCAGCAAAACCTACCCGCCCTCCACTACTTTAGCAAGCAAAACCGTGCCAAGCCTCGCTGAGGGCACCCCCAGTCTACGGTGATTCTGTTCGCATGCTCTCGTGCCGCAAACAGGCACTAGGCTGATATAGGTTTGAAAACCCAATCACTGACGATGGTATTGCAAAGCTTTCTGTCTGTTTCTGCTGCGCTTTGCAGGAAAGGCTTTCAAAATGGCTGTTGGGCCGACCGATACGGTACTCTGTGCCTTGTTGTTTCACTGGGGGGGTGGTGTGCAAGTGCTTTGGCGTACGGTATGACTTGCAGTGTCGTGGGATGGAAATCCATTGGCTGGAAAAGATATCATACCGATACCGTAGGGTGGGGTAAACCTAATACCGGCACGGAACTTATTGGCATAACTTATGTAGCACTCTACTCGTAGGTGATGTGCTTTACCACCCACTCTGGGATGCGGGTAGGGCTATGATTCCGTTCATAAACCCTATTGTGTCCCGTAATAACTCTTGGAATTCGATATCTCCCGTGTGATGAATATCCTGAATATCCATGTAAATCGAGACAGCAACCCAAGATAGGTTGAGCTTAGTAAGTTAATGGAATTGAGAAAACCAGCCAATAAGATCCTACACACTTTACAGTATGGCTCAGGCCATCCCATGCCAGGAAGGCACTAGTCCCTCTGAAGGTCCTTTGTCTCTACTCGTACTAGCGAATTTCAAGAGCTTTTACGATACAGTATTTGTATACTCGAGTAAGTACCGGTATTCCGGGTTTTTAGTCAGTCAGGTCTTGTTAGGTTTGAGAAAGTGACAATTCTGCGCTTTTTTCTTTTCTTTGTGGGGACGAGCTATCTTAGAAATGTATCCTATACAAGGGACCTCTCATCCCTCTTATTTTCTACTCAAATAAATGGAGCGAACAGAACGAACATTGCGAACACACAAGGCGAACACACATACACACGACCAAACACAGAACGAACGGTGAACCACACGAGTGATAACACGAGTGAGCAAAGTGAGAGTTGGCCACACCGACGTTAAGTTAATCGTTTGCTTCCATTTTTCCTTCTCTTTTCCCGTTTGGCTTGTGCGAGCCTCTGCTGTATGATACTCGTACGGATCTTCCTTGCTTTTACAAGTACGTTCTTTCAAACGGACCCAATACCGTGCTCTCAATACCCGGTACTCACTAATCCACTCTTAACTCAGGTGGTTTATTTATATATATATATTTATATTAATCGAGGAACAGTTGTCACAATACGAATAAATTAAAATGATAATAATAATAATAATAATAATAATAATAACAATAATAATAATAATAATAATCTGTATCGTATGATATGTATGATCCTATATAAACCTAAACTTGGAACCCAAAGGCCCACCATCGCGGGCGGTCTTGTCAGATATTTTACCAATACGTATCATAAGGTTTATGATTTCTTGGGGGGCCTTTCACGATTCTGGGAGTTAGGCTATGCTGCCCCCGGTCACTCGAACTCGGCCCCAGAAACCACACAACTCTGACCCACATCATTAGGATAAGATATGACTTGTCAAGAGTAGAAGTGCTCGGAGGAACTAGTAGTCTACTCCTCTCCGATTTTGTATTATTGTTATTATGATATGATACAAGTAACTGTAAGTCCGGATGGATCCTCGAGCCAGCCGAAGGCCCGCCGGTAAGCCCCATTGGCAGGACATATAAACATCACTCGGCCTTGCGAGCATGGAAGGGAGGCTGATTGCTTATCAGTCACTCTGCCGTACTGTACAGCACATACCGGTAGCCATGGTAGTTGTTTCAAAGACTTCCTACTTCTTTTGTCCCATCCCCTCTCCTTCCTGCCTGTTCCCAATCTCTGCTGGGGTTCACTTCTTGCACTTTTCTTGCCGCCATAGTGTCCCAGTTGCTACCGATATGATATTGTATCTTCGCTACACTACATTATTCCCACCCTTGACAAACATTGGATCCCCCACCGCTAATTTACTGCCCCCAGTTCTCACAACTCACCGCACTTGATCTATGATACCCAGTAGCTTGCCCTAGACCATGCCAGCATCTCCAAAACCACCCATCCTTCAACCCTCTCGTTGTACTATGTATGATATCATAATATATCAGTGTTGGCGGGGGGTTAGCTGCAGATGAGGGTGCGGCACTCTCCACCTCACAGCAAACTCAAACTTCCCGTTACGCCACGATCAACTTCACTTCTGTTGTTCAGCTGTTTGCTCAGTGTGCCTGACCTAGGCTCTTATCATACTCGTTATGCCACAAGTTGTGGTCGGAGTCATTAGTTAATTAACTTTGTTTTTCTCGCTGACGTATCTGGATACGGTAAGTTGATGCGGGAGACGACGGCGAAGGCTGTGATGCTGTGTTGGTGGTGGTGGTAATTTAAGTCCCTCTTGGCTAAGTTTAGGCTGGCTCGATCAAAAATTGTACGATACAATAATCTCTGTTGTGCGGTACGATACTCTCCTGGGCAGACTACCGTACTGTGGAATTCTGGAGGAGTGTGATATTGATGAAAGCGATGATAATAGATACAGTCGAAAGTATGGTGTGTAATACAGTACCGTAGCGCTTTAGTCGTGTGTCTAGCTCGCACGCACCACCATCATATTTACATGAATCTCGTTGTCCGGACCTTCTTCTGCGTCACTGCAGTTGCTGCAAGAGCAAAATACACAACCGAAAACCCTCCCACTCCTCACACCCCGTCCTCCTCTCGTTCTTCATCTCCATCTCCATCTTCCTCCTCGGGCTCCTGGGCCGTCATCAGCTGGCCAAAGTCGGTATCGGAACCCGAATCTTCAGGGACCCAATCATCCCATCATTTCTCATCAGAGCCTAGTTTGGGTTTCCTACTCACCCACCTCCCATGTGCCAAAAGTGGCAGATCTTCCCCGCCGGTTATGAGCTCTTCAAAGTCAGTGCCGGAACCGGAGTCCTCGAGGACCCAACCATCACGTATTTTGCCATCGCTGTCACAGTCACTAGAGACTGCCGTGCCCGCGATTTTTGTTGCCGTTGTTGTAGATGCTGTCGCGGCTGCAGCCATAGTGGCGGCAGTAGTATTATCGCCGTGCAAAGCTTCCGTAGCCTTGCGGGGCCTCTTACCCTGCTCCTGTTCGGAATTCGTCCTCTCCAAGCCTTGAGCGCCAAGGACCTGCCCCTCCGACGTATAGTAGTCCACTTCCCTCCCAGTGAACGTGTGCCCGTGAATGAACCTCATGTGCTCATGCAGATCCCAATCGAACAACGTGGCCCTAACCCTATCGCACACCCAAGCCTTGTTCTTCGTGAGACTCGTGCCCACAGCCTCGCCCAGAAACCCCTTCCGCAGGCGTCCATTCGTAGCCTTCAAGTGCGCACCACTGGCATTCATGCACCGCACTACCGCATACCTCAGCGGAACAGTCACGGTAGGTGGTGTACTGAAGGTCTTGCGTAGCATGAGCGTGTACATGTACTCCGTCTCCAGGTCCTTGTCTATGGGCGTGCTGGAGTGATAGTGCGCGGCGATTTTGGTATTGTAGTACATTCCCGGGCCCAGCATTGGGCGCATAGGGTTGCTCGGCGGGATGTAGTGAAGAAGGTCGCGGGATGGTGCCTTCGGTATGACCTTGGGAACCACAGGCGGTCCGGGTCCAGGCCTCAGGAGCTGCGGGGCATCGTGGTGGGGCTGGTGGGATGTAAAAGAGGTTTTGGTCAGGATGCTACTCTTTTTCGGGATCTTTGTGGTTGTGCCTTTGTTAAAGACGCGGGGCTTTCTGGGGCGAGATCTGCTGCCGGAGAGGTGGGGTGTTGTGGAGATTGGGCGGGTGGCGGGTGGGTAGAGAAAGCGCATTCGAAGTGCTGGAGTGCGCGGAGGCATTGAGATTGAATTGGGGGTGGGGTTGGTGGCGGCGGGGGGTACTGAAAGAGTTTGGGAAATTTTTCGTGATGGTATAGAGTTCTAGCGTCTGCGTTTGCCAAGACATAGGCCTGTCTTACCGTATTCTGACCCTGAATCTATGATGCGGTATTATTGTATACTCGAGGAATTTGAGCATACTAATATCGTAGTACCCGACCGGGAATAGGCAATTTAAACCATACACTCGCTTGCATCTCCATTGAGACAGTATCATACTCGGGTAAGGTCTGCCCAACAACTAATCCCCGTCTCCTCTACCCACGTTGCCGGGTTGAAGTCGCGCTTTTTTTTTGGTGGTGGTGATGCACCGAGAGGGACGCGACTTCAATCTGGCGGGATGAGTGCTGTTGTATGATACAAAACTGTAATACATAATTATTATGATATCAAAAGAGTCAAACTCCGAGAGCCCAAGAGTCTATCATAACCCATCACTCGCGCAATTCCTTGCTTCCGGATCCCCATCATCCCTCATAAGCTACCCACTGCTCTCGACTGCTCCCCATTGCCTCTTACCCCCCCCTTTTCCCCTTTTCATCTGCATCCTCCCGACATCTTTATTCCGCGAACAACACAGTATCAGTCACACACTCAGCTATAATGAGAATATCCGGAGCTCACAATTCCCAAACCAGATCAACAACAGCGGGATAATCACACCTACGACTCCCGCCAAGATTCCGACGATTTCTCCTCTCCCCAGGCTCATTTTTGTCTCTGTCGGTGATGGCAGTAGCACCGGTATTGTGGTGATTATAGGAGGCGGGGAAAGGAGGCAGGGTGTGGGGAGGTATATGGCGCAAACCGGTATCGTATGGGGGGATTGGCTTTTATACCGAGAATCGTTCGCACCGGTGTGATATCGGACTAGAGCGGCCATGGTTGATAGGGAGCTGAGACATTATGCGCTCGAGCGTCCCTGCGTGCCGCACTACCGTATATTAACAACAACGGGGCCTCTACGATCATATTCGCGGACCGCCTCCCAAAAAAAATTGGTAAGTTAATCTTAATTCATGGAATTTGTTATTTGTATGGATCATGAATCGTAGCTTTTCTAAAGGTAACTGAAAAAACCAATCGACTCCCACCAAATATCTAAACCCGGAAGAGAGAAGTGTATGGAATTCTAAGAACAACCCGGAAGATTTACATGTAATTTTTCAACCTTCTCAACTTCTCCTTTGCAGCTTCGAGAACGTCGTCATCTTTACAGACTGCGAACCTGAGGTAGTTTTCTGCTTCCTTCTCGTTGGCTTCGGTGTAGAATTCAGTGGGCGGGATAGCAGCGACCCCAATCTCCTTGATTAGGAACCAGGAGAGTTGAAAGTCTCTCGGTCGAGAAGACACATGAGGTGGAAATTCGTAATCTTCAGGCATTTTTACCTTGCTCATGTTGACCAGGACAAAGTAGCCACCCTCGGGATCGGTGAACTGGTAAGGTCAGTTGATAACATGGAGGCATAGAACACGGGGGCAAATACGGGAAGACCTAATTCGTCCCAAACTTCATTGAAGCGGTCCATCTTGCCCTTCATTTCGCGCTTGGAGCTCTCCCAGAAGCCCTCCTCGTCAGCCTGTTCGAGCCCGATAGCTACTGCTTCTTGAAGAGGAGAGACGGAAGAATAACAGATCTACCACCCATGAGCGAAATACCCCTAGGAAAGGTAAGATACCTACACGAGTATGAGCAGCGGCGGAATATTTGATGAGGTCGGGTCTCCCAATTAACCAGCCAACCTTAATTCAGAATTAATTTCTGGTTCGTAAATAATTCAAGAGCTCCTACCCTCCAACCAGTGCAATAGAAGTTCTTCCCAGCAGACCCAACTGTGATCGTGAGATCTCTAATCTCAGGGGAGAGTGTTGCAGTTCTAGTGAAAGGGACGTAGAATAATCTATCGTAGACTTCATCGCTGAGAATGAGGATGTTATGCTTAACACACAATTCACCAATTCCCATAAGCTCCTCCTTGCTAAAGATTTTACCGATCGGATTGTGCCTGATGGTTATCAGCCTCCACCCTGCGAATCACAATCCCAAAGCGGCGGGCATAAACCTACGGATTATTGATGACCTATCCTCGAATTCAATTACCACACAAAGAACCGCATCATGCGCTTCATGGAGAACAAACTCACCACCATCCTAGTCTTCTCAGTGATAGCCCTCTCAAGCTCTGCCAAATCCAAGGTCCAATCGTTGGACGAACAAACCTCCGTACCCCCCTTCGCAGGTGGATGCAGCGGGACGTAGACAACCTTTCCACCAGCCATCCGAATGTTGGGAACATACTGATCGTAGAACGGCTCCATGACAATCACCTCGTCACCCTTCTCGATGAAGCCCATAAAGGCACTCAAAATGCCCTCATTTGCACCGGTGGTGATAACAATTTCAGTGGCAGGATCGAGCTTACGGCCAAAGAATGGAGAGTAGGCATCCGAGAGAGCCTGGCGCAAGCGGAGGCGGCCCTGAGTGGGAGAGTATTGGTTACAGTCAACCCTATCCAGCGCTTCCTTCGCAGCATTTACGATAAATTGAGGTGGGTTGTAGCCACTGTAATTGTTTTTTTTTCGAAGGGGAGAAGAAAAAAATTAGACAAACAAACTTGTATATCATGTGTCTTGTGGGTAGAAGAGGAGGAAGGAGACGACCCACAAGAAGCCTTGGCCAAGATTAATAATTGTGTTTCCTGAAGCCGTGGCTGCCGCAGCTGCTTCGTTGACAATTGACCAAACATCTTTGGCCTGGGTAGCTACTCTCGCAGCAGGTTTTATCATCGTTCGTAACTGCCCGGGAGAGATCCTGGGAACCGAGGGGCGGATGTTGCGAAGTAGAAGTGCTGGGAGGCTCATGCAAGATGTGGCGAGCGGAGCGGTAAAGGGTGAACTAGGGAGGAGGGTGAGGAAGGGAAGGGAGGCAAGCGGGTGAAGCAAGGACACCAGGTGAGTCCCGCGGTGGGGCGGGATTGAGAAGCGAATTTCCCCCTCCACGATAGGGCGGCCGCTAAGATCGTCATCTCTTATTCCTGGAAACACTGATTCTTTTTCTTGTCACTATTTATTTTATTTTATTTTTCCGAAAAATTTCTCCCCATGATCCCACTCAAGCTTCCTTTTATCTACTGGGTCAAAGAAAACAAAAATGGTCCGAGCCCTCTACAAAGCTTTGCTCCGAGCCTCCAACCACGATGGGAAAACCTAGGATCGCATACTCGTGGTTGAAGGAGTCGTGGGCAAAGATAAGTAGGAGATGATGCGGTTGGCTGTCGGTTTGGCCCCACTGAGTAGGGGAGGGTAGAGGTCCTACTCGAGTACTAGTACAGTACAGTACAGTACCAGTAGACCACTGCTATGGAGTAATGCCTTCCGTTGACCCCACTGCGGTACTACCCATGTTATTTACTACGGAAGATACCATACGCTGGTTATCACTCGTGGTTACTCTATTGCCAGAGGGCCTCGATCAGTCTGCCCACCAAGTTGGAATTGTGAGCTCGAGAATTACCAGCGTAATAGGCATAATAGGCCTATTAGGAACCTCAACTGGGCGGTATAGTATAGTGCGGGCATGTCACCACTAATCGCTGCAATGCTGGTTCATCACACAAAAGTATGAATGAAAATTGAAAGTGATGATTGTAGTATTGTGGTGGAAATGGGTGAAATCCTTATCTACGTACGGGCGTGGTTATTATGCTAGCTAGTTCGAAATGTATGGTAGAAAATAATGTACGCTGAAAATAAAGATCAATCACTCCCACCAGGCTCCGTCACCCGGAACCCCTAACTCTCAACTATTTATCTCTAAGGTCCGGATCGACCTTAGTTCCCAAGTCCATGTCATCTAGAAACACTGTGTCTCGGAGTTGCTCGGGTAGGTACTATTTCAGAATGGTTAGTGTGGTCTGCATTTAGATAAAGGAGAATAATGATTATTTTGAATAGCAAACATACCTCTTGCTTTACTTTCCCGTCCTTGTAGTCAGGGTTGTACTTGTATTCCTTACCGTATCCAAGCTCCTTCATGAGCTTTGTCGGTGCATTCCGCAAATGAACTGGTACGGGTGTATTAGCCAAGGCAGGATCGTGCTCATAGAGCTCCATAGCCTTTCCTAGTGCTCTATAGGATCTAGTAGATTTTTTAGATAGGGCGAGAGCTACGGCACAGTGCGCGAGGTTGATCCTAGCCTCCGGCATTCCCACCTGTTGGATTGCGGTGAAGGTAGCAGTGGCAAGAGACAGCATGGTGTTATCAGCAAGTCCGATATCCTCGCTTGCCATGACTATCATTCTGCGTGCTATAAACAGTGGATCTTCCCCCCCTTTCAACATGCGGGTCAGCCAGAAGATGGCGCCATCGGGGTCACTCCCACGTATGCTCTTGTGAAAAGCAGATATAGTATCGTAGTGCGCATCCCCAGCGCGATCGTAGATAATTGTGTGCGCAAGGCTCTTCTTGATTTGTTCCTGGGTAATACCAGGACTGGTAGCCAAGCCCAGTGAGAGCTCCAGTAGATTGAGGCCCGCACGAGCATCACCATCTGCAAAACGGGCGAGATATTCAATCATTGAAGTATCTAGTAACTTGGAAACAACGGTGTGGCCTTTTTTCTCATCCAACAGCGACTCGGAAAGTAAGGCTCTATGAAGGATGGTTTCTATATCGGCTTGTGAAAGCTTGTTGAGTGCAAAAGTCCGACAGCGGGACAACAGAGCACTTTGAACCTTGAAGGACGGATTCCTAAGTTCCGCATTAGTCGATTGTTCCATTAACCGAAAAGGTGATACCTACTCTGTGGTAGCCCCAATCCTGGGTAGAAGAAAGGTAGTAATTAGCGGTGCACTGTGTCGGAGCAGGGAATCATGCAAACTTACAATATGATCTCTCCCTTCTCAACAGGCGCCAAGAACACATCTTGTTGCGCCTTGGTATACCTGTGAATCTCGTCGCAAAAGAGAATTGTTCTCCGTCCAGTGAGCACAAGCTCATTCTTAGCCTCTATAAAAATCTTCTTGCAGTCGTTAACACCGCTGGCCGTCGCTGAAATCTCTATAAATCGACAACTGCTCATTGCAGCAATAACCCGGGCAATTGTAGTTTTCCCACACCCCGCTGCACCCCAGAGGATCATGCTCGGAACTTTTCCCTCCTCAATCAATCCACGAAGCACGCCTCTCCTACCAACCAATTCTTGGCCATGAATGTCGTCGAGATTCTTCGGACGCATTTTCTCGGCAAGGGGCATCGCTTTCTCTAGGTGATTATGCTTCCGGTAGGTTCTCGGTTTCTTCGATGCATGTTCGTCTTCATCCTCCTCCTCGTCTTCTCCCTCTGCTTCTCTGCTTCTTCTGTTGTAGCTATAGCTTAGGGTGGCAGCGCGCTTGGGATTTCCCGGGGATATAGAATTTTGTTGCTCGCTTGAAGTAGGCGCAGTTAGTCTTGTCGCACTGGGATCTGGGAAGTAGGTCATCGCTTTTGGGACCTGTGGCCCAGAAGTTGTACTCAACCCAATTTTTGGATAGGTACAACCCGAGTCCAGATGCTGGTTAATGAGATTGATGGAAACATCCTTACCGCAGACTGGGCAGGAAACCATTGTATTGTCAGGTGGTGAAGAATTTCAAGTGAAGGAAGATACCGCCAGAGGATGTGAGGAGAGAGAGAGATGGTGGGGGAGGATGTCGTGTGTACGGAGTAGATTAGGAGGCTGTAGTTGGTCTGGTCCGAGTTAGCTGCAATGCAACGACGGCCCGTTATGTTAACCAGGCGCTCGGGCCCTTGGCGTCAAGTCCTCAGTCCTCATGTCAGGTCACGACCCACGTTCAGTGGGGGGCGTCCTTATCAACACTGACAAACCTCACTATCGTCTCACTTCTCTCCTAAGCTACAGTAGTGAAGGTTCCAAATTCTTGCCTACTACGGTCGGTTAATCTTTTAAAGAGTCTACACATTTTATGCAATAAACACCCAACACGAGTGAGCCACCCGTATGTACCACTCGAACCAGAGACTATGGGACCTCAAATGCTCTATTGCAAGAAAGGGACACAGCATACAGTATCAGTAAAATAGTTGTTCTCGCTCAGAGCTGACTGGTTAGGTAATCTTTGGTACTTAGGAAATCCTCTGGCTATTTTGCAAGGTACTGTAAGAGACCTCTCTTGCCCAAGGTGGTGAGGGGGGGTGTTTGTTCTCCTCAGGATAGAGTAGAGCCGGGAAGCTTGAGTACATGATGAAGACCCACTCCATGCCTCTCATATTGAGACCACGTCCTCTTGTTGTGATTAATAGTGTGGCCATCCATGAGCCCCACATTGCCGTGTAATATAGACACTAAGTCGCCCCTACGAATCCTAGTGTAAAACTTGTCGGGTGCATCTTATTTAAAGCAACTTCATGTTCAATTCTGGCTCATACGGTGGACATCTAAACTACGGTAGTAATACACACATTAAAGGACCCCTTCCCGCTCCCATCAGAGCGCAAAATGAATGCGGGGGTAAAAAAAGAACAGAAAGGGAAAAATACAAAACCCTTCTCCAGACACTTATAACGCCCTTCCAATTCAATACCTAAGCTCTCATATCAATTTCCATCGGATCATCAATAATCTCCACCATCTTCCTTTTCCCAATCACCTCCGGGGCTGTTTGTTTCTCAAAAACTGCGCCTGCAGGACTGCCCATCCATATTTCCGGAACGCCGAGTCTTATGCCGGCCGCATTGCTGACCCAACGAACCATCGTTGGCGGCGGTGCAGGATTATCAGATATGCCACCCATTGTAGAATCGGCATATGGGCCCCCAGCGGGTGTGGCGTCACCGGTTCCTCTACCTTTGCGCATTCTTGGGGTCTGCTTCTTGAGGAGCTTGTTTATAGTATCCATCTGCAGAGAGACAGGGGACAAACCCATTAGCCGCCTAATCCTAGAATCTGAGCATGACAAAAATTACCTTTTCTTCCTCTAATCTCTGGTCTGTAAGGTTCTTCCGACGCCTAGCCATTTCTGCCCTCTTGAGTGCTGCCTCGTCCGCGGTCAATGGAACAATTTTGGCTGCACTTGGCCTCTCTGCAAAATAGTCAGCAAATTGTAATCATGCAGTTATCTTGCCACATACCTATGCCGGTAGGTAATTCCAATAGATCTGCACTGTAAAGCTCGTCGAATCTGCCCCTCTGTCTTCTGGTCAATTTGCTCAAGTCGGGGGTCCCCGTTCTGCTCCTAAAATCCGGAGAATTGACGCCGGTGTTGTTGTTAGTGGCGTCGTCAGAATCCAGCATCTCCTCATCATCGGTTTCTCCTTCAGCGTCTTCATCGTTGAGGCCATCATCCTCAAGGACACCCTCTGCGTCTTCTTCTACGTCGATTTCTTCACCTTCTGCGTCCTCCTCACCCTCCGCGTCTTCATCTTCGTCTTCCTCCTCGGATGAAGAAGAGGAGGTTTCTTCTTCCACAATCTTGCGTCCTCTTCCCGTGCGGGCAGGTAAGGTCATTGCAGGAGCCCTGGCCGTCGCGATGCCGTCTGAGGTCGCCGATGTACTACTTTCGGGTGTGGCAGCAGCAGTGGTGCCTGGACCACTGTCAGCTGCAGCAGGGGGGGGTGTCCAGTTGGAGGTGGCTTCACGAAGTTTATCCCTTCCCACCTTGAGTGTCAATTTGAAAGGTTTCTCCTCTGCCGCTCTTCCCCCCGCTCTTCCTCTCGGCTGTGGTGCCGCCCTCTGGTTATTCCGACTTCGAGATGATACCGTGATCGACTCTCTGAGTGAGCTGCCTGGGACGCTGGTGCTCGGTTTTCTCCTTTGATTTTGTGTGGTGTTTGTGGGCTTGCGACGGTTGGAGGCTCGCGATACTGGTTCCTTCAGGAGTGCTCTGCCGGTGCCCTTTTTCCGGGGTTCGTCTTCGGAGACATCCTTTTCCTCTTCGAAAATGTAGCTAGTCCAATTAGAGTAACGCCTTACATGTACGTATTAAGGGTGCTCACGAATCCTCGGCTTCCTCTGGTGTATCGTCTTCATCGCTAGACTCGTCAAAGTCTTCTTCATCCTCATCCTCTTCATCTTCGTCGCCAGATTCATTCACTTTTCTGGCTTGTTGAAAATCGATAGGTTCCTCCAGATCCTCCTCTCCCAAGTCGCTTAGTTCGCTATCCGAGTCAGGCGACGATTCCGATTCCGAATCCGAGTCGCGCTTCCTCTTGGGAGCCGGAGCTTTTGTGGTGACGGTATCTGCTCGCTTTCTCCGAGTTGCCATGTTTGTGTTTACAGAGATGGTAAGTTGGAGCGAATTTAGGGGAGGATATGCTAGGAAAAGTGCGGAAGAGGTGATGATCGGTGCGGTCAAGACGAAGCGTTGGTAACTTATGAGAGCGACGCGCCTGTCCCTAGCAGTAGCAGTAGCAAGAGCACTGGTGACGGTGGTTTAGGTTGTGTGACAATGGATGTTGAGAGAACCTAGTCTTGAGGCTCAGGTTGAATGGAACCCATGGCCTTCAACTGTCATTGCACGAGTACTGTGCTGTACACGTACAGTACAAGCACTTGTGCTCCATTGAACCAGGCACCACACACTGTGTGATCCCCGTATGACACGGTACGATAGATTTTCAATAGAATTAAAGTCTCAAACAATGGTGCTGGAATAAACCTAACTTTGAGGAGTAAATAAATATGGCTCAGATTAGTTCCTCGATTGAAGCGCGGCCTGCGATGATCCACCGAAATGCAGTGCAATAGAGGTTGTTGGGGAGTCACGCTCAATCACTCGCCTTTTTACAGGTTTCCGAGTGGCTGGGCAAAAAGCTGGCCAGGAAAACTTAATGAAGGGCTCAAAGAGGCAGAACCCCTAGGAATATAATAACCCCCACAGAACACTACTCGGGTACTGTATCATACTTCTATGATAATAACACATTATTATGGTGCCGGTCCGCCAAAACTTGCCCCTACTCAAAGTTCTTCTAGAAAACCCGGACATACGGAATTATTAACATTATACTCGAGGGAAGACTTTAACAGCAATTCCTCTGGTAATTTTGCAAAGAATCCCTTTTCAAAGCCTCCAATTACTTTATTTTATCCCTATTTTATCAACACACCCAGAATAACAATTGGAATCATGTTGTAGTAAGCTTTTCGATAAAGTTGCGCAGCATCTTTAACCGCGACAACTTCTGCATGATCTTGGATGAGAACGAAAATTATGGACTGGTCCAAACCTATGATTTAAGTAACCTTATCAGAGGAAACCCAATTGTATGTTCTCAACAGGAGGTTGTTCCGAGTTCAGGAATTTTGGATTGGCTGAGGGCAGGATTTGGCTGTCAGGATCCGTACTAGCCAATGTTCTCTCCATTCAAAATCACGGGTATTAGGAAACAAGTTAATGCTCTAGCAATCATGGAACTCGTTATACCACGCTACCATCCGTGTATGACTGATGTAGCCTACACACACATAAACATAATGGGCGCCCAATTGACCCATACCGATATCCCATGTCCAATCCCTATGCGATAAAAACTGGAAAACTGTGCATCATGCAATATTCCCACTTTCTCCACTCTCATACTCGCTCTCGTCCTCTTCATCTTCCCTGTCCTCATCTCCATCCGGCCCCCAAACATCCACCCCATCCTCCATTTCCATCCATTCATCACCCTCGCCCTCTTCTCCTTCTGTTCCCCTACTCATCAACCCTACCTCCTCATCTTCTGTCCTCTCCTTCGCCACCTCCAGCTTCTCTGCCTTTTTCAATCCCACCCAGAGCACGCTCCCCAAAATACACCCGCTCCCTACCAAACTCCCCCACCCAGGCGTTGTCCCCCAGACAATCCGCTCCCACACCAGTGCAAAAAGCATCTGCGTGTAAACCATGTTAGTAGCACGACCAGCTTTCTCGACCTGTAATCCCAGAGTGAGAAAGTACTGTGTCCCAAATCCGCTAATACCGACACCTAGGAGAAGTGCCCATTGAAGCAGCGTATGCGGCCAGATAAGCCCCCCAATTGAAGGTATGAGGAGTGAGGATGCGAGGGAGATGATGCAGCACCAGAGTGAGAAGTAGATCATTACTATCAGAGCATGTGCACGTTGACCTATCCAGCGAATAGTCGTGAAGGCAGTTGCGATGCCGAGAACGCCGAGGAGGGCTACCAGGACTGCGATTAGGCGTTGGTGAGGGGTCACTGTGGGAATTTCTCGAGCAAGGAGGAGTGAGCGTGGGGTCGGCGGGGAATGGACGGTACTGGGATCATCTGGAGAATCTGTAGGGTCTCGGGAGAAGAGGGAAGTGGGGCGGGCGATTAGGACAACGCCAAAGAGGGAGAATATAGATGCGAGGAACTCAGTTTTGGTGAATGACTCATTCAGGTAGGGGATCAGCGAGCAGGCCAACGTGGTTACAATGGGTGCTAGGAAGGTAATTACTGTCGCATCTGAGAGGTCGAGGTATGCTAGTGAATCTACAGTGTTCCACAACTATCAGCATCATATTCCAAACGAAGCACCGGGTGGAGGGAGAAAAGAAAATGCTACGAACAGTATAACCCAAACACTCCGAAAAATCCCCCAAAACCTCTCGCGAGCAGCAACCACCTTACCCCCAATGGACCCCACGGCGCATGCTCTACACTCCGGGAAACTATTAATATACCAACAACAACCGTCGTGACACTCTGCCTGATAAATAATATCTGCATAGCATGCATCTTCTGCTCCGGAAATGAAGTTTCCAGCACCCTAGTGCAAAGACTCATTGTCGAGCCAAAGAATTGCGAGAGTAGGACAAGTAGTAATCCCCGGCTATTGTATATGACGGACTTGCTCCATATCCATGCCCTGTGCACTCGAAGTCTTGGTGGATGGCGAGGAGGGAGCACACGGTCGGCGAGCGAGAGCGACGACGTTGAATGTGTGGATTGTGTGCATAAAGGTATCAATACGGAATCATTGTCTATCGCTACCGGAGTCGGTGTGAGTGATCGTGAGCGGGAGGATGAGCACTGTTTTGGTTTTCGAGACATGTCTATTCTTCTCTCTATGCTTTAGTGATGTCTTTTGAGAATTCGTCTTGAAGTAATTGGGTGGTGGGGTGGAGTCTCGCTTTTCCTATGACTCCGTCGCTTTCTGAATTCCCAACTAGCCATCATTCCCCTACCGTACCGCTTCAATAACTCTGCTTGGTCTAGTGGATTTGCTAAGGGCCTTTTTTACGCTAGTTGTAGCTTTTTTTGCCTTCCTAATGTCGGCAACTAAATTAGACTAAGCGTGGATGGAGCTCCTCAAACCTGTTGGGTTGTGTGGGGCAGGACCACCGGATTGTAGGAAACTGGTGTGCGGTATGATACAAATGGTGTTGTACATCATGGCACAGGTATCATACGAGAGAGCAGCCAATCGGAGCTTAGCCCTAGCCCAGCGAGTGATTTAATGTGATTTTACAAGCATGGTATTTTGGGTCTCGAGAGTGTGAGAGTCCAGAAAATTTCACATAGTACATTCCACTTCCAAGATAACAGATCAGAAGATTTGCGTTCAGCTTTAGTCTACGTAACCTTTTCTATCCCTCAGCATAAAATGGAACATGAAATACCGGACCAAACTCCGCCGCCGGGGGCTTATAGAGAATCTGCGAAAGAAAATTGGGATGAGAAAACGTGGTGTTTGTTTTGGATGTTTAATGTTAGACTAGTCAATGTTAATGTATAGATATTCGAAAGAGAAGGAACCAACTCACATCTGAGATCCCACCCGATCTTGGGCCCAAGACTGGGGAGTTCTTCAGCAACGCTCTGGACGTCTTTATCCCCTCTGCCGGATAGACAGATGACGATATCCTCGCAAGGTTTCATTGTCTTTGCCAACTCCATTCCGCCGAAAATTGCGTGCGCACTCTCGAGGGCAGGAATAATACCTTCGAGTTCAGAGAGTGCTCTAAAGCCTTTGAAAGCCTCGGCATCGGAGGCAGCAATGAACTTTGCACGGCTGCTATCTTTCCAGCTTGCGAGCTCTGGCCCAACTCCAGGGTAGTCTAGCCCAGCGGAAACAGAATGCGTGTCAGAAATCTGACCTTCAGAATTTTGAAGAATATAAGTGCGGACTCCGTGAAGGACACCCTTGCTACCACCAGCAAGGGTAGCTGAGTGTCTAGTAGTCTCTAGACCATCTCCGCCAGCTTCCACACCCAACATTTTTACCGAAAGATCCTTCGCAAAGGGGTAAAACATTCCTGCGCAATTCGATCCACCTCCCACACAAGCTACAACCGCGTCAGGCAGTTTCCCCCGCTTCTCCATGAGTTGTTGTTTGGTCTCATTCCCAATGACGCTTTGGAAGGTTCGAACGATTGTAGGGAACGGATGCGGGCCAATGGCTGATCCAATCAGGTAATGTGTTGTCGAAAGGTTCACAACCCACGAACGAAGCGCCTCATTGACAGCGTCACGTAGGGTACGAGATCCTGAGAAGGCAGGTATAAGCATCTTCTAATCATTAGGGGGGAGACATTTCTTACCAGCTTCTACAGATATGACCTGAGCCCCTAGAAGCTTCATTCTGAAAACATTCAAGGCTTGACGCCTCACATCTTCCTTTAAAAGGTTAGCGGACCTCTGAGATATTAAAATTCGTCACGACCAGTTCAACTTACAGCGCCCATATAAACTGTGCACTTCATACCAAACTTGGCACAGACAGTTGCGGTTGCTACACCATGCTGCCCGGCCCCAGTTTCTGCAATAATCTCGGTCTTACCCAGCCGCTTAGCAATAAGAATTTGTCCGATAGCATTATTGATTTTATGAGATCCTGTGTGATTGAGGTCCTCTCGCTTCAACCAGATATTGGCGCCTCCGCACCTCTTGGTAAGATTTTCTGCTAGATGAAGTTGCCCTGGGCGACCCATATAGGGGTAGTGCGACCGAAACTCTTCCCAGAATTTAGGATCGTTATTCGCTTCGATAAAGCCACGCTCTAGCTCTGCAAGGCAATCCATTAAAGATTCTGGTACGTATTGACCGCCGAATTCGCCAAAGCGAGAAGGAATTGACTATCACTGTTAGAACACTTCTAGTATACAGAAAAGGTGCCTATCCAGACTTACCTGAGGGCTAGCTTCACCACCGACGTTCAAGGCATCGAGCTGGTCCATTAAGCCTGGGCCTGGCTCCACATCCTTTTCAGTGATGACACCTGTAGGATGGACATCAAGTGGTTCTTTGGCCTTTCCCATGGCTTCCACGATCCCGACTTCATGAGTGGTTGAAGCTTTGCCATCCCTACCAACCACCATTTGGCAATACTCCTTAACTTTCTCATTGATCTCTTCGGGTTTTGATTGGGAGATAACATTGATCACTTGTGAGCCAATAACGATACCTTCAGAAAACTGGCCAACCGAAACGAAGTGATCACGGGTGGAAACTCCAAAGCCGACTGCGATGGGAATGTTTCTAGATGCCTCATGTACACGCCTACATAGATCACCGAGGCCAACGTTCAATGTACCCGATGCGCCAGTTGTCCCCATACGAGAAACAACGTATATGAATGAGTCGGCTATACTGCAGAGAAACTTCAAACGGGAAGGCTTTGTAGATGGAGCTATAAGCGGAACATAACTCAAACTATGAACACCCTGTCAGTCGGAGCAAATCCATTGATCCCTCGGAGCCAAGCATACCCTTCACTATTACAGAATCCTCTGAATTTTACAGCTTCCTCGGGAGGTAGATCGCAAATGATGAAGCCATTAACACCGGCCTCCCGACAATCCTTGACAAGTTGTTGCTCGCCGTAGCTCAAGACCGGGTTGTAGTATCCCATGAAAAGGACTGGGACTTTCAATCCTTTCCCACGAGCGTCGCGAACTACCTTCAAGGCTGTAGTAGCTGACATACCGTTTTCCAAGGCAATCTACAGCACGCATTAACTACCGATGGGAAAATGGATGAATTTTTTTCTTACACACCGTATTTGCCTTCTGAATAGTCGGTCCATCGGCAATTGGGTCAGTGAAAGGTAGGCCAATTTCAATTATATCTAATATCATTAGGTTCACAAACCAGAGTTAGGATTGCGAAAGGAATCAATCATACCAGAACCCCCAGCCTCCATTGCCAGCATCAGACCTACAGTCGCCTCAGCTGTCGGAAACCCGGCAGTAACATAAGTCACCAAAGCCGTCTGTTTTTGCAACGATTAGCGGCGGCAATTGAAATTTTTTGGTATCATATGCTCTAGAGCAAAGGGAAACTTGCTCTTCCTTCTGCCTTGCAAGTAGCGAACGCCTTTTTAATTTCTTCCATGATAGATTCCCTGGCCCCAGACGATTGATTTTGTTATATAGAGGGTTTTGGAAAAGTATGATAGGCGAATGTTTGTTGCGGAGTAAAAAGAGGGAAGAGGGAAGGGGTCGGTGAGTCGGGAAGTTCTGGACAGTGTCGGAGGGGCAGAGTACTCGTAGGGGTTTTGGAGGGGCAGAAATCTAATAGGTGGCGCTTATATCAGTACTAGTACCCTAATCTACCATACCAGACTGTATCATACTACGAAAAAGCGTAGGGTTAGGGCCGCTACCCCCCTCGGGGATCGGCCCGGAGAAAAGTTACAGTACCGGTATCCTACGGTAATTATGATCATAATCAGGTAAATGTCTTAAATTAGGTTCTATGTACCGTACTATTTCTTGCGTAAAACCAATCCTCCGGCTCATGGCCTACAGCATTTAGAGTACTGTATAAAGTTCTAAAGTCTCTCTGTGTCGCTCATTTTGAGATCCTATTTTCCTCCGGGTTTTACAATACCGTAAGAACTTAAGCCCACCGCACGGCGCTGGAAACAGGATGTATAGTACTATACTAACCCGGTTTTTGTTACTATACGGCCGGGAGTCCATCACCAAGTATCACTATCTATTTATCTTCCATTGTGACAATTTGCTGTGGAATACTTGTACAAAATGACCGTTTCCTTCTGTTTGACCATCATTTTTACAACAGAGACGGTCAAACAGACCCTTTAGGTTTCACTATCATAATAGTAGTTATGATATTATGATCACCTCATGGTACAAATAATATCACAGATTACGATACCGGTATTGTGATAGTACCCTCAAGTGAGGAACTGTAGTCTAAGACTCTAAGCTTCTTCCCTTCCTCTTGGGGCACTAGTCTAAGTGATGGCTCATGACTTTAGGGCTGAGATTTTCCCTTTAAAATCTGCGCCAAGACATTTAGGAAAAAGTATGACTGCTTCGGGATAGCCGGGTTCTTAATTTTTTCGGCACTCCGGAAACACCACATCCACGTCCCCCAGGACTCAATTGATTAGCCAGCAAAGATGTTGTCCTCAGCATTGGTTACGCGGTCGAAAGGGGTGAAGATGAGCCTCTGCCTCTGTTGTTCCCCTCGAGCTCCTGGGGTGTCTGGTGCTTCCCCGCTCCGGGTTCCTGGCTCGACCCGTTTCCGGAGTGGAGGTTCTTCCCGGTATAAGAATATGGCTCATAAGAATCTCCCTAGCCAGAGGACGACCGCTTTTAGAGTGAGTATCATCACTTGGGCTGGTGCATGCAGGGCTGATATTTGTAGATCCCTAGGAATACTGCATACAATGGTCAACCAATGCCCACTGTCGAAGGATTCCTCCAAGCCAGAACTGCCCTACGGGGGAGAGGGGGGAAGCCTGTTGAAAAAAAGGCCGACAAGGCGCCTGTGAAAGACTACCGAGAGATATACACACTTACGGAGCAGGTGTTGAGGAGATTAAGCCCGCCACTATGCCATTCACCAGACATGAATTGCTGGTATAAGGAGAATCCAATGCCCCCGGAGGAGCTCCGAACTCGCTATCTTGCCTTTGTCGATGAAGTTTTGGCAGGATTTACGGTCCAAGATTATACAGCTACGGGCAGCTCTTTGCCAACGCCAGAGAAAATCGCAACTATACACAAAAAAGGAAGAGGATTGGACAACTACTTTGTTGATTCCTTTCTACAATATATTGGCCAAAAGGATTTAGCCAAGACGGACATTCGTATGATTAATATTAAGAAAGCTGCAGATATGAGGTTCCCTCAAGAATGGTATCCGATGGCAAGGCAGTTTAAGAGAACTTGGCATTTACATGTTGGCCCTACCAATTCTGGGAAGACCTATAACGCGTTGAAGAGACTGGAGGAGGCCGCAGATGGAATTTATGCTGGCCCGTTGCGTTTGTTGGCTCATGAAATTTTCGAAAGGATGAATTCCAAGGGAATCCCGTGCAACCTTGTTACGGGAGACGACATGCGGATTGTCTCTGAAACAGCAGCTATATCTTCGAGCACCGTTGAGATGGTGGATTTGAATCGGGAAGTTGAGGTTGCTGTTCTTGACGAGATCCAGATGATTGGAGACGAAGACAGAGGATGGGCATGGACCCAAGCACTTCTTGGAGTACGGGCAAAGGAGGTCCACATGTGCGGAGAAGAGCGAACAGTAGATCTCATCAAGAGCCTTGCGGCTAACGTGGGAGATGAGTGTATAGTCCATAACTACAAGCGCTTAGGACCGCTTGAAGTTATGAAGGAGAGTCTAGGGGGCGACTTGACGAAGATTCAGAAAGGAGACTGCGTCGTTACGTTTTCGAGGAAGAGCATCTTCGCAATGAAGAAGGAAATCGAGAGGGTTACGGGGTTGAGATGCGCCGTTATATATGGAAGTTTACCTCCAGAAACTAGAAGCCTGCAGGCAAGGTATTTTAATGATCCCGAGAGTGGCTACGATGTATTGGTGGCTTCTGATGCTGTCGGAATGGGGCTTAACCTGTAAGCTCCCTCTCACTTGTTTCAGGCAATTTTCTCATCTATTATAGGAGTATCAAGCGTATGATATTTGAAACCACAATCAAATGGAATGGCTCAGAATATGAACCTATCAGTGTTCCTCATATCAAGCAGATCGCTGGCCGAGCTGGTCGTTACAAGGTAGCTGTGTCTAGACACAATATTCAAGCCGATGAGACTATCGCCCCACTACCTGCTGCTCCCTCAGTAGGTCTCGTTACAACACTGGACGAGGTAGACTACCAATCTCTCAAATATGCCATGTCAGTTACTCCAAAGCCGATTGCAACAGCTGGTATCCTCCCAAACTCATCTCAGGTTGAGGAGTTCGCATCCCTATATCCCCCGGATAAGGAGCTATCTTTTACCCTCAAAACAATGGATGAGGCCATGCACACAAGGAAGTTGTTCCACATTTGCCGGGTAGAAACGCAGATCAAGACTGCGAAGTTACTGGAAGGGATAACGGGCTTGAGAATTCTCGAAAAGTTGCAATTTTGCATGGCCCCTATTGGGCGCAACGTAACAGTCCAAGAAGCGGTGAGGAAGATGGCAGAGTGTGTGGGTTACAATAAGGATGGGAGTCTTCTGGAAATCCCGAACCTGGATTTGGAAGTTCTGGATATCGATAACCCGAAAACTATGCCAGTCTTACAGCGCCTGGAGTCATTGCACAAGACCATCTTGGTGTGGCTTTGGTTATCGTATGTGATACTCCTGCAGCCTTACTTTTGATAATAGAACTGGTGTACTGATAGAACAAACAGCTGGCGTTTCCCTGCTACCTTCGCTCCGAGAGAAACAGCTCAGGGGCTTAAGATGATCTGCGAAGAGAAAATTGATATTGCACTATCTAACGTACGTTTCGAAAGAGGAAAGAAGCCCAGGTACGAGAGGATAACCCTCGGAGCCTCGATGGATGCGGAGGAAATTGGAAGGAACACAGATGTAGAAGGGCCTCTTACCGACCTTGGCGATGAAGACGGAGAGACGGTTTTGCTACACCTGAACAACAGTCTGGTCGATTCGGGGAGGTTAAGGCGAGTAGCCGCGGCTAATTGAGGGTGTAACTGGGATCCGGGGAAGAAAAGTTGAGCACAGGGTTTGTTTCAGGTGATAGATGGCGTACGGATTTGTTTTACAGCGGGGTGAACCGCAATTGCCCTTTGATAAACCTTTGGGGGATTTGGCGGTCAATAATATGTATATTTATGTACTCCATTATTGTATTCATCGGGTTGAATGAGGATTCTGAAGCATTATTTATTCTTGGAAGCACATCTTTCTCGACTTTGGGTAAAGGATTGGAAATGTAGTACTATATATCAAGGTAAGTTTCTTGCCTTCAATCCACTATTACTAGTGATGTCGATACTGGTAAGTTACCACGCACATTTCTACAAATATAATGTATGATTTGATGATAGATGCAGGTAACTTTTTAGTATCATGATCGGTACTCGGGTAGTGTTTCGATCAAGCCGAAGATGCAAGAAGAGGGCACACCAGAAACCCTGTTTTCAGACACCTGTGGCGAGTGCCATGATGCCGCAAAAAGTGCTCAAACTACTGTACAAAACGTGAGCGGAAATAACAAAAACAAGAATAAAAATAGGTCACTGGAGAGGATATATGCCGTACTACTAGGAATTTATGAGAATCTGATGATAGTAACCCCATCCACAACCGGAATCGAAGTTGGGCTTGATAAATTCTTAATTCGGTATTGACCCAACTTAGGTAGACATGGAGGGGGTAGACTCAAATACACATATATATCAACTTACCGTACTGGCATCCTACTTTACCAACCACGGCTTAACTTCAACAGCATTCAAGTACTCGTATAAACTATTGAGAAGGCTAGGCTAGGTTAAGGCCCGCGATCTAGCTTCTCATTTAAGAAGGAGGGCCCGACTGCAAGCATGGGGAGAAAGCTTCAAGTTATCAATGGGAAAACCAGACAGGAAGTACAGTCAGCCTACCACCGGTGAACAGTTCTTGTGTTCAAGGGAATCGTGGTATCATATGTTGGAATATCTATACTTTCGGCAAAGGTAAAAAAGGTCAACCCCAGCTTTCAAAGCGAAACTTACTACCGGTATAGAAGTACGGCAGAAGGAGTCATAGTCTATGACATGGTCGCAGCCCCGTAAAGTGAGTGGACTCTCATTCGTAGTGGGTCGGATGAGGTGCCTCATGGGGGGAGAGTTCATGTCCCGGCTGTGGGTAAGTTAATTTGCATAAAAATGCAAAGCTGTTCTCCTACGGTACCATATTCAAATTATTCCTAAGCAAAATGGTACAAGTATCATAGCTTGAAACAATCAATTTAGTCCGTGCGCTTGTAGACTACGGTATCCTGGTGTAGACTACAAAGGTTACCCTCCCGAATGCGGGGCTCCCAAACTCCCCAGAAAAGTTCAACCCGAAATCCTTGGCGCCCTCCACGCAATATCCACCACAGACAACAAGGCCACCCCCTACAATCCGACAATCCCTCTCTTCCGCTGCATCGATAATAATGTCTGCTACTAGTCTCTTAAATCCTAAAGCTGAATCAGTCCGTCGCGGGGAAGCTCTCCGAGTGAACATCGCTGCTGGTGAAGGTAGCTTCCGCCATATTTATTTGCTCCTGTTTTAGTTATCATAACTAACTAATTGGGACGGATAGGGTTGCAGGATGTTTTAAAATCGAACCTGGGCCCTTCGGGGACACTAAAGATGCTTGTTGATGGGTCGGGTCAGATTACATTGACTAAGGATGGGCAGAAGCTGCTGCGTGAAATGACAATTCAGAATCCTACAGGTATCTTATCTGCACTGGGATGGGGTGGATATTGGAGCAAGGGCCTGAGAATCTTTCTAACGAGTTGCAAATATAGCTGTGATGATTGCGAGGGCGGGTATGGATTTCCATCCGCCGTAGGTTGCTACAAAGCGCATGTTGATGCTAACTTGAGGATTTTAGCAACGGCCCTTGATGACATCGCTGGTGATGGAACTACTAGTGTAGTACTATATGTCGGGGAGCTCCTGAAACAAGCAAGAAGATATATCGAGGAGGGTTTACATCCCCGTATTATCACTGAAGGTTTCGAGCATGCTAAAGTCGAGGCGCTTAAAGTTTGATCCACCTAAAGACATTGTCATCACCAAGCGTTGCCTAACTTATCTGGCCATGTATAGTTCCTAGACGGCTTTAAGATCGCTCGCGAACCAGACCGCGAGCTCCTACTCTCGGTGGCTCGCACTTCCCTTTCCACCAAACTTAACAAAACCCTTGCCGAATCTCTTACCCCCGCTATTGTCGATGCTGTTTTGACAATCTACAGTCCCCCAGCGAAACCCGATCTGCACATGATAGAAATTATGAAGATGCAACACCGGACCGTCTCGGAGACACAATTGATTCGTGGTTTAGCGCTGGACCATGGTGCCCGCCACCCGGATATGCCGAAACGTGTAGAGAATGCACACATCCTTACTCTCAATGTCTCCTTGGAGTACGAGAAGAGTGAGGTAAACTCCGGCTTCTTCTACTCATCTGCAGAGCAGAGGGAGAAGCTTGTTGAGAGCGAAAGGAGGTTTGTTGATGAGAAATTGAGGAAGATTGTTGAATTGAAGAAAGAGGTTTGCGGAAATGACCCCAAGAAAGGGTTCGTTATCATCAATCAGAAGGGAATCGATCCTTTGAGTTTGGATGTTCTTGTAAAGAACGGTATCTTTGCTCTTCGACGGGCCAAGAGGAGAAACATGGAGCGTCTACAGTTGGTATGCGGTGGTGTATCTCAGAACAGTGTTGATGACTTGACCCCCGATATCTTAGGTTGGGCTGGAACTGTTTATGAGCATACACTTGGCGAGGAGAAGTACACCTTCATTGTATGTCCACCTAAGGTCACTCTTGGCTTTGTTCTCGGAAGCTAACTGAAGGAACAGGAGGACGTCAAGAACCCAAAATCTGTCACTCTACTCATCAAGGGTCCCAACGCACACACCATTACCCAAATCCAAGACGCAGTCCGTGATGGGCTGAGGAGTGTTTATAACATGATTGTCGACGGCTCGGTCGTTCCAGGAGCTGGCGCTTTCCAAGTTGCCTGCGCAGCGCATCTTACCGGCGAAGCCATGCGAAAGTCCGTCAAGGGCAAAGCAAGAATGGGGGTACAGGCATTCGCAGACGCCCTATTGGTTATCCCCAAGACCCTTGCGGCGAATGCTGGGTTTGATATTATGGACTCCTGTATTTATTCGGTTTACCTCACTTCTCAGAGCTAGATGCTAATGATGGGTGTAGTGGCGGCTCTGCAAGACGAACAGGCGGAGGGCAACATTGTCGGAATCGACCTCAACAGTGGGGAGCCCATGGATCCTGTATCGAGAGGGGTTTTCGACTCTTTCCGCGTTCTCCGGAATTCGATTGCCAGTGCGTCAAGCATTGCTAGCAACCTTTTACTCTGCGACGAGCTGCTTAAGGCAAGACAGATGGTAAGCTTGATAGCACTCTTTCCCTCGCTGAAGGACCAGTTGCTGACAACTATCAAAGGGTTCGAAAAGTGGACCGGGTGGTGCACCGGAGGAATAAGTGCGATGATGATATGGATATGGAAAATTTTAGACTTCCGATGGGAAAAGGGCTTAAAACTGAACGGATAAATAAAAGGCCTCCCCACATCTGCTTGGTTTATGGCTCCTTCTTTCATCTCTTCGTCGTGACCTCATTGATCGAGCTATATGTATGGGACGAAATAAATAAATAAATAATCCGTGGATCTGACGCGCTTTTCCCTGCACTGCTCATGGCCAAAGAAAGACTCATCATCACCACAAAAAAAACCTACCGTACTGAAAGATGCAACCCAAAAATAACAATGAATGAAAAATGAATTGAGCAATAAAAAAATTAACATGAGAAGGGCTAAGTAGCAGCACACAGGAACCAAAAACGGATCGTTCAATAGAAGAAAGAAAGTAAAAGAGGGAGAAAGAAAAAGACTAGTCCCCCTCCACCTCTTCCCCACTCAACCCCCTCCCAAACTCCTTCTCACCAGCACTCCACTCCTTCCTCTCCTGCACCATCCTCTCGACAAATGCGCCCGTGAACTTCCACACCTCAGCGCTTCCCAAATTCCACGCCTCAACAGCCCACCTAATCCTAGCAACCTTCTTGTCTTCCTCCATTTTCCCCACCTTCCCGCCAAGCACCTCACCAACCGTCTTCCGAAACACGACATTCCTACGCTCGTCCCCGGCCGGCTTTTCAATCTTCAACTCGGCCTCGGAGGCGAGCGTGAATCCGAATATCCACGGGATCTCCTCCTCGAGGACGGGTGCCTCAGCCGAGACCCACAGACTCGAGAAGTTCGCTCCAGCGTGGGCGGCGACGACCTCCTTGATGGCGACGACGCGAGTGCCGGGGCCCACGCCCTCTTTCAGCGGGGGCGTGGTGGCCTTGTGTAGCCATGCGTCGCGATCCCGCGTCTGAACGCGCACGTAGCGGATGCTGCGTTGGGTGTTTTCCGATAGACTAAAGGTCGTGTCCATCAGTGCGTAGTAGGTGTACGGATGCGGCACGGCGGCGAGGAGGAAGGTGGAGGGGTCCTTGGAGATGAAGGGATTGACTACCACGGGGGGGTTCTTGCAGAAGTTGCAGGGGCGGTTGGATGGGCAGGAGCCCGGGATTGGGTTTCCGGGTGGGCAGAGGGAGAGGCGAGCCGCTAGGGTTGTTATGGCCGCGTAGGCCGGTTGGAGTTCGATGGGTAATGGAGAGAGGAGGGTTATGCTAGCGTTGTAGATTGACAGGAAGGTTTCGTGCAGGTGCGAGTTTATGAGGTCGGGGAGTTGGGTGGCGCTTAGGTCTGGCCAGCGGTCCGCTACCACTGATGGGGTGTAGTCGGCGAAGGAGCGGGGGTGGGGTTCGATGCGGATTAGGCCTTCTGGGGCGGTCTCCGAGACTTCTTCGATGGATGAAGTGTTGTTGGTCGCGGTGTCGGTGATATGCTTTAGGAAGGTGTCGATTGAGGACTTGTCGCCGGCGAACAGACGGTTCCCCCAGCCTTCGTACCTGGTCACGCCGTCAAAGTCGCAGCGACGGAGGGCAGTGAGTCCGTAGTCGTCGCGGGAGGCCATCGGTATGATCTATCTCGAGAACGATTAGACGAATTCCAACCCAAATCGCTTCCCCCTACAGAAAATACCGATATCACACATACCCTATAATCCACCAAAGCTCCCCCCGTCCCAACCCTCCCCCAGGCCAACCACCTCATAACCTCCCTCTCAAACCCCTCGTTAAACCTCCCCCTGACAAGCCTATAAAGCCCATGCTCCTCCGCCTCCGCCCTCCCAAGCACCAACGGCCTAAAGCCCTGCGCCCAGAACGCCCGCCTCCACGCTAACAACACCCTATCCTCCTTCGCGTTGCTATCATCGAAGAAGGTATAAACAGGACACCTCTTCTCCAGCGGCGGCAGCGCACTCCTCTCCTCGTTCTTGGCAATGTTACTGCTAAAGGGATTGAGCCACTTCCAGCTGGAGAACCAGCCCTCGCTGGACGCCGTGGAATTCGACGGTGGTGGCGGCTTGTGCGTTGCCGGTTTGAAGAGGTTCAAGCCGCTCGGCGCGTGCTGTTTGATCTCGGACTTTAGGTTCGGGAGCGAGAGCTTCCGCGCTTTTTGCGGCGTCAGATTTGTGGGAAGGAGGAAGTTGAAGGTTAGGCTTATTATGGAGATGGTGCCAAGGAGGAGGATATAACGTCTCGCTGCCATTTTTTTGGCGGGTTTTTTTCCGGTGGGGGGGAGGAGTTGGTTTTTTGATGGAGAGACGACGATGGGGGGGTGGAGGGTGTATATTGTCTAGTACGGTACGATTGCTATCGTACAAGTACCGGTATAGTAGCACTATCCTATGATACCAATCCCGCAGCTGGAGGTGGTGGTGGTGGTGGACGCAAGTGGAAGGGGTTAGCTCAAACGGTAGACCCTTGGGGTACCGGTGCTTGTTGTGTCCCGAGAACTGGAATACGGTAATCGTGCCTCACACACCAAGAAGTCCAGAATCTCCCCTCTCTGGATAAAAGGGGGGAAGCACCTCGAAAGAAATACCGTAGTCTAAATAAAAAAACCCCCAACTTTCAGCCCTCCGCCGAGACATATGATACTCGCATTTTCCCGTGGTTATGGGTCCCCGCCAAGACAGGGCGTTATAAAACTCAAGGTTGTTCTGGGTGCCAGGCATCTGGAATCGACCAATCAACAGCAAACACACTCTAAAAATAATTAGCAAGAATAGCTTTTCCTTCGATCCTGTCGACCGGTGTCAGGGAAGAGAGACACAGACTTCGCATGAACGATAGCGTCTACTGTACTCGAGCACCGGTACGGGTACAGTACTCGTACAGTACTGGAGTATGTGTCCCGTCAAATATAAACCCCAACTCTCTGGGCAATCTCCGGCCCGGCGCTGGAGTCGCCTCAGCAGGGAAAATGCGGGGTCGGAAAAACTAAGCACACAATACTGTAGTCTAACATGTCATGCTTATCTCTTCCGCATACCGGTAGGCGGTGTAAACTATGTGCTATTTCAAACCGACTGGTGTCGATTTGCATACTGTACGGTACAGCATCAAACGAATTCAATAACCACGAGCATCAGAGTTCTCCCCCTCCATCCGAGGCTGCCCCAGATCTCCAAGTGCCAATGGTGGGATCGGTTGGGAAGCCACCCGTATTGAGCTCTGAATCGCGGTTCCTATCGGCGGGAGTCCCTATTGGATTAGGTGTGACGGTTAAAATACGCCTATCATATTATCTTAGATATTCCAATCCTTCAGCTCCAAATCGCGTACCTATATGGATGGGCTTCGTCTGTAAAGTCTCGTACATTAAATCAATCACCACCTCCTTCAGACTATAGATAAGGCTTATTGGTGGAAACGTCCAAGAGCCTCTGTAACGTAAGACCTTGTGCATCCGTCAGAAATAATTGGCGGTATGGTAACCGTACTCGTACAACCAAAAATGGCTGATTTCGAGCGCTCACGACTAGCCCTGGAGCAATATGTAATACAATAGGCGAAGTCAATGTCATAGCGTACCGCAGGCAATTTCCTAGACTTTCTGGCCATGATATCATAGAAACCATGGGAACTTCACCCACTCCACCATGAGGGGGCGCCCCTATCATAACAGCTCAGGATCTATGAGTGGATTTAAGCAATAGCCGGTCTTGGTGGAAAACAGCGAACGGCAACCAGGAAAGTTAGCCGCACTAACGGGAGGAGAGTAACTATACTTCTGAAAATCCTATATAATACCAACGGGCCAAATCGCTAAACCCCCCCCCCCGACCCAAGCATAAGCCTACTGTACCGATCCGTCAATTAATCAGGTTAAAATCTAATAATAATATGATTACATGTGGGGAATCATCCCCACTCACTCGCTTTCAAATCCTAAACGGTGCCCCCGAGCCTCCTAATATCCCTCCCGACACTCTCAATCCTGCGCAGGAGCGCGGCGTACCTCTCCACAAGCCCAGCCATATCCGCCCCCGCAGCGCCATACCGCTCCAACTCCCCCTCAGCAACCCTCTTTCTAGCCACAAGCCGCAGATTCGTATCCGTCAAATGCACCCTATAATTCTCTAGCGCGCCAACAGCCTCCTCATCATACACCTCACCCAGTGCATCAAACCGCACAACCCCAACCTTCCCACGCATGCTCTCGGCAAGCAAGGACAAATACATCGCCTTCGCCAACGTCCCCTTCTGCAGGGCCCCGCACGCGCCCCCGTCAGAAGCGGAATGCGAGAGGGCACGCAACGAGAAGGCGGCGTAACCATCCGCAACCTCGAGGATTAGCCTGCCCAGTCGGCCCCGCTGCGCGACGAGCGATTGGTGATTGGCAAATATCTGGGTACGTAGACGGGCGGCGTTGGCCGGGAGGTGGTCTATCGCCATGGCTACCCCCCCACCTCCTGCTCCCACTTCTACATCTAGGTCGGGCTGGACAAGTGAGACTAGGTCTTTAGCGGACCGATCTAAGAACAGAGAAATATCGTGCGCGATGGGTTGGATGTTGTCGTGGAAAACGGATAGCGCTTCGGATATGCTTGCGCTTGCGTTTTTGGTGTTGGTGCTTGCGGAGGAGGAGGAGGTGAGGAGGTCGAGGACCTCTGAAAGGTCTTCTGGTAGTTGTCGGGTGCGAAGGGTAGTGTGCTTTAAGGAGTTTTGGAGCAGGTGTTGTTTTGCTAGTTCGGCTCTGTAAGTGCGGAGGGATTGATCGAGGGTCGAGGAGGTGGGGGGTTGTGAATTGTGTGAAGGTAGTGGGGGCGGGTGACGGGTGCTGGCGTCTGGGTTCAGGTGGTTGGTTGTTAGGTCTGTGTAGAGTGTTGAAAAGAGGGGGTTTGCCGAGAGGGTTTCGGGGGAGATTGGGGGGAACATTGTTGTGATTGTCGTGTGGTGATAATGTTTGAAATGAAGGTGGAGTTTGAAGGCCGGAGGAAGGTTTGGGGGGCTGTCTGGCTGGGTGTTTGGCGGTATTATGGCAGGGCCTTGGCAACTTTCTCGCTTACTACGATACTCGTACAGGCTTGCATACGAGTATGATACCGTATGATAAGTGACCATACAGCGTGAGCGCTCCCAAATCTCCGATCAAGCTCACTCTACAACTTGACAGCAGAATTAGCTACCGTAATTCCAATACAATCAATACCCCCCCCAAAAAAAACACAAAAAAACAAAGACCAACCATTTTGCTGTACCAACCAGCCCTGTCCTGTCCTGTCTGTCCTCTACAAAATTTAGTCTAACCCACGAACTTTCTCGAAAAAGAAAAAGAAAGCAGAGAACATATAAATATATAATATACTACACATGATATTACAAATAGATATCATATCCCCTGTAGGTAGACGAAAATAAAAAAAAATAAAAGCCAAGATCAAGAGTGAGGAAAGAGATGAAGGGGGGGAATTTTTCTAAACCAATCTATACTGCTCCAATCCAATCCAATAACCCAACCCAACCCAATCCAATCCAATTCAGTCTACTCTAACCCTTCCAGTCCCCTTCGACTCCGTCGGATCTCCAGTTCCGAATCCCCAGTGAGGCTTCCTCTTCCTCTTGCCAGACTTTTCACCATACTTCTCATCAAACTTGCGGATTGCTGTGAGCGAGGACATGTCGTCACTAATACTCGCTGTGATCTCTTGCAGCGCTGTTTGGAAATGCCTGTCATCCAAAGTGCGCTTCTCAGGGAAGGTAAATGACTGCTTTTCAGCTTTTGCTTTCGTAGCCGCAGCGTTCTCCTCACGGACACAGGCTAATGCGGCGGAGACGCAGAGGTTCTTCAGATCTGAGCCGGAGAAGAGGGTTGTTTGCTCAGCAAGTGATTGGAGTGATACCGATGGCGCGAGGATTTCGGCTGCGAGGTGTATCTTGAGAATCTCTCGGCGGTCTTCGACGGTAGGCAAGTCTACTAATATTCTCCGCGGGAGACGGCGGAGGACTGCATCGTCGAGGTCGAATGGACGGTTCGTGGCAACCATGATGAAGGCATTGGATTGCATATCTGCCCATTCTTTCAAAAACTGGTTTATGATTTCTCGGTGGGTGGTGCGGGTAGAGTGACTGTGGCGGCTACCGAAGATTGCATCGGCTTCGTCGATGAATACGACACAGGGTGAGAGTTTCTTTGCTAGGGAGAAGATGGCTTTGACATTTTTCTCGCCCTCGCCGACGTACATGTCGAAGACTTCGGAGCCGGAGACCTCTAATACCTGTATTGTTCAAGAATCCGATATTAGTATTAATTCATGCAAATTTGGGAGGGATGATGGAACGTACTGTGGCCCCACTCTCCTTTGCTACCGCCCTTGCTAGTAAGGTCTTTCCGGTCCCGGGTGGCCCATATAACAGCACACCCGGTATCCGGTCAGTAGCCAGTACACCATATTTGAAGGCCTCGGGTCTTATCAAGGACAACGAAGTTAACGTCTTTAATGCCTCAATGGTTTCTTCTGGAGCTCGGACGGACGAGAATCCCGTGTGAATCTCGGCCGGGTCGACGACACCCCCCAGTAACTTCTTTTCGTGCGCAGTGCAATTCTTAGGTATCTTGGGCCTCTTCCTCAACGGCTTTCCTTCTAGTGCTGCAGCCTTCTCCGCTTCATCCTGCTCAATCTCATTCATCATCTCCGCCAACTCCTGTTCCGCCCGATCAGCGACCATAGCCCATTGAATCTTCGCAGAATCGCTACGATCGAGAATCTCGATAGCCTGCTTAATATCATGTCGAGTAGCTGACGTCCTCCCATTCAATTCACCAAGTATTAACGTGCAGAGCCGGTGAACGTGCTCAAAATTCCATATATTGGCGCCAGCACTTGGAACGGTAATGCCAAACTCCTTCTCTGCTTCCGAGCCGACAGGCATAGGCTCTATTGTTACCGACTGTCCGTTTTCCCCACTCTTCCTGCGCAGTAAATCACCTAGATGTCGTATGTTAACTTCTCGGCAACGGGTCATCTTATCGTCGCGATACCTTGGATTCAGTGGATGGGCGGGCACGATAATAGTTCTCTCGAAGGAGCTACCAGACTGCAGTTGTGCTGTCAATACACCGGACTTTGTGAGGTAGTTTTCAACCCCCTCTTCTGCTGAAGAGGTGCCGATGACTACAATGTTTTCCCCGTTGTTTCGTCGTTTCAGCACAACTTCATAGAATATTCGGAGTATTGCCTGGCCGGAGTTGTTTCGCTCAAGCTCACGAAAGTCCCGTACATGGATGATGGTTTTCTGATTTGGTGGCGCCCCTGAGGATTGGGTATTACTGGTGGGTTGTCCTTTTGTCCGTTTGATCTGATTCGCAGAAATCACAGATTCAAGAATGCTCCATATCTTTTGCTCGTTTGCCCTCTCAATAGATTGTTCAGAAACTTTTTCCGGATCCGGCGGAGCCGTAATAGAGAAGAGAGGAGAGGCAAACACTGGAACTTGTCCGAATCCTAACAACTGAGTCAATTGGGTCAAGTTCGTTGGTGCCCGCTGAGCAGGAACGAATGTTTCTTGTGGTTCGGTCTCCTCCTCGTAATCCCCCTCCTCCCCCTCCTCCCCCTCCTCCTCCTCTGCGGATTCTTCAGCTTCTTTACTCTCTTTTGGGGCAAAGATGTCGTACCCCAAAGAGCGGATGGAAAACGATGAGATAGGAGAAGAAGTTCCTAAGAAGCTTTTAGACTTTCCTGAAAAGTCAAATGGTAGAGTATACCAACCCAACCGAGAGTCCCCCACAGACTCCCCAAGCAATTCCTCAAGATCTAGTGGGTCAATCCTGATCACGTCCGCCCCCACATCCTGGGCTACTTTGTTGACTATCGCATCCAATTGGTAGACACTACCGCCAATAGGACTGTGAAGTATGCAATGTGATTTCAGCGCAGCTAGGCTATGAGAAGACAAACGCTTCGGCGACGCCAACCCGGCCCGTAAAGTCGCCACAACCTCCCTCCATACATTCTCCTCCAGCAAATATCGTGTCAATATCTGTTTGTTTAGACCTTCAGGAGAAGTATCTGGTCGTGGATAATCCAGCGACGCTCCTGGTAACGTCGAAGGAACATAATCCGATGAGCTGGAAGTAATGACAGCTTTAGGACCGAGAGCGGCCTCATCCTCCAGCAATCTCACCCGCTGATCCACAAACCATTCCGGAACCTTCAACGGTAAAACTGCATCATCCCTTAGCTTTACCGCCAGCCGTCGCTTCACACCTGCTGGTCTCCCTCGTGCTCGAGGTCGGCCGTCAGAATCTCCGTTGCCCCCGTCTCCTCCCGTTTCCGTCGCGACAACCCTTTCTGCCACCGGCTCCGTAGCGTAGACCGACTCCCCCTCCAGTGTGGCTTGAATGTCGTCGCTTGTTGGGTCCTGGGAAACTGGGGCGCTGGCTGGTATTTTCTCAGTCCGCAACTCTGTAACGGAAACCGGGGAAGTCCTCGAATTATTGAGTGCATTCCGGGAGAGGTGGAAGTGTCTTATCGTAGGTAGAGAAGAACGTGGGCGAGGACGCTTATGCAGTAGTGCTCGTCTGGATAAGGGAACTAGCAACGACACCACTCGACGGGTGATGGTCTGCATCACAATGTCAGTGGGGGCAAACTGATGGGGGGGTTTTGCTGAACTAAGGTTGTTCTTGGAAAACGTTGGTTGGTCTTTTCGGCGAAGGACTTTACATCTAGACTACTCTATTTTTTTCTTGTTCCTCCAGAGCTTGGCTGCTTGTGTCATGGACTGCGGGCCTGCGGCACCCAATTGCCTTATCTTATCTTATCTTATCTTATCTTACAATCAATCCATTGCAATTCCTTTCCTCCTTCCTTCCTGTGTGCTAGCAACGGAGCATATGATACTATCCGGAAGGCCGGGGCTGAATGGGCAGAGGAAAAGATAAACGAAAAGAGCAATAACGGAGTCAGCAAATATCTGACGGTGAAGCATACAGTAAAAAGGCTTACTCAAGCACTGCGAGATCCCCACATTACCTGGACATGTGTGCTATTATTGGGGTGCTCGCAAGTGGCCGGACTGGACTACTAATGCCAACTAGTTGGGAGTTTCCGAGTGATCGATCATGATTGCATTGATTTTTTCGAACTCGGAGTATTCACATGGATTGAACGGAGCACTATCATAATATGCATCAACAGCCTCCACACCTATTTGACTATACTGGGATGACGTGATATCTTCACCACTTTTACCTATGGCCGCGGGGGTTGAAAGACCATCTGTACATTTATACTGGTTCGAACCCGTACCAAGTGCCAGCCGAAGTGAATTGTCCTCACAACCAGGTCAGCGATATAGGCGAACGAGACGGCAGGCGTGACTGGTTTTGTTGAGGAAAAGAGGTGGTGATTTGGTATGGGCAGAGGGGGGAGGAGGAGGGTGGGAAGGTGGATGAGGTGAAGGGGGGAGGGGCTGTTTTCAAAATATTGTAGGTGCGTGTCGTGGGTTTATGATATCTCAACGTTTTCCGGTTATGGTAATAATATCATATCGTATCATGTGATATTATGATATCTTGATTTTCAGGGTCTGCGAAGGGCTCGTCCTGAATCGGGGGTTTCCCATATGTTTTAAACTTCCGAAAAGCAACAGAAAGGGAACAACGCCAGCTGCTGGAAAGAATCTAAGGGTTATACGGAAACCAGAGTACCAAGATGGCAAAATGCTAGCCACTAGACTATCAGGCCCGGTCGATAATGTCATGGTTTTTCTGGGATTTAAGTGTGGTGATCGATGGCTAGTGTCTCTTTTCACTCTCACGGTGCTTCGCCTGAGAATGACTGCCTCGAAAACATCTTTAGATCGCTTTCAAATTCGCATTGATCTAAACGAGCAATGATTGTGCAAACACTCACTGAGGTGGTCAGTACCATAGCCTTACTACCACTACAGCTGCATGTATGGAAATGTCAGCCTGAGTAGAACAATACCCTGTAGTTGTGAGAGTGTAAGATTTCGCAATGTTTGAAGAGTATTGATGAGCGGTATTACGTCAATGTGAAACCGGTATCATATTCGAGGAGGTCATCTTGTGATTGGCTGGGGGTATTAGCTATGCATAGGACTTGAACATATGCTACAGGGAAACTGCTGGTTTTAGCCGGTTTTTACAGCTGATGGCTTCACTGCAGGACCCTATGCATTTCTGAGGCCCCGGGGCTGTTTGGATTGATACTATCAGGAAATAGCTTGGCTAGTCACAATGGTGCTAGCACTAACAGGCTTTGGGATGCCGCCTCTCTAACCGAGTGGCATTTATCAAAGTAATGTATGATATTATTATGGAGTTTAGTCATATCACAGGTGTAAAGCGCAATTGTCTAGGATGGTATAATGGCTTCGGGATATCTGGTTGTAGAAAAAGACTTTTGCTATTCAATGACGGGTGGGAGAAGTAGCTAGAGGAAAGTTATCATTGAGCGCATTGCTATATATGTTAGAACATACGAGTGTATAAGGGGCCATGGTGTAGATCGGGTGATCGTAGTATCCCTCTCGCAATTCTAGCAGCTGGCAGTAGGCAAGCGTCCTGCTGCTCACTGGAGCCTGGTGTTTCTAATACCCGGGAGACCGCCGGACGGTGCAAAGGCCATCTAGTAGTGCAAGTGCTCGAGTACAAGGGAAATGTGCTGGGAGGCTGTGATTGCTTCTCATAGCAGGGTGCCGTGTATTTTTTCCCCCCCTTTGGTCTCAAATGAAGGCCGAGTTTGCAGTGATCTCTCTGGTCCTATCCTAGAGCACATTTCTCTTATATTCGAGCACCTATGATGTAGTATGTCGCACTCCATTTTCCGGCCTAGCAGACGTGCCTCTACCTAGAGTAATAGATTCGAATCTTCATCTGCTCGCGGATTCCACACACTTTTAGTGGAAAGGTGGATATTTCAGTACGAAAATTTAACAATAAATAGGAAAAGCCACAACCGTGTGACCTGGGAAGCTACGACATCGAAGACTTTAACAGTCGTTCCTAGGATCTTGGAATCATAGGCACTCGTGTCTCCCGGGTCCCTAGTTCCGTTCCCAACTCTCCTCCCTGGTCATGCTGGTTTACCAATCATCAGTTGTCTCAATGGGTTCATTCCCAAGTTGAAGCTGAACGCTTACAATGGTTGATATGGACTCGGAACTGAACGGTGGACTGGAGACAATAAGGGCCACAGGTGCCGGACGGAATTAATGGAAACGCGATAGTCCGAAAACAGAGGAATCACGAGAATTGGGACTGGTTTGGACTGGGAATTTGGCGATTGGAGCCGGAGGATATAACAAATAATTGCAAGAATAGAGCTCACCTTAGACTATGCGAATTTTGGGGTGGAAATGTGCCAAGAACCTCTTTTCTCATACTCGGGGGGTCCCATAAGTTATCGATTAGACTACTGCACTGTACCTGTACTCGTACTCGTGCTAGTACATTAGGCTATCATACTCGAGCACTGGCACTCAAAGTCGATACGGTAGACTATTTGTACTACAGGTAGTAAGTAGTAGGGAGGTTCGAAGTTCTTGGTATGCCACAAACTGAGTATGCAATGTACCACCCAAATACAGGTGTCCTCAACCACAATCAGGACAGGTGTATTGACATGCCTTTTCATGACTTGTAAGTGCTATCTTGATATCATAATAACTAAAAATAAGGTAGGAGACACCACTAAAACTGGTATGAAATATTTTTTCACATATGGGTTAGTTTGAACCGAGGGCAAGAAGTAACGTGACTGTACCTTTAAACATGGTACTCGTATACTGCATACCTTCTTGCCAAAAGGTTTATCGTCTACCGTGTTTTCCAAGAAAAACACCTGTACCAAAACACCTGTACCTTCCGTGTCCCAAGAACTTCGAACCTTCCTAGTACAGTAGTAGTAACTCGTACAGTACATATACTCGTACAGCATTCGCCAAGCACCACACTTCAAGAAGCGAAACCGTTTTTTTCTTTCCGCGTTGATGCAACCACCATAAAGTTTTTATCCCTGCAGCAGCGGGCACCAGAGTGCGGGAGAACAAAAAAAATCCTCCCAACTATGAAAATTCAGTATCATAGCCAGACGGTGACACATACCCTAGATTCCACTCCCCCTCTCCTCTCACTACTCTCCTACCCCTCTCTCTATTCTCCACTCTCTCGACACTCCCCCTCACTCCTCTCCAAACTCAATTCACCACAATGGCTCTCCGACAGGTGTCCCGCAAACCATTACGTACTTGGCTTATCCGAACGCCAATTATCCGCGGGTTCGCTTCAGTTTCCAATCTTCCGAAGTCTGTCAAAGATGAGATAGCAGTAAGCCGCTGCTATCCAGATCTGAAGGAATGCTGAAAGCACACTAACAATTCCGCCAGCACGAGCAGTTATTGCCTAACTATGACCCCCCCACTGACTCTGCTACTGGATCTCTGTTATCTAAGCAAGCACCCTATATGGTCAGGACCTATGTCCGCCCACCACAGATGTTTGTTCGCGGGGTCGGGAGTGTGTTGTACGATGTGGAGAACAGGAAGTACATTGATTTCACAGCTGGGATCGCCGTGAATTCTTTGGGTCATGGAGACGAGCACTTGTGCAACTTGATTTTTGACCAGGTTTGTTGAGTCCGACTCGTGTCGCTTTTGTGCTTTGCTTTGCTGCGCTCGTTGTGGGGGTTAACTTGGGGACGGGTCACTTTAGGCGAAACAGGTTATCCATACCTCGAACTTGTACCATAACCCTTGGACTGGAGAGCTAGCAGCGCTGCTTGTTAACAAAACCAAAGAGCACGGCGCATTCCACAATGCTTCTCAGGTGTTTGTTTGCAATTCTGGCTCCGAGGCGAACGAGGCAGCCCTCAAGTTTGCGAGAAAGGTCGGGAAAGTAATTGGCGGGGAGAAGAAGATTGGTGTAGTCTCATTCACCAACTCGTTCCATGGTAGAACTATGGGTGCGCTTTCGGCTACACCTAATCCAAAGTATCAGAAGCCCTTTTCCCCAATGGTTCCGGGGTATACACATGGAGTTTATAATGATATTGCCGGGATTAATGACTTGGTCACTGGGGAGACTTGTGGAGTCATTGTCGAGCCGATACAGGGAGAGGGTGGTGTCAACGTTGGATCTCCAGAGTTTCTGATTGCGTTGAGCAAGAGGTGCAAGGAGGTTGGAGCTGTATTGATTTATGACGAGATTCAGGTATCATCACCTCGTGGCTACAATTACATAGTGACCACTGGTAACACGATCGCAGTGCGGTTTGGGCAGAACTGGAGACCTCTGGGCCCACCAATTCCTCCCCAAGGAGGCTCACCCCGATATCCTAACCATGGCTAAGGCTCTCGGCAACGGATTCCCAATTGGTGCAACAATGGTCAACAATTTTGTTGGAGAAAAGATCATGACCGGTGACCACGGAACAACTTTTGGCGGGAACCCACTAGCTTCCCGAATCGGGCACCACGTCTTTAGCAGGCTCTCGGAGCACTCTCTCCTTAAAGGAGTTGAAGCCAAGTCAGGGGTGTTTGTGAAGCGGTTGACTGCGATTAAGGATAAATATCCGGAAGTAGCAACTGAGGTCCGAGGCAAAGGATTAATCCTTGGACTCCAGTTGACCAGAGATCCCACAAGCCTGGTCAAGGAGGCCAGGGAGCGGGGACTACTGATTATTACAGCTGGCACGAATACAGTCCGGTTTGTTCCCCCGTTGGTCATTGAGGAAGAGATCATGAACGAAGGGTTGGATATCTTTGAAAAGGCGATGAAGGTTTTTGTAGAGAGCGGAAATTCATAAGCTGGAAGTTCATGATTTTAGTTAACGTGTAAGGGGGGGTAAAAGTGGAGTCGTATCTGGGTTTTTTTCATGAACACTCTAGGGTGGTTTGTAATTTACTCATGATAAAATGGAGTGCTAGAATATCCTACAGCGCCAGGTTTAGAAATGCATGCATGGGTGAAAGATGGGGTCCATTGGGACCGCACGAGAAAATTATTTAACGAGGGAAGATCATACGTCACAGAGTCAAAGTTCCAGACACCAAAGGATTATGATAGATTCCATGGATCCAAAGGTGGATTCTATTTGCATGCCAGCTCATCCCTACGGTGCATTCTTGAGAGTGCATTGCAGGCCGCAGAATGCAGTACCGCATTGGGTTAATGCAGTTAGGGCAGTTACCCGGCTTCACCGTTGCACTTGTATTGTGATATCAAAGGTCAGCCCCACAGCACGGTAAATAGAAAATAATCCGCTCGCAAGACACCTTCTTGAACTAACAAAAGGACAGCTGGGCTTCCGACTGGCTTCAAACACCCCCCTACTCGAGCGCACACAAGACTTCAATCTCTAAACGCGGTGAATCACAACATTAACGCCACCATCGCGTGAAACTAGAAACAGGATACCCCTTCATCACGGATATCTCTAAATCATGCAAGGAATCCAGGGCCGTCGTCCGGCAATCCGGTCTCCTCACCGTGCTCCTCACCATGGACGATCCCCCTCATCCTCCTCCTCGACCTCTTCGACATCTTCCCAGTGGACAGCGACAAATCCTAATGCTTCAACTTCGACAATTAAACTGATCCCCCCGAGCACTCCCCCTGTGACACAAACCTCACCTGTCGCAGCAGCAGCCCAAGGTTTTTTCGAACCAACACTGATTCGCTCACAATCGACACAACCCCAACTTCAAACACAACCCTCATCACAGGTACCAGCAGCGTACGCGATGCAGGCATCGCAGCGCAAGCGCTCTGCAACTGCCCCATCACCGACATCACCACCACTCACTTCCTCCGTTCTATCCTCCGCAGCAGCAAACACTGCTTTCACTTTCGAATCTCCGCCCACCCCCCCACCACATACAATCCCACCGCCGCCCGCACCCCAACCGCAACCAACACAGCACCAAATACCTCAGCTGTTAAATTATACCCCTCCACCCGCCAAGAAGGACTCTAAAATGAAGATTTTTTCAAAACCCGCCCGAATTGGCACGCCAACACTGGACAAAGCGTTACGTCCGCCCCCCAGTCCCAATAAACTGCCCGCTATCTCGTCGCCCATTCCGCGGCTGACTCCCTCCGCTGCTGCGATCGCTGCAGCGCTGGGCGCTGGCGGGGAGCGGAAGCCATCGTTTAGCTCTGCGCACAGCGCCTCTGTCAACACGTTTATATCAGCGTCTACTCAGGACTTGCATTCCCAGTACGCATCGTTCCAGGGGTACTCCTCCAGCCCTCCGGCGCAGCAGAAGGACCACTCGCATTCGCATAAGCCACATTTCTTACGAGCGAGGAGGGATAAGGATCATACGTTCTCCTCCTCCGCGTCAAATAGCAAAGCGATTTCGGCGGACGGGTCATCACTATACAGCTTTGGCCCATCGTCACCCAGTTCGGCGGTGTTTGGGAGTAGCTCGAAGGTGGATTTGCAGAAGACTATTACGGGTATAGATATCGGGACGAGGGGGAAGGGCGGGAAGGGATTTACGGGTGGGAGTAGTTGGGATGATGCGTTTTTAGAAGGTTTTGGGGCTAGTGGGTCAGTCATTGGACAGGACAATGCTTGGACAATACTACGCGGCCGAGTGCTCGGTTTATTCGATGGGGAACCGTTAAGGAATACAGTTGAAGATTTGAATAAATTAGTAGTGTACAATTCCCCACTTTCCTTTCGTCCCCTTCACAGCTGTTAACCAATCAACCTTTAGCCTTCATATAAAACGCTGCTACGACCGCCGCTCCTCGGGGCAACTATTGGACGACGTCCGCGACCTTCTAGACACCGGAATGCTAACTCTAGACCCCACTCTACCCACTCTTCCAGACGACAAACTTATTCTAAAACTAGTCGAAGTCTGGGGCTTCCTGTTTGGGAACATTCTCCCATACTTTGAAGCTGTCTTCCTCCCGCTCCAGCAAGAACTCAAAGGTACCGGTACACTCTCCGCCAAGGAGTCCAGAGAGTTCTTCGGCCTCATACCGCACTTTGACGTGAGGAGATTGGTGTTGGTTAGTTTTCGGGATAACGTTATATTACCATTACATGCTAGATTACGCAGTACGTCCTCGAGCGAGCAGAAAGAAAGGGTAACCAACTAATGGGCGATATAGTAATGTTTTCAAAACTCCAACTAGACTTTTCCGTCTCACAGAGTGACATCACGCATAACGCTAGCCGCATGCTTCAGTGCATCAGCGTGCTCAGCAGCGTCCTAACCGAGGATGAGGCTCAAGAGGCTATAGACGAGTTGGCCAAGACGCTCAAGCATAATTGGCTTACGAGGGGACGGACGGGGAGAAATAGAAGGGGGTTTGTGGGGACGAAGACCATGAGGACTGTTGTTTAGTTTTAATTTTAGTTTTACGGCCTGGGGGTAGAATTGGGGATGGGATGGGATTTGGGGATGGGATGGGATGGGATGGGATGGGATGGTGGTGAATGGTAGTGGCGTTGGGTATACTGGCTTCTTTTTTTCCCTTGAGTTTTATTCGTTCGTTTGTTTGGTGTATTGAAGTAAACACGTGCTCTAATTCGCCATCCACCTACCCTCTGAGCACCACAAAGTGCCAGACTGACCCCTCTCTCCCTGTACTCGAGTTAGGCTAAGCCAGCACGATGTGATGATATACCCTCCCGACACTCCCCGGGACACCACCCGCATACATACACCTCCCAGCGCAGCCACCCAGAGCAAAACCGCCACCCAACCCAACCCAGCATCAAAACCCCCCCGCACTGGAATACGGATAATTACACTTAACAGCACAAATGCTCGAGCACAGTTACAACCAGCAAGCAGGAGGGGCACATCGACGGGGTGAAGGGGGGAGAAGTGCCGTGGAATGCGCGGCACGATACTTCCAACAAAAACAGAAAAAGATTCCGCACTATATATACTTTACGTGGGAAAAAGATGAGATAAATAGAATTATAATAATTATTATTATAATAATATGCTTGCAAATATATCGAGTGAGAATTTGTGATCTGCTTTGGGTTGGTTTCTCGGTGGGCGGGATGGAGCGTGGTGTGATGCTTCGACTCCGGGATTCAAAAGGGAGGGGGGGGGAAGGGTGAGAGCAGTGGATAGCCGCATATCTCTCGATGGCTTGCATGTGCGTTTGCTGTCCGAGACGGACTTTTGTGTTTCTAGGATATTAGTATACTATACAGTACTACGCAGTGCCACGGATTGAGGTACGAGGTTTAGTGATGGCTTTCGTTTCCGGGCCATGGGCTAGGCATGGAACGGATACCCCCACGTAAAATATCATGGATGAGGATAGTAGATAGCGGCAGTTAGTAGAGCAGTGAGTGGGGTGGATGGTGGTAGAATATTATTGAAGCTTGGGCCATGATAATAATATTATTACAGTACAACACTCTCCCTCGGCGTTTCCGCCCAGAAGAGACCCCCCCCTCTAGGGTAGTCCGGGTAGGATATCCCCCTTCTTCATCCTCCCAAGCCCCTCCTTGCTGTAAAAGTCCATCTGATACCCCCGTTCCTCATCCCAGTCTTCCTCTCGCAGTCCAAGCACGATAGTGGCCTCGTACGGGCTCAGCAAGGGTTTTGGGAACGCGTATCCCCAGTCGATGCTAAGCCTTGGACAGGCCACCTGAACCCAAGCGTCCACGTCCTCAAAAAGCTTCAACTTACCAGGAAATATTTCAGATAACAACAGTATTACGTATGGGGTTTGTAGCTCTCTTAGTCTGTTTTCTAGACTCGATAGTGTGTTTGGGTTTCCCTGGCGGCCAAGGGTCCCCAAGATAAGTCCAAATTTCTTTGCCCGTCTAGCGGTGGAGATGGCGTCCCGGCGGAGAGTGTGGAGTTCTTGGTGGTTGTAGGTCTCTCGGGTGAATTTGCGGCTGTAGGGATCATATCTGTATGCTGGAAGTCTGGGGTTCTGTATCATGGCGGATTCGAGGTGGAATCTGCCGTCTCCAACGTAGACCAAAGCGTCTACTCCTCCCCCTTCTCCTGGGGAAGCCGAGGAGGGTATCCGCGGGGATGTGCACCCCAAAACTTCACCCCTTGATAGAGGGGCTATCTGTGGAATAGTGATTTTGAAACCAGCTTTTTCCAACCCCTCCTTCGTTCCGTGTATCGCTGCGTTGAATTGGATGGTGCCCACCAGTGCTATGTGTTTCCCGGGGCTGAAATTCCGCGCTAAGGTGTCTGTGAGATGCTTCTCATCAATTCCTATGGTGACAAACACGTATAGCGTTTTGATCTTCGTTACGTCCACGGGGATTAGGCAGGAATGGGCATAGTGCACAAGCAGGTCGCAGCCCAAAGCTCTCGCTGTGAAATCATCGATGCAGCAGGCGCCGTATGTAACGTCGCCCATGATGACAGTCTCAACACCAGAACAGAAGGTCTCTACGATGTCTGCGATGGTGCAGGCGAACAGCAACAGGCCTTCCGGCATCTGTAGGGCCACACGGGTTGCGCCGTGCTTCCGGATGTTCCATATTGTCTTGTGGATCTCGAAATTGTAGTTTTCAGGAAGGAGGGTGATGGCTTCGTTCAGGTCCTTGTCGTGCAGGATTTCTGAGGGTATCTGGTTTATCGCCCTAGCTGCCCGGCGTGGCCCTGATGATACTAGTGCGATGTGAAAAGGGTAAGCAAGAGGTTAAGGAGATACGGGACAAAAAAAAGGTCCAAGGATCTTCAAAATAGGAAGCTTAATGTGGATATCGACTCACGCTGTATTGCACCACCCTCAAGACCGCTAATGTCCTTCCGCGTCTTCTTGAGCTCCACTGCAGTCTTTTGGCCCACGTATCGTTTACCAGGTTGGATCGGAGTGGCCCTCTTAGCTGCTACAAGAGCCTCGAGCATCGGTGCTTCGGTCTTATCCGCTGCCATTGTCGAAACGCCGAACGCCAAAAATCCGACCGACAGAATGAGAACAATTGATCCACCCCAGGGCCAAGAGAGGTCAAGGCGAGAGAAGGGGTATTCCCTGCTACCGAATTTCTTCCGGATCACACGTGGTAACCACGTAGGATTGGCGGGATCGACGTACCCGGTACGAGAAGGTCGGGTCTATTTCTCCGGCCCTGGAGGACGAGGTGATTGCCCGAGGGGGTTGTGGGGTAGGTGATTAGAGTAAGTTTGAGGCGGAGATGTAAGATGTGGGACGATGGAGTTCAAGGTGCTGCGGGACCAGTCGGTTGCGGTAATGGTAGTAAAGGTTGGTGGCGATGGTGGCGATGGTGGTTTGGATTGCGAGATTTGTTGTGCAAGTAGTGGGGAAGGGGTGGAAACAATGAGGGGGGGCAATTCCCGATGCGAACTCTCGGCCATGTCTGGTTGCTTTCCCCTCCCCCACCTTTCGCCCTCTCTCCGCTGGAGAAAGTGTTTTTCCGTTTCCCGATTGCCTTGTGATGCTGGGGATACTCGACACCAACATCCGCCTGCCACCAACACGAAGTGCCGTAGCCGCATTGTACGAGTATCATACTGTACGAGTAAGAGTAAATTACTGTTCTGCAGAGACTGGAGGGATCTCCGCTTGGGAAGGTAACCTACTCGTAATGTCACCGTGTGTCATCTAGACTATCATGTGCCGCCTGCCATGCCATTCGAGCGTGTGATACACTTACTGTACGAGTATGATACTGTATGATACCATAGAAGGATTGATTATCAATCCACGAGATTATACGATCGCGCTGGCAAACTTTCGTCCTCTGCCTGCCGCGACTATATCTATTGTAGGGTTGAAGGGATAAGAGTGGGTATTTTCCATCACTTATCCTATTCTCCCCAAATTCAGCCTCTCCTCTCTCTCTTGGATACGAAACTTTTGTCTGTTTATCATAATTCCAACCGAACCACCTACTTTCAAATATTCCAATCCGTGCTGGTCTGTCTTCCCTGATTCGTGGTGGGCGCATTCTACACTTCTCCTACAGAACAGCGCCATGCGAGGCACAGGAAAATGTGCATGGACCCCTCCATCTAAAAGTGTGGAAAATTTCCATCTCACGTCTCAAGTTACAGATGGACTACCCGCGCACCAGTACAGTACAGTACAGTACTCGAGTACGGTACAGTACAGTACTTGTAGTTGCCGTCTTACCCATTGCAACATGGTTGAGCATGATGACGGTGTCGGTAGTCTATCATACTTGAACTTCTCGGCGATTCACCACGGATGGCATTCGAGCAGAGAGAGAAGCCGAGGTAAATTGTGATTATGAAGGATAATAATCAATTCCCCCTACGGTTCACCATCATTCCGTAAGACGTGCAGAATATCCCCCCCGGTCGGTGGAAAGACAAAGCAAACTTTGAATACTTTGGGCTCTATTGTAACATGAACCGGGCCACAGGGAAGACAGCAAGAAAGCGATTACCGGTATCATACTACCGGTACTCGAGTACCGTAGGGAATACCAGCAAGGAATGGGGAAATCTGGGAGAAGGGAGCAGGGATCAAGGGAGAAGGAGCTGGCCATAGATGAGGTTCTGAGGGGAGAAAACGAGGCAAGATGTTGGAAACTACTTGTACTACCGAGTATGATAGCCTACCGCTCGAGCATACTGTAACCATACCAATACTCTTACTGTACGTACAGTACTCGTACAGTACATACAGCACTCGCTATTCTCGCATCGCTGTTGTCTCGCAGCCCCCAAGTGAAGCCTATTAATAGGGTGCCTGCGCTGTGATATTACGAAATGGAGGGAATAATGGAGGGCAAAAAGGAAATATTCTACCAATGAGGTGTGGAGGGCAGAGGAAAAGAAAGCAATACCGTATGTTCTCATAGCAGGACTTGTTTATCATGCATCACAACAAGTGTTGGGAGATATGTTGCATTGGTCTTTGCTCATTCATTCTCTGATCCTGTTGTGTGTTTCGTCTCACAAACCCGGCACGAATCCTGATCCCGGCGCCGGTATTGGTATGGCGGGCCCCCAACATCTTCAGGCGTCAGCTCTGTAGCAACCGTCATCCTCGTAGGAACCAGAAGGCGGGGGCATACCGGTATCGTATCATACTGTAAACACAACCGAGCTTATTTATCACAGCAAACAAACATCCTCAACCAACTCTCTTCATCTACGCTATTCCCCCCCCCTCCAAGTCTACTCCACCCCTCATACTGGCCGAGCAGCAAATATTGTAGGCACCGAGTAAACCTCAAAAAGCCCTCGTCTTCCATCTTTCCCCTTTCATCCCACCCAGTTCCTACCGACAACCTCCCTCGGTCGCACGAAACCCTCCTCCTATTGGTGGAATATCGAAATACCGGGAAAGCGAGTGACAGGGAGAAAAATAAGGGGAAGGCCATCGCTAAACCAGCATCCTTCTTGGGTAAATACCGGTATTCTACCCTCTCGACAGGGGAGTGGGAAGAGGTGTTTGCAAATCCTGACGATATCCGGCGAGAGGAAGGGGACACAATACCGGTACCCCAAGGTACTGTCCGTGTTCCCACGCTCTTCCTCCCCCTCGCATCCCCACCGTATTAGCCAACCCGCACACTCTTGCACACACCCCACTATCGCTCCCTTATCGTGCCTAATCGATACCGTATCCCTTTTCCCGTTACGATAACTGGCACCGACATTCTCCACTCCACTATACTTGCACCCCTGCTAGGAAGCTACCGCCATCTCATCTGCATACCGGTTGGCGTCTTTGGAAAGAGCACACATAGTGTGGTGCTCGGACTGAGTCCCTGCAGCAGGACGAGCATCCCATCCGGTTTTGCGGGAATACTTGGGTTGCACAACACCCATCATCGACCGCTAGACTATTGTATTGTGAGAACTATCCTGGTCATTGCTATTTTGGCCACCTGTTCGCGAGCTTCTAGAATTTCTACAAAGGCCGAAGGACGCATACATCATTATCCAATCGCTTGGAGCATGAATAACGTGTTGCGAACAGGATCTTTGCGTCCTTATTACGCCCGCCGTTTCCACTCCTCATCCCCTCTTTTTCGTTCACTCAAGCCGCACATCTCCAGATCAAAGCACAAGCTGCAACAACTCTCCTTTTTATCTCGCACAAGACACATCTGCTATCAGCACTCACGGAATTTCGGCTATTCCCACGCTCCTTCGCACCTTAAATCAACATCTAGAAGATTCAATACTACAGCAACTACTTCTACCGCCTCTTCCCCCGCTACCACAACCGGTGCACGCACTTCTGCAATCACATATACCCCCACAAACAATACTACCGAAAAGCATACACACAAAATGACCGTCGACCATCCTTTGTCCAAGCATTCCGGCGTTGTGAAGATCGTTGAGGTTGGAGCGCGAGATGGGCTCCAGAACGAAAAGGGAGTAGTGCCCACAAACACTAAAATCGAGCTCATAGAGAGACTGAGCTCGGCAGGCTTGATACACATTGAAGCTGGAAGCTTTGTTAGGTATTTTATCCCTGTCCTTGGAGGGTTTGGTGGGGCGGCTCCGGGCTGACCCGGAAAAAAGTCCATCATGGGTACCACAAATGGCGGACACGCCCGAAATCATGAAACACCTTCGATCAAATCCACCAGCTGCGCCAACAGGCGTAACATACTCATACCTCACGCCCAACATGAAGGGGCTCACAAACTTCATCCAACACTCCTCAAACACTGGAGTATCCGTCTCAGAACACGCATCTGAAATCGCCATCTTCGGTTCCGCATCCGAGGGTTTCTCACAGAGGAACATCAACTGCTCCATCGCTGAGTCCCTTGAGCGATATCGGCCCGTCGTACAGAAGGCTTTGGAGAACGGCATCAGGGTCCGCGGCTATGTATCCATGATCATTGAGTGCCCTTACGACGGCCCTACCTCGCCCGTGAAGGTAGCCGAAGTGGTGGAGGGCCTCTTGGGCCTTGGTTGCTACGAAGTATCGCTCGGTGACACCAACGGTGTAGGCACCCCCGGTACCATCGGAACGTTGGTGAACTACCTGATCAAGGACCGTGGTATACCCGCCGAGAAGTTGGCAGCACACTTCCACGATACATACGGCCAGGCAATTGTAAACTGCCTCGTGGCTCTAGAAGCCGGGATCAGGACGTTCGACAGCAGCGTCGCAGGTCTGGGAGGCTGCCCATACAGCAAGGGTGCTACCGGCAACGTTGCGACAGAAGACTTGGTCTATTTGTTCGTCTCCCCCTTCCATTCCATCTTCCGTCTTTAGCCAAGCCAATGCTAACGTGTCTCAATAGCCTGAAAGGAACTGGCGTCAAGACCAACGTGGACCTGGACAAGATTGTCGAAATCGGCGACTGGATCTCCAAGAAGCTCGGTCGGAAGAACGAGTCAAAGGTCGGAACTGCCTTGATGGCGCACAGACGAAGCGATGGGAGCAAGTTATAAAAAAGAAAACCTTTCCGATTATCCGGAAATCTTTTTTTCTTTGCTTGATATTTTTCATATTTCTTCCCCATCACCCTCCTTTAAACAACCGTTAGCTAGAAGCCTAACAACACACGATATCCTCGTATTAATTACTTTCGTCCAAAAAGCGGTGCTGGCACACGTTCTTTCTTTATCGGGGAACGGTGTTTGCCAGTTTTTTTGATTCTAGAAAAGAGCACCCCGGTATCTACCTATCATTTCCTCGTGGGTTTAGCGTTTTAGCGTTTTATTTATTCCTCGTATTTTTTCCCCTTTTATTCCTTCTGGGTGTCGAATGGTGTTTTTCCGGTTTTCGCTTTTTTTTGTACCTCAGGCTTCTTTTTCTTGACGAGAGAGGAGTGGTACCTACTTACCCACTTGTCTTGTGGGATGCGACGATGTCGGTGAACGAGAGTGCATGAATGAAGGGAAAGAAAAGCGCTGTGGTTTTTCTCATATATTTTTATATCTTGCTGAGATATTACTATCTATTTATCTATACTTTCATTGACTGTGTTAGACTCTTATCTCTTTGGGGTTTTTTAATAGGTGTAGATGGATGGGCTAGGGGTGGGTTGGAAAATATAACATACATTCCTTCAATTCTTTTCGGTCCTTTCGGTGATGTGATGCGCACTTTGATTTTGGATGTGATTTTGGTGATGGTGCAGAGTAGGCACAATGTCCTTTTTGTGACTTGACGGTCGATGGACGGTAGAAGAAGATCCCTTGCCGTGATGGACTCATTTATTTTTTGAGAAGAGGAGAAAATAATGAGGCGGTGTGAGAGTGAGGAAGCTACTTTACAGTACAATTGGTGGATCAGCGACAGAGCATATGAAGTAGAAGACAACTCCGAAGCCCCTCCTCCTTCCATAATAGACCACAGCACAAAAGTAGTAGCGCACTTGTTTGTGCTTGAATTGAGCCGAGTCGGACCCGTTCCAATTTTACGATACCACCACAGCACAGCATAGCGCAGCACACCTCCACCCTTCTTCCTCCCCCCAAATTTCTTAACCTGACCCCGTCTACGCTACCTCCATCTCTATCATACCTCCCCCCCCCCGGCCTCAAAAATCACTAACTCTCCCATTGAATGCCCAATCCCCATACCTCAGCGGATCATTCTTTGGCCCACCCCTCTCCCCTGTCTTTGGGTTAACATCCCCTTCAAACTCCGGCTTCGCTCCACACCTCACGTCTGGGTGCAACATGTCCTCCACCTTCACATGAGCCTCCGCCGGGGCGGCTGGAGAAGTGGAAGTCTTGAAGGAGTCGCGCGCAGCTTTTTGGAGGGCCTCGAATTCCTTTTGGGCTTCCGGGGGGAGGCGAGGGGGCGAGGGGGTTGGTTTTAGGGTGCTGTAGGGTCGGCTCGTCGGTATGGCGAGGAGGAGGCGGCGGCGGCGAAGGAGGTGAGTTAGGGAGAGCATTCGTTTTTGGTTGCTTGATTGTCAGTTATGGGTGGTGTTCGTTTCGACTGTAGTTGAGTTTTTGTGCGGTGGTGGTAGCGGGATTGTGCTAGTAAGTTTTCTTCTGAGTGATTGTGATATTGAGAGACCGGATGGGATGAGGTTGGTGTTGAGGGCAACCGTTCGATGTGTGGGTTAGTCGTTAGTTATCCTCGTTACCGATAACCGGTACCCTATCAGCATTTCTTCCCCACAAGTGGCTGGGGAGGTGGAGAAATGTTTTTCCGTGTTTGGCGTTGATTCGGATCATTGATTCAATATAATTTATTTATCCTTGAAGGTTTCTGTAACACCCAAGTCCCCCACGAATCGTCCACCAAATTCCCATCCAACCTCAACCCCCTCAACCCAACAAAACCAAACCCCCCAATTCCCAGATAGCCAAGAACTCAATCAGCTAGAAACAGGAGCTTTCAACAAGCTTTATATATCCACCTTTCGCCGCCACCAATATTCTACTCTCAATGGTAGAGCAGAAAATCCTCCCAAGAAACAAAGCAAACAAAAAAGCTCTCAAAGTTCTCTTCTCCTCTGCCTTTGCCTCCGCCACGGGCATAAATCCCACATAGCGATGTATGACGTCTATTCCCGCATCGCCGGCGGCCAACGGAGAAAAGGCACTAATCACCGAAGGAGGGCGGGTTCGTCGTACCATAGGGGGCCCCCGTTCTATCCGTTTTTTCGGCGTTAAGGGGCGCTGGGCGTGTGGGGTCTGTAGCATATATATGTGTAGCTCGCAGCTGCCGTTTGCGGGATTTCCTACTGAGAGACGGTGGGGAGGGGTGTCCTGGGCGCCATGAGGTATTTTTTTTTAGGAACGGAGCTGTCTGGGGCGGGCTGTTGAGTTGGGCTGGTATCAGAACCGTAAGACGTTTTATGTGCTGCAGGATGGATCTCGCTGGATGTGCATTCGATATCGTATACGGATGTTGGGGCTTCGGTAATTGTGCAATGGGGTGTGGATGTTTCTCTCGTTCGTTTACGGGAGTTGGTCTTAGACGCCAAACAGATAAGTGGAATGTAACTAGGGTGTAAATTACTCAATATATCCAAGTTAGTTAGCAAGCAGGTGTGAGAATTGGAACTCCCGCAGGAATGGAGGGTGGTGATCACTCCACCCAAACAGTTCACCCGTTCGCCATTTCCGCGGGACCTTCAAATCACGTACTCTCACCCGAAATCACATATCCGACTTTGGGGACTTCCCAAGACATCCCTCCTTGGGCCTTTCTTCTTGCCCCAGTATCACCTATTTCCTGCTTCTCGGGCTCGAATTGAATACTTGAAATGAGCGGCCAACAGTGATTGCTATAATACCCATCAGCCATCCTATCCCGCCAGCCACACTGCTGCCTGCTACCGCGACGACCACCACCCAAATTGAACCTTTTCTTTCTTCTCCTACCATGTTTTACTCTATTTTGTTTAACACTTTTTCCAACAAGAAGTCGTGCTCCTTTTCACTTCTTCGTCGTTGAGAAGGCACCATTGTTGAGGGGGGGGGTGATCGCCGCTGTGCAAGAATTTCGAGTATCATATGATATCTCTTTGATTCGACCCTGAGTACTATATCAGATCCGTTCACGACCAAGGCTCGCCGAGAAAATGAGGAGCCCATCAAAGCCCCCACAACCACTTGTAGAGTCGAAAACCCTTCAAGCACTTATCGGTGACATCCGATAAGGAATGATCAACCAGAGACCCCCCGTAAGTGAGGCAGGTGAAGATTTAAGAAAACGATAAGCCGAAAATCCACCCTTCCCATCCACCGCCACAACGCCGATCCCAAAAACTGGGAATCCACGAAAGGACTGTATCGAATTCTCAGATTCCCACAGAAGCTGCCAAGCTTTCCGCTTGCTCCTTATCGACAGATCTACGGAGGGGGGGGGGATGACAACCGGAGTGCAGTACTGCACTCGTACCGTATCCCCTTCTTTCTCTGCTGATCTCCAGCGTGGAGGTAACCTTCAACAGTGGATTATCTGAATGCTGGAGTATCACCGGAGGTTTTTTGGTAATACGAGATTGAAAAAAAAACTGGCTCGGAAATTTGCTCCGGGGAAGGTACTGTACTGTGCCCCGAGAGGATTTTGGGGGAGCTCTTGCGGGGGGGGGGGGTCTATCGGAAGGTGGGGTAGAAGCAACCGGATTCGACCTCTCGTCCTCGTTGCGGACTTTTAGAATAATAATTATTATGGTGTAAACTAGTGTACGAAGTGTAAGGAGGTGGGTTTGGGGGGAAAGCAAGGACGTGTCATCTTAGGAAGGTTAGGGTCGGATGCAGAAGAAGGAAGGATGTTCGGGGTAATGCAAGGGGAAAAAGACGTGATATCATATGATATATCGAACATGGAGGCGAATGGACCACAAGAAGATACGGGCAGACACACCAACAAAGGGAATTGAGGTTCCGCATTGCCTGTTCCTTAGTGTATAATAGTTTCATGGAGATTCCTATAATAGTTCTGACTTTTGTAAACGCTCCTTCCACCTATTCGTCTCACAGTTTCTACAATAAACAATAATATATCCCAGTGCAATATCATACTTCACGACGGACCAGAGGCCCCGCATACAGTAGCCACCGGAATATTTCTTCGCTTTTAGTAACCCGCTCATAATCTACTCGTACATGATTCCAACCCTTCACATAGCGGCTGCACCTGTAATTCCTGGTATGACACTTTCACACCCTTCGAGGTCTTCACACCCCCATCCCGAATACTCGAGTAGAGGTAGAAACCGCGCGGGCTCAACCCCACTCGAAGTTCAACCTCATGTGTCCTACCTTCCAGCCATCTCAATTGACATACAGGATCAAAACCAGTGTATTATGATAAGATGGCTGTAGCAATGGGGAGGTGGTGTGGTCTCCTTCTTATCAGTACTGTACAGCTCCATTAGCAAAGTTTTCATACACCCAAGAACTGTACCAATTAACTAGAGGATAAAAAGAGTCTCCTAGATGACTGCTCTCGGATATTCCTCTACTCGAGTAGGGTATGGTAAACTATTATAATTATTATCACAATTTGTTTTGTCGGATTATAGGAGGGGGGGGGGAGAGGGGGGAGTATAGCAAATTGTTTCCAAAGGCCGAGGTACCCGGAAGGGTATCACACGAGAACTTTACAAATGTGGCTGTATGTATACAAGGACTAGATGTGGCGATTAAGCACCTATCCCGTCGTATAAGTCACAATAGGGATAAATGGCTTAGCATGGGTTTGAAATTATTATTTTAGTCAACGGCTATAAAGATGAGTTCAAGCGCAGTGCTTAGAATGGCGGAGTATCATATCGCGGAGTGGGAATGATGGGGATGTAAGGGGGTGTCAGTAGGGGCCTGTATATCTCCGTCCGGCTATCATATTACTCGAGGACCTGCTCTTCGGGTATCATACCCGCAAACCTAGCACTACCGGGTGAGCTCAGGTCTTTTCGAATACTGCGGAGGATATTCGTGGCCCATTCATCATCGTGCGGGGCAAGCGCCTTTCGGCAAAGGTTGCGGAGTGGAGCTATGTATGATATTATAGCGCACCTATCCACAGGTCCACTTCCTGGGGTTTTTTCTCTCCTGCTGTTACCATCATACTGCCAATAACGGTATGATACTGGGGACGGAGTCTTTATAGCTAAAGGGCTCTTGACTATGCTCTCCATTTTCGCAACTCCCCCCTTCCCCACGCGCAGGAGGCCATGCAGGTGTACTATATTATAATATTCCATTAGGTCTGGTAACGCATCTTCCAGCCCCCCACAACCCCCAGCACCCGTGGCACGATATCCTCTGAAGGGGAAAAAAATGTTCCGAAGAAGAAACATCCACAAATGATACCCGAATTATTCTAGCGAAGTAAACTTCCTTCTTTTCACCCAGACTTAGGCTTAGGCATAGGGAGGGGGTTCTCACCGGAGCAGGAGTACTGTCTCCGGATACGCATAGGGAACTGGGGCGAGAGGGGGAGGGGCGTGCGAGTTGTTGGGACTTCGAGAGTAATGGTTTGTATTGCAACCTGTGCTACCGGCCTCCGGGGGAGGAGGCTTAGACGTTGAGCTTTGTTTGTGTGCGATACGATGGATAACACGCTAGCTAAAACAGTCCATATAGTAGGTTCTTTTTGATTAGCGGATCTCTTGGCGTGGCCCCTTACAATCTATCGTATCATATTATACAGTAATATCAGTGTGGGATAGCTAATGTTCCTCAAGGGGTGGAAAACATACACTGTCAATCATTGGCCCACACGTCCTCTTGGCATCCATACTTGTACTAGTACTGTTACTGTAAATTTTACTGTGCAAAGGCCGACACACCCACAGCTAACGAAATTTGAACTCGAAGAGCAAATTTAATCATCGATGCTAGTATTGTGAATTCGTCAAATGATGCGACATCCACCAAACGCAATCAGAGATTAACAGCAGGACAATATATCCCCAAGAAATAAAAATGCTCTTTCACACCATACAATACAACTTAACCGCTTCATGCAACGCTAATAAATAAAAAAATAAAAATAAAAAAAACCGTCTTTACCGTAGAATCCAAGATATACACAAGGGGCAACATAGACAAGCGGAAATTAATAGCAAAGGGCAAAAAAATCTTAGGTTCAACTCGTCCGTAAATATGCAAGACCTAAAAACTGAAGGAATGCACATCCCGTGAGTTGGAAACAGAAAAACGGAAAGGAGCCTGTGAGAACTCCTGTTGCTAGAAATCCACCCTTTAAAACCCAACGATGAGCATCAAGCCATAGCCTACCGTAATGACGATCAGAAACGAGAACACGCTGCTTGGGATGCCCCGACTGATGAAGTGTTGGACTCTCAAGTATCGCTGGCCTGTCTGTGAATTCTCCATCATGATTGCCGCTTTTCCCCCAGTCAGCACACAAATAATGAACCCAAAGGATAAGGACAAGAATCCACATACTCATATTAGGGAAACCAGAGGTGGGGAGACCCATTGCAGCAGAGCACATCAAAGCCGCGCCCTATCCAATGAGTCAGTTTATTAGACCCCTGGCAAGTGGTAAATCGCGACGAGGCATACCATAACGAGCAAGTTCGGGTGTGGCTCTTCCATACTTGCACCAACTTGGGCAACGATTGGCAGAATAATCAGTGCAGCAACGGTATGGCTGATAAACGTTGCGATGACCAAGATTAGGGCGCAAAAAACGACAAGCACTCCATAAAGACCCATACCCTGTGTCTCCTCTTTGATAGCCTGTGCGATAGCATGCAAAAGCCCCGAGCTGTTCACAGCTTTACCCAAAGCTAACCCGCCAGCCGCAAGAATGATAATGGTCCATAGGAAATTGTTGAAGTCTTCCTTGGTAAGGATACCGGTTCCGAAGAAGAGTACAAGAGGGATAATGGCAACGACGCCCATATCCCCAAACACATGCTCAAGCTGATGTGAGAAGCACCACAAAATGATAGTTACAATGGTGACGAAGGATATAAAGTATTGCACACCAGAAAACTTGTCCCTCACAGGTCGGATAGGAACAATGGTTGTTCCCCTGCTAGGGTTGAACGATATCAAGAGTAATGCCCATATCACGAGAATGGACAAAATACACACTGGCAAAGCCACAAAGAACCAAGCGCCCCAGCTAGGAGCTGGTCGCATGTTCTGCAAAGCAATGACGTTCTGCGGACTTGCGATCGGTGAAGCCATGCCACCAATATTTGACGCTAAAGCAATACCCAGGATGAGTGCTTTGGAAAACCTGGATTCCGAAGGCAGGTTCCTTAACATAGGCTAAATCCAAACTAATCAGCCTGAATACCCAAAGCAGATAACGGTTCAAGGAAGATTACCTGAATGATAGAAAAGCACAAAACTGGAGCTGCAACGTTACTAATCCACATGCTTGCGAACATAGCCACAAACATATTAGTCAATAGAACTGTCCTAGGCTTAGTACCCGCTTTGCTTAATACGACAGTGGCCAGCATTTTTGCGATCCCGTACTTGCTCAAGGCGGCAGCAATTGCGAACCCGCCTAGTAACAACATGATCACAGGGGTCCACATAGCCGAGAAAATATATCTAGTGGCTTCCTTTGTCTCCAGTCGAACATGCGGCTTCTGGTCCGAGCGCACAACTCGAAGCAGAACAACCAAGAACGGAACAAGAAGCGATGTCACAAAGAGCGGGATAACCTAAAAGAAAGAAATTAACACCCAACACAATCACAGTTCTAGGGCTCATCGGATAAAATACCTCAGTGGCCCATAGGAGAGACACAAACACTAGCATCGCGAGGCAATTCTGCTGCTCAGGCGAAGGGAACATGGGAACAAGCAATAGGACCGTGAAAACTAGCAAAAGAGCCACAAGAACGAAGAATCCGCCGCTGAATACCCAAGCGGAATACTTTATCTTTCCAACTGGTGTTTCCAACTCTTTAGTTACAGATATCTCAGGCTCGTCACCTGTCAGCCTTGACCTTGTTGGGTCCGTAGTATCGCCAAGCAACGTTCGTCGAATTCCCATGTTGGCTGCTTGGGCTTTCCTCTCAATACCAATCATATCCCTCCATACTGTATTGCGCTCCCAAACGACATGTTCACGAAGATGCAATCGAAGTTCTCGTTTCGCTGCATCCAAGTCTGCGCCCGTGACAAGCGACGCATATATGTCCTCGACCTTTCCGATAGCCTTGTCCAACTCTGCTGTAGTTTCAGGCCGAAAACAATAGCAAGGTTCCACCACACCTTGCATATACTGTGACTTGAGACCTCTGTTGAGAATCTTGTCGTATTTCTTCAACGCTTTCACAAACCCTGTCCTATTGAGCTGGACAAAACTCTTCAGCTCTCTCAAGGCAACGAATAATGAAATGGTTCGTTTCTTCAACATGACTCGTTTGTCGCATAAGTCTCCTACAGCGTAGCCATGATATTCATCAAAGGTTTGTGATGCGCGTCGCTGAAATAACCCACTGTCCGATACGTGACTAGTGTGTGAGCCCTCCATATTACTATTCCAGCCCTTACCTCTCTTCGACTTCGACAGCAATCCAGTTCCAGCTCCAGATTGCTGTCCCTCCTCCTCGTCATCATCTGTGTCATCTTCTCGGTCGGTGGGCTCATCAAGACTGCTCCTTGTTCGCAATATTCCACTCATACCGCCCAAGCTGTACCTCCGCCGACCACTCTCTCCAATAAGCTGTGAATCGGTCACACTCTCGGCATCCCTTCCTTCCTCGAAAGACTCGGCGTCGGCGGAAAGCTGATAGACCTCTCGGAGAAGCTCATCTTCTTTAAGATTATAAAAAGAAGAGATTTTCTCAAGCTCACGGTCGAGTGTCCGTCGATAGACTAAATCGGTATCGACAGCAGGTTCTCTCGCATTAGGGATGAGGGCGGACTCCTCGGTGTCATCTCGCGAGCTAGCTCGGACGACACTCTTCTCCAGCTGGTAAATGCTGCTCAAAGGGTCAGTCTATAATCCCGGAGATCCTGGGAAAGTAACAGTAACGAGGGGGAAATAGGGGAAACGGCGAAGGAGAACAAACATCTTTTTCAAATTTGAATAGGCAATGTAGTGCGAGCTCCAGTCAGGTACAGCATTGAACTGAATACTGTGAGAGAACTTCATACCGCTCTCCGCTTGGTCAAGCCTGGTGAAAAATTTGTCGTCGTCCCGGCGTTGCTTGCGAAGTTGCTTTTCGAGCTGTTTCCTAGCTTGCTCTCTCGACTCGCGTAATTGTGGCAGATCCTGAAGCTGGAAAGATTCGCCTCCTGTCGTAGGATCCAGCTCGGATAGTGGGTGTAGGGAAGCTATGGCTACCTTATAAACAATTCCTGCACCCGGTAGCGCAGGAAAAGAACAATAGCTAGAACGGGCAGTGGGGGTGAAAGAGGTGTGGGGAGGGAGTTTGCTGGTGGTAGATCGGGTTCCGTGGGCAGTTTTTTGTGGCGCTGGCCACCCCTATGGACCGGAGACTAGCACGGTGAGAGGGGGGGATTAGGGGGGGGGGTGTCAGAGTCTAGGAACTATGATACTTCGCACTTCCTAGTGTGACCTTATTCTTTATTATTATTTTTGTTTTTCTCCCCAGAGCTTATTATACGTTTCCGGAATGTACTCGTACAGGGGTTATACAGTGCAGTGCTTGGTCTTGGAATAGTATGCTCAATACTGTACGGTACTCGAGTACGGGTGTCCACCGACTCACAGCTGTGTGTTACAGAACCAAGAGAAAACGAGTTCAAGGTCTTCCTTCTCACTACTGTAACTGGAACGTGCGTCGGATCAGAGAGATTATTGGCTATTAAATATAATATTCCGGGTTCTGCGGGTAGCCGAGCGAGCAAGGTGAGACATAGACAGCCGTCGAGAGTGTGCTTGGTCTTGGTGTATGATACTCTCAGTGTTTCTTTGAGGACTTGGGAATGTGGTGGGGGAAAGAGAGAGGGAAAAAAAAAAGGGATGGAAAATCACCGAGTCATGCGGCCAAGCCACTCGAGTGCAAGTCGAGGTAATGGTGTGGGATGTCAGGGCAGATGCAGTCCTTGGCGAATCCCTTCTCCCAAACCTCAACGTCCAACAATCAATTACTGTGGAGCTGGAGCCTCTCCCCTTTCCAGGTCGTTGGGTGGCTAAGTGACATAAAGCCAGATCTATTGGTAATTTAATTTAGCTATTGCACGCCGTTCAATCACCAAGGCCTCCCTGAAAAAAAAATTAGCCTGGCCAGAGTGATCGCCGTGGGAGGGTAACACAAGTATCATGGCAGGTGCAGGGATTTGCTGTCCGGCGGCGGACCTGTCTCAACTTGCATGCAAAAGTTTGAGCATCCACATTCCAAGGTGGACTGGAGTTCATCTCCCGATGCTCTACTGCGACTTGGCATCACGTCAATTAAAAGGCCGTCACAACAAGGCGAAAAAGCCAAAAAGATTTTTTTTGTCAAATAGTATGAGCGGTGAATGAATACTGAGCAAAATGATTCTTCGGAGGGGACTCTTCCGTCCGGGGTGATTCGGAGTCTTTTTGGGGGGCTCGGGATGAGACGTCGCTCGAACTGTTCGGATGGAAGAGTCCACGGACGGGCTGCATTTGACTTATGCAGTCCAGAAACACCGCATATGCATTCAACAGATCCGAAGATTCCCCTTTCTCCTGTGACTGGCACCCATCATTTGCTCTCGAGCGACACGGGGGGGAAATATTTATGTGCTCCCTTAAATTCAAGGTAATGCACCGCACAATATCCATTGAAAACAAACCCCAACCACATATCACCTACCGTACTCCAAAGGCTGGAAAGGGATGGGAAGGGAAAAAGTGAAACCCCCCCCTCAAATAGATGTTGGTGAGCTACTTTATTATCATATCGTGCCCCCCACTCCTCCAGTTCACTAGCTCGTATATCACATATAACCTGGCTCTACGCTGGTTCCGCAATGCCAGGATAAATAAATTTTATTGAAGTAATATCACAGTTTCCGATCTCTGCTCGTAGCTGCCGGAATGTTGGGAGATTTTCCGAACTCTGCACCCCACATCACCTGTCCCGTTCGCATGTCGCCCTGTCGCCCGCTGCACCACACAGCTGACATTAAGACATTAAGCAATCCCGTGAGAGTACCCTACTCTCCCATCCAGAAATCAATACACCCTGTTTGTTTTGTTATGGTTTATGGCACGAGGGCAGTTCTAACTTAATATTATCATTATAATAGGAGTATGATATGGTACCAGCTGCCAGTGTCATACCGGTATCATAATATGATACTCGAGCACAGGAATAGGACCCTCATGCAACCGCACCGATATCAGGGTGAGGGTTACCCGCCCTGTACTATGATACACAAGTACGATATCGCACCGGTATCATAGACTATGATGATACTATATCATACTCGTGCAGTACCTGTAACCCATTGCGGAAGAAAGAAACCGTATCGTACCACCCTTCCCACCTGTCAATGGGCCAATCGAGACCCCAAGACTTTCTACTCCATCTCACCTATCGCCCGAGCCCCAACAGGTAGACCGTACCCGTGCATGCAGCCCATGGTCTATGCTAGTCGAGCCAGCCGGACTTGACAGATCATTGATAACTCCACAAAGCGTCTTGTATCCCAGAGTTTACAATGGAGCGATGAAGCAAACATGGCCGACACTGTTTCTGAGTTGGTAACACCACTGCCAATTTTTCGGGCAGATACAATCATCTCTCTCTTCACAGCCGAACTATGCCCCCGGTGTTTACTTGGGGAAACTAAAAGAATATTTCTCCTAGGTATAGCCGCAGATGGGGACCCCGCGGTCACTCTCGTTCTGTCGTGAGAATCTTGTTGATATTATCCTTAGGGATCGGTGTCTTTAGAATGGCTAGGAAGTACTCGTGCTGGGAGGTGAGTCTAGCTCTTTCGAACGGGGCGCGGTGAAGCGACCTAATTAGGCAAAAGGGGGCAGACTTCTTGTTTTGGCATGTACTAGTACTGCTAGCCTGGTACCAACCCTCCAACTTCACCCAAAGTTTATGATATGTACTCGTACTAGTACTATCATACGGTACCCGGCCCCCCCGTGTCCCTTGTGCCCAAAACCAATGGCACGGCTCCAGGGGATAACCTAGAAATCGATCATGCGCATACCGGAGGTACCACGATCTACCCTCTCCTTGAAATCTAGGTTTTAAACTCAGATGTCACCGCTCGAGCAACGGACATCAAAAAGCCTCGCTCCCGTTATGTTATTCATGGCTTGGCGCCCAGCCTTAGCCCCAAAAGTATTAGTGGTTCGGGGGACGGTGTGGCAAGAATTTGACGTACGATCCCTGACATCGTGGGGAGCGACAAGCATTGAGTGATCTTTTACGATGAGGGTCCGAAAGCGGTGCCCTGGATGCCTCTTTGGGGCGCGTTAGGATCCTTTCAAGTTCTTCCAGGGGTTGCGCACCATGACCTGGCGCATTGTTGCCACCCAGCACATCATAGCAGCTACCAAATCGTCCATTATTCGGTGTTAAGGGCACTCCACGAGCCTGGCAACAGAAGAAATGTGCCCTCCTGGTTTTCCATACAAACCACCACTTTTTGTACATGCCTATCAACTCCATCCAAAGATTCACATAGTTAAATGTCAGAATAGGAATGGTTCTAAATTTTGAAAGGCTTATGCTAGGATTACAATGCCATAGGAACGTGGAGGGGGCCGAATAAATTTTTAAAGAAGGCATTTGTGTGAGGACTAAGCCAGAATAGGAAATTCGAGTGATAGCAGGTGAGTATTTTTTGGTGGCCAGCAAAAAGCCCTGTCCGGTAACAGATGCACTCGCCTGCGCTTGCTCGAGCAACTCGCTGGGCGAGAGTGTTTGTGTTGCATAACCTTGGCACCAAGGAGCAACTGAACCAGCGTGTAGTTCTGGTACCATGTGACACGTGTTGTACCAGTACCCCACCAGTATAATTGGGGGGTGTCTCTGACTCCCGGGGAAATCCTTCCCACACTCCTATCCTCCAACCATCAATTTTTCCTTCGTTTTCCTCCTGCATCAATTTTCTATCCCCCACCATCAAATTTTCCTTTGTTTTTCCCTCCCACCTTCTCTTCATCAATCCTCCCCTCGTTAATTCTCTCCCCCTAATCCCTGATCAGAAAGGATGTCTGCTCAAAGTACTCGTAAGACTACCCCTTTATTTGATCCTTATTTGATTGCTGACTGACCAATGGATATTATTTAAGAACAATTCTGGAAGGTTGTGTCTCACCTTGCCAACCCTGCCGCGACGGTTATTTGTGGAGCGTTTTTACACTTCTCGCAAAAGAACAACCAGTATGTCATGCCTGGTGTCATAAGAGAAGATTGAACCCGAAAAGAAACTAAATCAAAACTTAGGGCAAACACCGATGCACGCATGATGGAACTTAAAGACCATATCGAGGAAACTAAGACCGAACTCAGCACCCGCATCGAAGAAGCAAAGGCAGAGCTCGGCAAGGGAATTAACCAGACTCAAGTGATGGCTCTCGGTGCGCCGCTAGTTTTTATGAATGACCCAAAGAAGCTTCCTGTCATGCAGGAAAGGTTGAAAGTATTCGGTGCTTGCATAAGGGGAGGTGGGGGGGAAGACTGTATTAAGGGTAAGGGGCAGATCAATTCTACACGGTTCTAATTATACATACTGACGTCACTTGTGTAGCACAAAATAGCAAAGTGTCACGATCCTAGATCGGACATAGTAGATTTTATTAGTTAGTTAGTAAGTTTCATTTGTTACGAAATTGGTTTATGAGTTTCCTTTGTTACGTAGTGTTTTATGTTATGATATATGTTTTCACGCACTTGACCTATTCAGAGGTCATGTGATTTATGATGGGCTATGCAACGAGGCTGACTGCAAGACAGACTCGTTGAGGTTTCATTTGTTATATTTTACGCACGAGACTTATTTAGAAGTCACGGGGCTGCATAAGGAGGCTATGCAACAAGGCTGTGCGCAAGGCAGACTCGTTAGGTTTAGGTTATGTTTTATGTTATGTTTCACGCACATGATCTATTCAGAGGTCATGGGGCTGCGCAAGGAGGCTGCGCAAGGCAGACTGGCAAGGCAGACTGCCTTTGGTTTGATTTGTAAGTGGGTTGAGGGAAGGACTATATAAGGAGTCCTCGGGGGCGAGTTAGTTAGTTCTTCACACAACCATCTAAGTTATTTTCCTACTTATTGTTTTAAGAACGAATTTACTTTATTCTATCTACCTCACGATAGTTACACAAACTTAGTAGAAGAGGAACGCCTCTACGACTACTAAGTGCAACAAGAGAAAAGGTAATAGTGTGAACGCACACTATACGAGAACAACGAAGAAAGGCAATAGTGTGAACGCACACTATTAGTAAGAAATATATAGTGTCGTAAGATACTATAAGGGAAGTATCGTTGCCTGTCGCGTGAACTGATATAGGAACAGGACCCCTTAACATTTGGTTGCGTCTCACCAGCGACGCCCAACGATAGACAACACGGCTTTCAATCCAGATCACGAAGGTGATCTTGATATAAACGACGATACCCTAGGGTTAGGAGGAGATTTTACCAACGCCCTAGAAAACGCATCAGCACAACCCTCAAGGACAGGAAGTCCAGTCACACCAGAAGGCAGATCACCAGCGGAAAGCTCTGACGAAGAAGGAACACCAACTCCAAGGAGGATGGCAGACAGCACCACCAGCTCCAGTCAATGTAATGGGCATGACTGAGGCACAATTCAACGCTTTCTGAATTTCCGCTCAGCCGAACTCGAGGAATCGACCGAAGCCACGGGAGCCTGATGTGTTCAAAGGAGATCGAACGAAGTTTCGGAGCTTCATAGCTCAACTGGAGGGGTACTTTAGGGTCAAGGAGTACAACGGCAGCGAAGACAACCTGAAGGTAGCCTTTGCGGAATCTCTCCTGAGAGACACGGCCGAGGCATGGTGTAACGAGACTCCACTGAGTACTATTACAAGTAGCCAAACCTACACCCATACCGGAGTCAAGAGACTACCGCGGTAGGGCTGGCGGTAGACTTAGGTCTACCAGGTGGAGGTACCGGTGGTTAGGTACCTCAGTCAGGCATGCTAGGCCATACCAAAGGTACATAGGTCCTAGTAATGGTTGGGGGTTACCCTACTCTGTAGGGTAACCCAAGTAGTCAATTTGGGAGTTACCCTGAATTACTCGACGGAGAGTCCAGGTAAAGTTACCCTACCTTCGGACTAGGGTTACCCTGCCATGGGCTAAGGGTTACCCTGCTATGGAGCCAAGTTACCCTACCTTGGAAGTAACTTGTTACGCAGGACTTCGGGGGAAGTGACTAGATTGTTTGTCACGCGAAACTACATATGGTGTTCGAATCTCAGGTTGTGCGGATCACTCCGGCACAACCAGTTGAGCTCCGAACAAGCTGTAACTTGGAGGTGTGGTGGCTAACACCCCCCTCCGGCCCCGTTATAAGTCCCTGGCGTCATGGGCTACAGCCTGAAGAGTTGCTGTAAGTCTAGCAAAAGTCTCCCGGTGGAGATGCTTCCATAACACCGTATACGTCACTGCCGTCCGTCCGACCGGAAGCTGTCCGCAGGATATATGAGGGGACAGAGGAGAACCTGGAGAATAGCCTCCAGGTGGTTTCGTGTAAAACGGACCAGAACTGACGGAGTAATACCACTTTGAAGTAAGAAGTAGTATGTGAGGTTACCGGAGGCCAGTAGGCGAGGTAACCGAAGTCCGTTGCCCCGAAAGAGTAATAGTATTGGAGAATCGTTAAGGACTCTAAGACACTAGTCTAAGGTCACGATAAGACTCACTTCTAGGAGGGTTGACTGTGGGTAGCGCCTATTGGTAGTCAACCTCCGAAGGGGTCTGTCGAGGGAGCTACGTGGCTATCATCCGGAATGATATAGAAATGAGTAGAACCGGATAGATGTTCAGGGGCTGCGAATGCTTGTAGAAGACTAAGTGTATATGGGTAGAGAGTTCCATATTTGGTATAACATCCGCTCGGGCATGTCAGCTCGCCACTGACATGACCGCGATATGAAGAGTTTTTACTCCTGCGGCTGTAATGGAGATGCAGCGGCTAAAACACTTCTGTCGGGTTGATGTTAGAAATCCACGGAGTAGTCTAGTTCGCTACGGAGGATCTTTGGTCCGATCCGTAGAGGTTGGCTAGACAGCCCACGGGAGTTGGGTGCTCACGAACGCAGGGTAGTGATGGGGAGTAACTGGCAGCATACCAAAACCTACTTAAGTATATGCGAGTTCTCCTCTACTCTGGCAATCAACTACCTCTCGAGACAAGGACTTAATTGAGTAAAGCTGCGGCTTAACGATATTAAGTTTTACCGTTTTATTTTTTCAACGCTCTGCTGTTGATTATCTTTATCTTTATTTCTGAAAGAATACTTCGGTGCGGTCGCATCCTCGGGATCCATCTTCCCAGAGGGAGCCCCCGTTACACATGGCTTATCCCATATAGCGAAGGATCCAAACCAAGGACTTGGGACACATGGGACGAGTTCAAACAAACCCTAAAGGAACAATTCGGAGACCCGAATGCAAGAGAAACAGCACGACTCAAACTCGAGACGATGAAGCAAGGAAGAAAGAACATGACAGAATTCTGGAACGAGTTCCGACTTATCGCAAGCGAAGCAGAATATGACGACAACTCCCTATGGAATCACCTATTGTCAGCATGCAGCGAAACGCTACAAGATGCCTGGGGTTTAGGAGATACACCTTTCACCACTACCGACGCTTTCGCAAGATGGGCAATCGCGAAAGAGAACAAGCTAAACCAGGTGAAGCATGCAAAAAAGCAGAACCCCACGGCGAGACAACAAGAAATACCAAGAAGCGCCGACGGAAAATATGTGGCTAAGACTACCACATCTGGAGGAAGCGGGGGAGAACCGATGGACCTAGATGCGGTAAGGGGAGGAAAGAAGAAGTTCCAAACCCGATTCGGGATGCCGAAACTATCACCCTTGGAATATCAGAAGAGGAGAGAAGAGAACGCATGCTTAAGATGCGGAAAGAAGGGACACTTTATTGCGCAATGCGGGAATAAAGATGTCAAGATCCGGGAGATGACGATGGAAAATCCCCAGTAGGATTTAAACGACTCGGGTCCCCAGTAAATGGTGGTCGGAGGGACCAGCCAAAGGGAAAACCCACCAGGATTACACAACTATCGACGGCTTTTGATAACTCGGCACTATTCCAACACACGGACAACAAAGAAGAACAAGACGATTCCGATCACCTCATGCTCAAGATAAAGATATCAACGAACAATGGAATAACGGAGACCAACGCAATGCTGGATTCAGGGGCAACGGAAAACTTCATCGACCAAGAGTTTTGCGACATGAACCAAATACCCCTGAATCGGATCAGCAAACCCAGAGACATCTATGTGGTCAACGGGGAAAAAAGCAATGCGGGACCCATTACCTACGAAGCGGAAGTATCTATGGAGATCGGAACACACAAAGAAGAGGTGGTTTTCCAAGTGGCCAATATGAGGAAGCATACGGCCATACTGGGAACACCGTGGCTCAAACGACATAACCCAAGGATCGACTGGAAACAAGAAAAGATACATTTCGACAGCGACGAATGCACGGCAAGCTGTGTCGAAAAACCACCAACGGTCAATACAGTTCCAGAAGAAATTGCGATATGGGAAAACGAGCAAGCACGCATGTTGGAAACAACATGTAATGAAGGGGACATTCAGATCAGACGGATGGACCCGAAAGCAAAGATACCGACTAAGGGATCGGTTATGGCTGCAGGTCACGACCTATACAGCATGAATGGTACGACTGTTCCCGCCCGGGGACAGGCCATGATAAGAACCGGGATTGCGATACAACTCCCCGAAGGAACCTATGCATGAATAGCTCCAAGAAGTGGATTAGCGGTACGTCATGGTATCACCACTGGAGCCGGAGTCATAGACGCAGACTATCGAGGGGAGGTTCAAGTATTGCTTATGAACCTGAAAGACGAAGACTACGAGATCAGAGAAGGGGACCGAATCGCCCAAATGATCATCGAAAAAATCGATACTCGGCAACTACAGGAAGTAGTTAGCTTGGAAGAGACGATAAGAGGCGAGAACAGATTCGGGAGTACTGGTACCACGAAAATAGAGCGACCTAAAAGGGAAACCCTCGATATCGATTTTATATCAGCAAAAACCTTCGGAAAACTCTATCGACAAGGAGAACGATGTGGAGTACTCAAATGGGAGCCCGAAGAAGATGGGCCAACGATAGCCAAAGCTTCGACGATAAGTACGCGGCTAGCCGTACGACAAGGAATGAATAAGCAAAAGACAACGCTTAAAGAGATGGTACCGAAAGAATACCATGGATTCCTGGACGTGTTCGAAGAAGGAGAAAAAACGGATCTACCCGAACGCAGGCCAGAGGATCACAAGATCGAGCTAGAGGAAGGGAAGACGGCTCCCTTTATGAAACTCTACCCGTTACGAGAAGAAGAGCTCAAGGTATTAAGAGAATACCTTGAACAAAACCTGGCACGAAGATGGATAAGACCATCATCATCGTCAGCAGGAGCACCAATATTATTTGTCAAAAAGAAAGATGGCAAATTGAGGTTATGCGTGGACTTCAGGGGGTTGAATGCGGTATCTAAAAAGGACAGATACCCGTTACCTCTGATAGATGAAGCATTGGATCGACTAGGAAAGGCGCAGTGGTACACCAAGCTAGACATCAAGGATGCCTATCACAATATCAGGATCGCCAAAGGAGAGGAATGGAAAACGGCATTTCGCACTAGGTACGGACTATACGAATACCTAGTAATGCCATTCGGACTATCCAATGCACCGGCCACATTCCAACGATGGATTAACTCCAAGTTAAGTCGATTCCTGGATGTATGTTGTATCGTTTATCTAGACGATATCCTCATATGTTCAGAAAACTTGGAGCAACACCAGAAGGACATACGGTCGATAATTACGGCATTACGACAGGCTAATGTCAAACTGAAGCCTACAAAATGCGAGTTCCATAAGAAAGAAACGGAATATCTGGGTTTCATCATCAGCCCAGAAGGGATAAAAGCGGATCCAGTCAAAACAGAAGAGATCGAGATTTGGAAACCTCCAAAGAGCGTCAAGGGAGTCCAAAGCTTTTTAGGCTTTTGCAACTTCTATCGAAGGTTTATAGAAGGATTTAGCAGAGTGGCTAAACCGCTATATGGACTCACGAAGAAAGGAATCAAATGGGAATGGGGAGAAAAACATCAAGAAAGTTTCGACGCATTAAGAAAGAAACTCACCACGGCACCCATACTCCAACATTTCAATCCGGAATTACCAATACGGATTGAAACGGACGCATCAAACTATGTATGCTCGGGCATACTATCGCAACTAGCGGAGGACGGATTTTGGCACCCGGTCGCATTCCGATCGAAAACCATGTCAAAAGCGGAATGCAACTACGATATACACGACAAAGAGCTATTAGCTATCGTACAGGCATTCAAGACATGGAGAACCTACACACTAGGGCACAAATATGACATCAAAGTCATATCCGACCACAAAAACCTAGTACCGTTCACCACCACGAAGGATCTCAACCAAAGACAAGCGAGATGGTATGAGACGTTGTCGCAATACCATTTCAAAATCGAGTACCGACCCGGCAAACAAGGAGAACAACCAGACGCACTCACGAGAAGAGCAGAGGATCTGCCAAACAAAGAAGACGAACGGATCAAACAAAGAGAAAGAATACGACAGCGGATACGAATCAATGAATGAAATGGGCACAACGGTGCTAAGCGATGAAGGATACACTCGGTGGATCAAGGAAAAAACGAAGGAAGATGAGGAAATGAAGGAAATATCCCAAGCGCTGGAAGAAAAAAGAAAGGAAATGAGGGGGGTGGCGTTGGGATTATACCAAAGAAACGAGGGATACCTATGGTACGACAACAAGATAAGGATCCCGGCAGATGAAGCATTACGAACGGAAACGATAAGAAGAAATCACGACATTCCACAAGCAGGACACGGCGGAACGGCTAAGACGGCAGAGCTTATCGGAAGGTCATATTACTGGCCTAATATGCGCAACGATATCAAACGATACGTCAAGAACTGCGAAACATGTCAGCGGACCAAAGCAGTACGACACGCACCTTATGGATCGCTAAAACCGCTGGAAGCTCCTGGAAGACCATGGCAATCGATAAGCATGGACTTCATTACCGGACTGCCAGGATCCAAAGGATGCGACGCAATTTGGGTAGTGGTTGATCGTCTGACCAAGATGGCACACTTTGTGCCATGCAATATGACTATGGATACGACGGGATTATTCCAGTTGTTTAAAGACCAAGTCTTTAGATTACATGGATTACCGAAAGACATCATTTCCGACCGTGGATCACTATTCACTTCCGATTTGTGGAAGGAAATAACTCAACATTTGAAAATGGACCGACGGTTAAGCACAGCATTTCATCCACAAACAGACGGACAAACGGAACGAACAAATGCGATATTAGAACAATATCTACGGGCATTTGTGAACTATCAGCAGGACGACTGGATAGATTACCTCGCTACGGCAGAATTCGCATACAACAACGGAAAACAAGAAACCATTCAGATGACACCCTTTTACGCGAACTATGGATATGATCCAACGTTCGATCCGGCAAAATACGATGTGCCGACAAAGATAACGGAGGTCGAGAACATGCATCAACTGCACGCGATATTACGAGAAGAAATCTATCACGCGCAACAACGACACAAGAAATCAGCCGATAAACACAGAAAACCCGACCCGAACTTAGCCATAGGAGATAAGGTATGGCTAATACCAAAAAACATACGAACCACGAGACCATCACGGAAGTTGGACTACAAGAAATTAGGACCTTTTACGATCAAGGAACGTGTGGGACTGAGAGCATATAAACTCGACCTCCCACGCTCGATGAACAACACTCATCCAACATTCCACATCAGTCTCATCGAACCCTATCAAGATAACTCTTTTCCCTCACAAAAAAAACTACCTCCTCCACCGATCGAAGTCGACGGTGAAAAAGAATACGAACTCGACGAAATCATCGATTCTCGCTTGCACTACGGTAAACTCCAATACCGTGCGAAGTGGACTGGATATCCTCCCGAACACGATCTCGAGTGGTACCCAGCGAAAAACTTCGAAAATGCAGCCGTGGCAACGCGAGAATACCATGGACGAAGCCCTGGCAAGCCAGGCCCCAGTAAGATTCGGAGACTGGGTGGAGGTGAAAGAGGAGGACCTCACGAACGAACAATGGGTGAACCTGGCGGATCTCAACCGCCCAGCGAACCCATCCCACGAACACGACTTAATGTCGTGGACACACTGCTACGACGACGGGTGCCCGACACACTACGGGGACAAGATCGGGACGAACTATTTCCCGCGGGCACTCAACGAAAGGACTTCAGGGACGAAGTCAAGGAGAAGGGGGGGCAAAAAATCCAAGAAGGTGGTCCGATGGGCGGACCAGGAGACGGAGACGACGCCAACCCCCCCGAGTACAGAAACGACGCCAACCCCGGAACCGAAAACTCCCTCGAACACACCAACCTCCTCCACGAGTCCCGAACCTCCCACATCGCCACAAACCACCGAGCCCGACACGATCGAATCACTCCAACAACAAATCCAACGAATGCAGGAGACGATCGACGCGCACGAAATCGATGCCCGCCTATACCAAGGGCAAACGAAGATGTGGGATGCAAAGGGGAGACGGTTGGAGAGAGAGAACGAGCGGTTGGCGAGGAAGGTAACGGAAGAGCAAGTCAAGGTGGGACTTGCAGAGCACGCGATGAAGAGGTTGCGGGAGCAACTGAGGAGCCGGGAGGCCAAGTACCAGAGGCTTAAAAACCTCTTGTACGAAGTAACCGGGGGGATCAGGAGGAGCGCTAATCTCATGTTGGAGATAGCGGGAAAGAGCGGGGAATACGATTGGTTAGCCTAATGGGACTTAGGCCTAGGGAGAGGGGAGCTATTGTCACGATCCTAGATCGGACATAGTAGATTTTATTAGTTAGTTAGTAAGTTTCATTTGTTACGAAATTGGTTTATGAGTTTCCTTTGTTACGTAGTGTTTTATGTTATGATTTATGTTTTCACGCACTTGACCTATTCAGAGGTCATGTGATTTATGATGGGCTATGCAACGAGGCAGACTGCAAGGCAGACTCGTTGAGGTTTCATTTGTTATATTTTACGCACGAGACTTATTTAGAAGTCACGGGGCTGCATAAGGAGGCTATGCAACGAGGCTGTGCGCAAGGCAGACTCGTTAGGTTTAGGTTATGTTTTATGTTATGTTTCACGCACATGATCTATTCAGAGGTCATGGGGCTGCGCAAGGGGGCTGCGCAAGGCAGACTGGCAAGGCAGACTGCCTTTGGTTTGATTTGTAAGCGGGTTGAGGGAAGGACTATATAAGGAGTCCTCGGGGGCGAGTTAGTTAGTTCTTCACGCAACCATCTAAGTTATTTTCCTACTTATTGTTTTAAGAACGAATTTACTTTATTCTATCTACCTCACGATAGTTACACAAACTTAGTAGAAGAGGAACGCCTCTACGACTACTAAGTGCAACAAGAGAAAAGGTAATAGTGTGAACGCACACTATACGAGAACAACGAAGAAAGGCAATAGTGTGAATGCACACTATTAGTAAGAAATATATAGTGTCGTAAGATACTATAAGGGAAGTATCGTTGCCTGTCGCGTGAACTGATATAGGAACAGGACCCCTTAACACAAAGCCTAATGGGTCGGGGATGAGTGTTTAAGGGGGTTTTTTTTTTTTTTTTCTAGACTAGAGGGGTGGTGCTCTTGTTCGTTTGGTGTCTGTCACCGTAAGTGGATAGATGGGTGGAGATACCTGAGCGGTTTTTTATTTTTTAAATGGGATTACTTGCGTGGCCGAGTTGAAGCCGGACACGTGAGGTGACAACACCCATACAAAGTGTCCGGCTTTAACACGGCCGTGCAATTATGGAATTGTCCCTGCAACGGTTTTTCGCCAAGTGTGAAGTGACATTACGAGTACTGTACGAGTAGTGAATTGTTTGGACCTTTAGGATGGGGGGAAGCCTTTAACCGGATGACTTCCCAACCCGAAAAATGCCCAACCCCAATACAGCTTGGCTTGGTTTTTGCTATCTACAGTCTTCACCGTAGTCTTCGGCAAAACTGGGGTGGTGGCGAACAGGGGTATTTGGTGGTCAAAAAAGAACTCGTCAAGGTTAGAGTTGCAGAAAATTACTTGTCATCTGTTCGCCACTACCCCAGTTTCACCGTGACTACTCGTACGGTGAAGACTGTAGCTTAACAATAAGATGCCCAGGCTTGGTGTAAAAAAAAACAATAGGTTTATAATATCATGTAAAAATACAATATGGCTTGTCTTGAGTTTTAGTATCTGGCGTAACAATAATATGCCCATTAAGCTTGGTGTATTCAAGTTTTATGGGTTTTGCGGGGGTGCCTAACTTGGTGAAAAATAAGCTTTTTTTTTTTTTTTAGATTATGTTAGCTTTGTGAAAAAGATTACCCGGTATTGGAGTTAGAGTCTTGTTGGCTTGGTGTGTGAAAAGCTGCCCTTTGTGGGGTTTGCGAGGTTTTTCTACTTGGTGAAAATATGTCTCCCCAGCGGATATGGAACGTCTGGCCACGGAGCCAAACCTGGCTTCAAGATGCTGCTTTGGGGCTGTCCGAGCATCATCTAAGATCATATTGAGTGATTTTCAAAGACATTTTCTTCCTTTTTTACGACGAGAGCCATGGCCACGCCTAGCGAGCGGTGTATCAGGATCTCTGATCTCAGCATTTCATCGATCTGCTCGGACAATCCAAGGCCCATTTATAAGTATAACCAATGGCATTGCAAATACGACCTTGCATACCAGATGGGGACCCCCATGACTGGGTTGCACCTTGGGGTGAATTTGCTTCTACATAAACACAACTACCGGCGCTGCACAGTGCTCGAGTGCTGTACAAGGAGCTAAAACTCGCGCAGCATAAAGTAGCGAGTGATCCCTTGTGAGGGCGTTTGGCCGGCATGTCTTCGAACAGCAACCCGGGATGGGTTCTTTATCGGGTTGGGCTCGTAGGGGCGTGTGGGGGCGTTGGGGGTAAAAGCTGAACCGTTCGAGCACATATAATCACGGCATTCCGCCAAATAGCAATCGAACTTTTCTGGGCAGTCTCAGCTCCACTACCGCAATCGAACCACGTTATATGCACAATCACACTGCGCTATCCTGGATGGTCAAAATCTAGAGAATTTGTGCAGTGGGTGATCCAGGACAACAGGTCACGCCCTGGCGCAAAGAAACTTGGGACTCAAATTCGATCGGTCCATGCTTAGCTAACTAAAGGACACTGCCAGTCCGGCATACGGACTCATAGAGGCTCATACGGATAGCGAGGAACTTGTATCAGACCCAGATTATCGAGTTCCGGCATAACGGAGTGTAACTGCACGGTACTCGAGTGCTCGAGTACTGGTATCATTGTAGAGAATTCCCTACCGTACTTTGGAAAAAGTGACCAAAGACGCTTCAAAAAAAAAAAGCAAAAAACAGCAACACTAGACCTTACCAGAGGAGGCAACTCCGACGACATAACACTTGATTCGATTATTCAAGTTTTTATGGTACCCCGTTTTTTCTTCCTCTGCCAGTATGATACGAGTTCCTGACAAAGGTTTGCTCGAAGCGGGTACTAGGGGTCCGCTATGCTAGTAGCTGGGTAGTGACTGCTACCAGAGTTTTTCTTGACTGCCAGTGCGGCGGTAGTTCCTGGGCTCAAGCGCTCGAGGCGCACAAGTGTGTCACTAATATAGTGCCATAGGCATGCAACGGCATCCTTCTTGAGCTCGGGACGAAGTGGTAGAGATCTCAAACCCCGCACTCATGTCTGTGCAACACATAAAAACCTCCATCCCAACCTATGGTAACCAATAGGAGCTACGCGGTGATATTCCCAGCGCACGAGAAGAGCTCAGCCGGCGACTGGATTTTAACCCCCAAATATCACAGAGCAAGTTGTTAAGCCCAGTTGACACATACACAGAACGCTGACAATGAAACAGGTGTAACGTTGGAGAAGCATGTTGTCAAATATGATATTAAGTAGTCCCACAGGGCTTGCCAGGGGATACCGGTACTGTACGAGTACGGTACTCGAGTACGTGCAACCACTCTTGCAAATTTTTCTCATGTCGCCTTTGCTTCTGTCTCTTACCTGCATCCCCACGGTGCAAGAAGTGAGATCCGAAATGTATACTCGTATGAAGGTCGTCGCGGAGGGCGGTCTATCGAGTGGCTCATCTATAAATCGCAAGCCCTCTCGACCTGCATACCGGTATTCCACGACATTCGGCTCTACGAGTTCTTTCTTATTTATTCACAGGCATCGGATTGGTATTTCAGCGGTGCCGGGGGGGTAGGCACTTGACGACTCTGCATCCATCGGTATCACACTCGAGTACCTGAGTTCAGCGTGGACAAAGCAGAGCCAGTTACCCGGCATTCGCCAAGAAGATGAACATGAAGCGAGGCTATCCCGCGCGCCCGCCAGTTTTTTTTTGATGGAACCAGAAATTCAACCAAGCCCTTTGAATTTTTACCCAACCCACCAGGAGTCCTACCATGTTGATCGACTTTTACTCATGGGGAACCATGGCATCTCAACACTTTATCGACGATAGATAGGTTTGATTGGCGCTTGGCCTGGATGGGGACCGTGGTCGGCGACCGTAAAACTAATTTCCTGTTTTGAGAGCAAACAGCTTCCTCTTCTACCACTGCCACTGCCACCTCACCGTCGCTGCGCCTCAACTCCAACATACCGGTAGATGCTGTAGTTAAAACGCTATACAGACCAGGCAGATGTCTTTTTACAGACGACGAAGCTTTTTTTCCTCTTCACAGAAAATTCTCGCTCCTGCCACCACGTAGTCTTTCACTCGCGATACCGTATTGCGTTGTCTTAACTCGCGGGGCAGACTCGAAAGGGAATAATCCTCATTGGGAAAAAGGGTGTCATCTCGGAGGTCTGGAAGCTTTTGGCACGGTATGTTTTTGAGAAGGCTTCTTTTTATTTTCTTTTTCATTCCTTTCAGCCCCCGAATTGGTTCGTCTTACTGTGGCCTGCTTTATCATTCTATCATACTTGCTGGCCTTTCTTCCCTTCTCTTGACGTCTTTGCTGGACGAGGCTTTACCATCTTATCGCTGTTCGTTGCGCGTTGTCCCTGCAGATCTCAGCACATGGAGATCTTGCTTGACTACTGTATAACGTTCTCGCATGCTTCATTCATCGTTTGCTCATAGGGCCCTGGTCGGCAATTTCATCGTCTACGTGTACTAGCGGAGGGCGTGTAGTTTTTCTGATCACATCCCGCACTCCATCCTCATCCCTCATCTTCCCCTTGAGAAGCATTAACATCTTCGAATACCACCTCTTATTTGAATCGTGCTTTGTCTTCCATTTATCTGTTACCTAACTCGACGAGCAAATTCTCCTTCTTGCTTGAGATAATTGATTCATTAATACTTTTTTTCCTTCTCACTCCGCTTTGTCATTCGGATCATTCTTTTTCTGTCTGCTTAGTGTGCAGCACCGCACTTCTCTGTACTGACATCACTGCTTTGGTCATGGGTTTTAAGCTTTGCTGTTGTTGCACAAACCTTCGGTCTTCCCCTCGCTCCCCGCCGGCACAGCCTCCACCAGAACAAACCCCAGACCTACCCACATTACCCGACCCTGTTGCACCCGACGTGTCAAGCGCAATTAAAACAAGTACAGTTCCAGAAAAACGAGAAGAAAGTACTGCTCCCGAAACAATCCTCCCACCTGCCAATCCGGAATCCAGCACCACACCTGAGCCGGGGAACAAAGAGACCAGCAGTCCAGCTCGTGTTCATGGTCGCGCAACAAACACCAACATGGTTTCTAATGGCAGGACACCTTTGGGAGCTTGGCATGCGGTGGCTGCAAAGGTAGTTGCTGCGAATCGCTTTAGAGGAGCTGGGGTATCTTCGCATGTGGGGGACTTTAGGATTGAGGAGCTTGGTGGGAAGGGTGGACATCTTGTGTTTGGTCCGGTTGCTGTTTTCAATGGTGGGGGATTATTGTGATTCGCGATTCTGTGAAGCAATTGCTTTGTTTGCTGGGGAACTCGTCTAACCAAGTCTCGCGTTTTCAGGAAATGTTTCTCTTGGTATCAAGAAACCAATGACCGGCATGACCCTTACAATCACATTCACAGGGGCTGCTGAGGTAGACAAGAACCAGGCGACGTTTCTTAGCATTTCTCACGAGCTGTATTCTGGGGGTATGCCACATGCACCTTACTCTACACTCACCATACCGCACATGAATTGATTCACAAAACTCGCAGACTTCCAGGAAGGATTCCGCACATTCCTCTTCGGCTTCAACTTTCCCCATCTCAATCTCCCACCTACATCTACGAGCCCCCTAATTCACTACTCGTTTGTCGCAAAGCTTACGAGAGCCGCCGCTATCGAGGATGACAATTCTTCAATCGGATCACGGATATTAGAGTTCAAGAGTAAGCCTCTAGAAATCGTCTTCATCCCCTACATCGATCCTGCCCTCGAATTCCCCCCCCTCCCCCGACTTCTGCCTCAGGTGTTCCCCTCCAAGGATAAGAATTCGAAAGGGAAGGGCGTGGATACGGCTCCGTCGTTAAAATCAGTTAGCGTTGCCGAATCTCCAACGAATAGCAGCGACATTGGACCCTTGAAGGTTCCCAAACCAAAATTAACCCTGACAACCGCAGAGCTCCCGTTGACTGCGTCGAGCAATAGCACGCCTATCATTGACAAGCCTCGCCCTATCGATACATCTGTCCTCAGGACGGTTTGTATGAAAGATGATGGGAAAATTGTTGCTAGACTAACGATCGAGCTCCAAAAGACCAGGTTCCTGCCGGATGATGAGATATCCCTACTCATGCAATTTGCTATCAAAGAAGGTGATACAATGCCCAAAGGCTTCGGCATTAGGGTAGTTGAAAAACGCTGCTTAGCAAGGATGGATCCGGACATTATACAAGACGAAGCTGCCAGCGATGACGATGAAGACAGCCTACCAAAACTTAACGTTATCGGAAAGGAGCGTACCAAAGTTCTCACGGGAGGAAAGTTCGCCATACACCCAGACAACATCCGCAACGTGAAGCTGGCGGACCTTAATACTCCAGACCGTACCGAATCCGCCGTCACTTCCCGGGAGAAAGGAGATGAACCCGCGGCCCACCGAAACCTCCTTGGCGGAAAGAAGATCGAAATGCCGATCCGCATTCGCCTACCAAGTTTCAAAACCTTCATTAGTGACATACTCCTGCCCACTGTGGCGCTCCCACTGGGTAGTTTGTCAGCATGCGATCCCGCGCCAAGAATCGGTCCGATAGACGGTATCCCCTCATCCTCACCCCCATCCTCTACCCATCGAAACAATAAGGGAAAATCTCCAATGGTCTCCAGCACACCCAGCCCCACCACCCCCGCCTCTTCCATAAACCACAACCTTCCCTTGCTCCCACCGAATCTCGGCTTGAGTTTCATAGTGGCCCACGTCCTCCAAGTCACAGTTCCAACCTCCACTTCCTGGCTGAAAAAACCGACATCCACCTCTAAAGACCTGGAGATCTCAATACCGATTGTTCTCGGGAATATCAACCCCCACGCAGCTCTCCGCAGGAAAGCACCCGATTTTAGAATGAGCGTACTTGAAGAGCGAAGGTATGGTGCTGGAGGGTCGAGTAGCAGCAGGAGCAGTAGTAGGAAGGGGAGTGTGGGGTCGGTGAGTGGGTATGGTGTTGCTAGCGGGAGTGGTGGCGGTGGTGGTGGTGGTGGGAGGGCCACTGGGGGGTGGAGGGAGGGGGAGAGGTTTTTGACACTGAAGGAGACGGAAATTAGGCCTGGGTTTATCGGAGAGTTTTAGTAATGCGGCTGGGAAGTGAGAGAGAGGGGGTAGGGGAAGAAGAAGAAAAGAGAAACCCCTTTTTTTGTCGCTTTTTGTTGGTTTTCCCTTTTTTTATTCTTATTTTTTAGCGATTGTCCGGCGAGATGTTGGGAGTTTGGGATTATTCCTGTCTTTGGGTTTGGTCAAGTTGGTATATTTACCGTGTAGTTTCACCCATCCTACTTCTAGCTCTGGCTCTACTTTTTCTCCTTCCCTCCGTTAATGTAAGCGGTGTGCCGTATAACTTTTTTGTAATTTCCTTTTTACTCTCAAGTGTTTGTGCCACCAAGTGGAGCAAACACATAAGTTACAGGTAATCAGTGATTACCACCCTCTACTCCCCTCTCCTTTACCTGTTATCACTATCGTTCTTTATGTGGTATATCTGTTCCTTTCGCAGCAGACAGAATACTTGGGAGGACAGCCTTAGTTAGCCTATTTCCTACTATCATACTACTATGATGATAACTTATAACTTATTCTCTCCTCTGCCCTCGAGGTTCAACTCGATCGGATCATCACTGGTATTCGTGGGTAATGTCGTGCCAGAGCAGAAGAGAACATTAACCTACTGGAGTAGAGGCTCCCTCGAAACCTCTAGCTAGGTAGAAAGGATTCTAGTGGACCGGTTCGTTTCCCCCTTTTGTATGGCACAGGTATGATGCAAAAAGTGTTTTTTTTGGGGGGGGGCTATGTACTCGAGTACACACTGAAAAAAAAAAAAAAAGAGAGGATGATATATGCTTCGGTCCGAGCCCTTTCCGTCTCCTAGCGGTCGATTCCTTTAGTCTATGCATGTCAGATCCTCCGCACGTGTTGTGGGGGGCGGGCAGAGTTACAGTACGAGTAGAAGCAAACTATCACAGCAAGCTTGTGCTTGTTTTCTGGACTTCTTCTTCTCTCTCCTTTTTTTCTTTCTCTTTTTCTTTTCCTTTTTCTCCCTCCACACGGTCCGTTTCTGTCCATCTGTCTGCTGGGATTGGGGGGGGGTGGGAGGGGTTAACTTTGCTTGTACTCGTACTGTACGAGTACGGTAGTTGAAGATGGTCAAGTTTCGTCATGCCCATCCATCGTCTACGATACCCTTTTCCAGGACTGTGTTATCATAACGAGAAGAAGAAGAAGAAGAAGAAGAAAATAGATATCGTGCTGTTTCCCTCCCCGGTCATTGGTGGGATTTAGTATATTATTATTATACAGTATGATACCGGTATAATAGCGATGCTCGGAGTATCACTCGCTGTCACAATGTTACTAGCGCTTATTTCTTACTTTTATAATATGCATGCTGCACGTGACCTTTTAACCATCCATGCTATTCGCTGTCGAACCAATGATAGAGCGGGGTGAGGCTCGTGTTCACGGTTTTTGTTCGTATGATAACCATACTTGTTATGCGTGCGTGTTTGCATGGTCGGGTTGGGCGGGTATTTGTTCCGTGTGGTATCATATTGTATGTTTTACCCGCCTGCGAGGTGAGGGTAAGGTATCATCATAAAGCCCCCTTCGGGAGATCCTTTCCCCTAGAAGAGGTGGAAGAAAAGAAAAAAGAAGTGAAAAAAAAAAAAAAAAGCAGAAACAGGGTCCTTGTCGGAGGGGGGAGGGAGGGAGGAATTATCGTCAAAGTCTGACTTTCTTCGCAAATCTCGCTAGCCCATTCCACGCCTCGTTTGATTTCGTTTCTGGCGGCATTTCGCATATTACTGGTACTGTACCTTCCAGATCCGAGCAAAAGAAAGAAAGAAGAAAAAAGAAAAGAAAGAAGAAGAAAAAAAGGCTTTCTGATTTTTTGTTATGATGAGTAAATACCGGTTTGCGATAGCGGGCCTTTTTTGAAAAACGCTCTGGTAGAAATGCACTGAAGTACTACGAGCACTCGAGTGGGGAGAGGTTAAGTAAATTAATAGTACTGATGCTCTAGGCTAGGGTAAAAGCGTTTGTGCGTGGCTATATGAGGTTGTGGTAGGTTCGCACTTACTCTACTCGTGGCATACCGCGAATTTGTGTCCCTCGACCAATACTACTACCGGTAATTTACTCGAGTAGTTTTGACAACCGCAAATACCTAGCCACAGGGTGACATCGGTTTCACAAACTTGGATGGTTTGGTTCGCTGGTCCTCAAGCCGGCGAGGTTGTTCGACTCCCCCACCCGCCAGGAATTCCCTCAACCGACCTGTTCAATCTGCCCCCTACGAGTCCCCAGCTATCATACTCCACTCGCAGACTAATAGCTGGGGTCAACCCCCGTCCCGATCCCCCGCCAACAACACCAGCTCTTTTGATCCAAGTATCAGTCATTCTATTATTAATACCCCTGTCCGGCTATCCCTACTGCTCGAGCACCAGTAGAGCCCAGAATTACCGGTTACGCACCACGACATCCATGACTGCTACGGTAGTCGATGATGTAGGGGGATGGCTCCCGAAAACCGATGAATTTAGAAGCTGGTGGGGTGGTGGGGGTGGGGAAGATGAATCTGATAGCCCCAATACTCGTACAAGTGCTGCTTTGTCACGGAGTCGGACGTCAGGGCCGGCAAACCTATTGGGTAATAGGGGCGATCCTTGAGGGAAGGAGAGCCAATGCTAACGAGCCGTGATGTCAATTCACCAAGTGATGAGCAGCTTGGGGATGAAATGCCGTCATCGTATGCGGGTTCCCTTCCGGAACAAATTATTAGCCGACTGGAAGGAGGAAATGCTCCTTGGTGGGCGGAGCCAGTGGCTTCCCAGCATTGTGCATCGAGCCATTCACGACCTTGAAACGCACGGCTGTGTGCATCGGCACTCTGGATGAATGTCCGGTAGAGCATCGAGTTGGGCTTCCTGATTGTTTGAAAGCCACCCCCCCCCCAAGAAATCTCTGGGTACTCGAATATTCGTGACTGTGGAATTACGCATTCGGGCTGGGGTCGAAAGCCGTCTCGCCGGGCGAGTGACAGGTGTGCCTGCAGGCCCTGAAAGGGGGTGGTGCCACTGGATATCGCCCTTGGACTGGACGGGGACATAGATCCGGGTACGACGGACTTTAATCTGGAGACAGAGATTCTCGAGAAAACCCGGAAGCACTTCGAGAATGCGCGTAGAAGGAGCGATGCCGAGAATCCAACCATAAGACATCCGCTGACAGATAGATATATATTCAGATTTCTACTAGTTTCCCTATATATAGAGCCAATCTTGCAGGAATCCACAATCTATCCCAGGAGCAATTCATGACAGATAAATTGGGTTCGGGAGATGCGCACGGCGCAACGGCAGAGCGGATACAGGAGCACAACGGGATAACTCGACGCTTGGGATGGCAGCTTTGATGTGGGCCCGTAATTCGGAGTGGCCGCTGGAAGCTAGCCGGTTAGCTCCACCACCTGCTGGCAGTCAAGGTAGGATCCGCGTTCCAAGGTATTCTCCCACCCTTCCCAGTAGACCTCACTCGCCAACTAACCTCCCCCTAGCCACCACTACTCCCATCCTCTCCCCTCCTCGGGCATGCGATTCTTTTATTCTCTCAAGGAGTCAATTAATTATTGTGCGCGAGGAGGATTGGGCTTGGAAACCTGCGATAACCAAGCTTGCTATGATCGTGGTATTACACAGTTAGGCCATGGTCCCGGCGTTGGTGCTATCTCTCCTTCAGGATTGAACCCGAGTGGATTGGAACAAAAAAAAAAATGGAAAATGGACAAAACCGACTGGCATGCTGCAAGGAGTAATAAGATTTCATAAATACCCAAAAGTGAGGCGTCCCCAGTTGGGCTAGGGACAGAGCCCGAATTACACGGAAGATTGGGGTTTTCAGGCAACAGGTGTTGACGAAGATGCCATCGGTGAGAAGTAAAAGTGAATTTCTTTTTTTTTTACCACAAGCCCAGTAGGAAAATGAATCTTTCAGATCATTTAATTCATTCACAGCAGACTGGTGTCGAACACTTTCTTTGGGAGCCTAGGATAGTATGAATACCTACTAGCTCCGGGGTTTCTATATACAGTACCATGTGCAAAGAGTTGTACTACGACTAACTTTAAAAACACCAAATACCTACCACTTTACACCCGCGCTGAAGCTAAAAACCCGCAACGATCATGTTATGTATTCTGGGCACTCGACTATTCCCCCGACCCGTTTCAAAGCCCATCGTAAGAAAATCTGTGAAATAACAGTAGCTTGGAAACCCCATACTTTCAGTGTGATTTGGCTTCCGTCCGGTTATCAACGGGGAACGGAGGGCACTTCGTAGCGACGTCGAGTGATGGACTGTGATAACGGGTGGCTCGGTTCTTTACCAAGTCCTATCCATAGCACAAAAAAATTTGTAAAAATTTAATAATTGTGGCAAAAAATGGAGTGTAGTGTATTGTGGATTGTGTGATATGAAATGCGCGGGATAACCCCCCGGGATGCATACAGACGCTGCTCACAAAACATCCATCCATGATATCATACCACCACTGAAGGATATTGGGCATCGATAACGGATACGAAACTGCGCCTCCCCAGTTGAAGAAATGGGTCTATCAACCAAACACGCTGTCGTCCCCCATGCACAACCAACCCCTTCATCGACTCGAGTTAAATAGTTAAGCTGGGAAGAGAGATATCATAGAAAGAAAGAAAGAAAAAGAAGAAAAACGATATAAAAGAGGAGAAAACTACAACTCACCCAAACACCAAACACTATCCCAAGCACCAAGCATTAACTTAAGCATAACGAGAAAAGCAAGTAAACGCAGGGTATCCCCCACCACCAACCACATCCTATTCATCCTGCATCACAAATCATATATGTACTATACCCCCCCCCCCCTCGATCTTCAACCTCTCAAGAAAACCCCATTGCCTCTTGAAACTCCTCCCACCCCTCCGGCTCGTGAATCACCACTTCCGCCACTTCCCCCCCTTTGCCAACGAGCCCATGGTCAACGAGCACGTTAACCCTCGCGCCAAACACACTCTTGGTGCCCTTCAACTTTCGAGGACGAATGCTCGCCTTCGCCGCATCATGGTACAGCGCTCGGGAGATCACGTCGTCGCGCCATGACACCAGGGATTCGTAATGCTCTCGTTGCTCCAGAAAGTGGTATTTAGGTGTGCTCCTCGCCGGTCTCCATGCCTTCCTATTCTCCGGCGTCTGCATAAGGTCCACGACTTTGCTTTCTGTCGCCAAGAGCATTAATTCTGCGAATACGTCCTGGCCTTCGGCTGCCAGGTCTGTTTCGTACTCTTCCACCTCCTTCACGTCTGGTCGGGAGAGAAGTGGTTCGAGAAGCCACGAGTCGGCAGCGAGTAGGTCCGCGTTCTTAATCCTAGCGTTTTCCTCTCGGAAGAAAGCTACAGCACCAGTCAATGCTGCAATCTCCTTCTTCAGCGAGTCCACCTCCTTCGCGGTCGCAACCGCGCGCTCAGCACCAATCTTGTCAACCTCACCGACTACGCGTTTTTCGTTAGCGGCTTTTTTCCACTCGTCGACTTCGGCCTCCAACGTCACTAGGTCTTCGTTTAGACTACTGAGGGCTTCCGAGAAGGCGGCTTCGCGGACGGTGCCGGCTGAGACTTGCATTTCGAGTTCTTCTATGCGTTCGCTTTGTTTGGTCACGTTACGCATGCGGGATTCCAGGAGTTCGATTTTGACGGCGGATTCTTCAAGGGTTTTGTCCTAGAAGTTGTTAGTGTTGCAACCGTGAAGAAAAGGGAAGCCATCGCACGCACGCGAAGTTTTATTTGCGTTGCACGTTCGAGAACGTCGTCCTTCAAACGTCTGATCTCCTCTTCTGCGTCAATTGATACCACCTTTGTCTTCTTAAGCTCCTGCGCCCTTACTACCCATGGGGCGGGCGGCTTTTCAACTGTTGAAGATCTGATCAGCGATGGTTCAAATGGATGTAAGGAGTGGGGAAACCCACACTCTGCAGTCATATCAATATCCGCAGCGGTGCTTCCAAGCTCCACTAGCATGTTTGTCAGAGCTCTCAACTCCTTTCCGAAAGCACCAAAGATATCGCTTTCAGCAACCCTCAAAACTCTTTCTGTCGTCTTGAAGAGAGTGCTCTGAAGGTCCACCCATGTTGGAGCACCAGAAGTATTATCAGAGTATAGCAATGCGTAAACGTCATCACCAACCTCACGAGCATAATCAGCCAGCTTCTTGGTTGCCTCCTCACAGGCCTCGAACTGCGAGAACTTATCCTGTGTCAAAGATAGCGACCTTTGCTGGAAGTCTTTGAGAGATCGGAGGATTTTGCCAACAACAACCTTCACACTACGAGAGTGGGAAATCACTGCATCAGATCGCTTGGAAAAGTTGGATGCGATTTCTTCGTCCTCCTCCGGGGTGCCCGGTAGTTTGTCCTGGACGATTGTTCTAATGTGGGAAAGAGCAGTCGCTGAGTTTTCCATATAGCTCTGCATCAAAGTGACACGCATGTGAACATCACTTGCAAAGCCTTCAAGATCACTCTGGAGATGAATCTCGCCCAAATGAGACATCAAAGACATAGTTCTTCACCGCCATGTTGGAATTAGCTCAGGCAGCCCAATATATAATGGAGCATACCGTTGAAGCTCAGAAACGCATTGTTTCTCCTTAAGATCATCTTTTCTAAGCCCTTCGATCCATCCGTTAAGTGCCCTCTCAACAGGGTCAAGTTCATACAATGCGCCTTGGAATTTAGTGAACTGTGCGACACTGCATCCACTGATGCAGTTGATGAATCGATCGCACATAGCTGATACCCATGTCAATTTGTCACACATATCACAAGCGGTCATCATGGTATCTTCCTGGCCACAAGAAGCTTGTCCAAGTTGAGAGGTAAGACGTTCTTTAACAAAGTTCTGCAATAGTTGAGCCTTAAACGAGACACGCTTGAACCTAAGCAAAGCCAAGATGGAATCACGCTCTGAATGGAAGGCTTCGGGAAGGAACATCTAAAACCGTTAGCAAATCTTCCAATAATTCGACACCCAAGATGCTTACCTGCACGATAGAGAGTTGCTCTATCGCCTGATCAGCTTCCAAACGTCTCAACTCCAAATCGATAGTCTTATTTTGAGCCTTGGCAGCAGTGATCTGGAGCTTCATGTTAATGTCCATCATAGACCGCGATCGTTGCGTCAGTTCTTCGGCCTCGGTCTCAGTAATTTGTTGCGAAGCCCTCATATCCTCGAGATCACTATTTTCAGCCACATCATCATCAGCACCTTACAAACCCAATTAGAGAGCGCAAAAGCGTACCCTTGCAAGTTCGTAACCAATTCTCTGAATCGAGTAATAGTGTATTCAGCTTCTTCATTACTCGAATCCAACTGTCCAATTCTCCGGATCTGCTCAGTGATAATGAGATCTTTGTAGTCGAGCTCCTCTTGCATCTGCTTTTCGGTTTCGACATGGTTAATCTCCAACTCATCACTTATTTCCTTCAGACTTTCCAAGTCCTCGACGGTTGCCTTGAGTTCCTCGACCTGTTCACTCATCGCGAGATTCCTTTCAGTGAGATCCTCCAGCATCTGCTCCGCGCTCTCGGCCATTTCCAACTGCTGTCTAAGATCTTCAACCGCGGCCTCTGAGGCATTTAATTTCTCTTTGGTGGTCTCAAAGTTCTCCTTATAGATAGCAAGCTCGGTATTTTCCTCCTCTAGAGATTTAATAGTATCCTTCAACTCCGTCTCCGTTTGCGAAGTGATTTCCCGAAGCCTCAGCAACGCTTCCCTTAAACGCTCGTTCTGCTTCTCCATCTGCAGCCAGCCGGCACTGGTCTTTTCCTCCTGTGTCATCTCTCCACTGAGCTCAGCATTCTCCTCGCGCAGGATCTCAACCTCCATCTCTAGCTCCTCCGCTTTCCCCCTGACAGCCTCCAACTCTGCCCTCAAGGCCTCGGTTTGTTCCTCCGCCATCTCTCTGTCCAAAGTTGCCATCTCCACCATCAATTCATTATCTTGTTTAATATTTTCCATCTCTTCAATGGTTCCTCGGATCTCCTTGAGCTGCTTTCGCAGATCGGTGAGTTCCGCCTGTTGAGGTTGATACTTCGCTATAGTGGTCATTGTCAGCGTACATGGTTTCCCTCAAATCACAAGCAATGAGATAAGGGAATGTATATCGGACCTTGCAGTTTTTGAATGATAGTTTCAAATTTATCTCTTTCAGCCTGCACTCTTTCAAGTGACCTAAGCTTATCCCTGTCTTCCATTCTCTTCTTCTCCATCACCTTGATAGTGCTCTTCAGATCTTCAAGCTCCCTGGACAATGCCGCCATAGCTCCAGCACTAGCTGCAGCGGCGGGACCAGGGGTTGCAGGACTAAGTGGTTGTCCCGTTATGCCAACCCTGGCCGGTGGAGCGCCTCCAGTCCTGCCAATAACCGAAGCTCGTCTCCCGGGTCCCGGAGACACCCTAGGATCATTATCGTTCCTCGTCCGCCTTAATGCACCCCCGGCCGCAGCTGCAGAGCTCCCCTCCGGTGAGCTTCTCTCAGAAGAAGTGCTCACAGCACTAGTCTTTTTCCCCACCACCCCTAGTGCTGATAAACTTGCTGGTTTTAATGAAAGCCTATTGGCTTGTGGCGGTCTTGAGGCGGAATTACTTGCTGAGGAGGAATTAGAGCCGGTCCGGGATAGTGCTGCCGAGTTCACTGTAGATTGGCGTCGAGGCATTCCCATATTGGTAGTGGCAGGTGGCTTATTAGGATTGAGGGGCGGGCCCATAGAACCCGGCCTCCCATTAATAGACCCCCGTAAATTCGAGCCGGGTCGACTCATGGTTGGAGTACCGGTTCGTGGTGTATTGTAACCCGATGAAGACGCATTGGTCGGTGAGACCCCTTTAGTCGGTGACGCCGGAGCCTAGCCGTTAAGTTAATCCACAACCCCCCATTATCACTGGGAACTTTGGCCATCAAGAATTTATACCCTCAAGCTTAACGGCCTACCCCCAATCCTAGTGTTCGTCGGAGGAGGCGAAATAACAGGCGGAGGCCTTCTCATGGGGGCGACCGCCGGCCGCTCCATGAGTCTTGCTATGGATGGCCTTAAAAAAATGCCATATCGATCCTCGCACTCAAAGTACCTCTGCCCCTGAACCGTTCCGTTATTCTTCCCCTCGCGGACATCCAGTTCAACCCCTAGCCATTCCCCCGGAGCAAAAGATGTCTGGCCGACGAAACGCACGATAGCATGTTGGCCGTTCGCATCAACATGATCTCCGATTTGAAAGTCGGACATGATAGATAGAGATGGTAGAGTGGAGTTGTGAATCCGAGTTGTCGAAGCTTCGTAACCTCACACCCCCCCTTAACTTAGAGTTAGCCGACGCGGGGAAGTCGTGTTGTTGACAGTTTTTTTGATGGGGGGTTGAGTTGCTTGGTTGGGCGCAGCCGTTGAAAGCGCTCTCAACTGGCTTAAGCCTCATGTAGACGCCAACGCGTGTTTCGCTTCTAATTCAGGGCATAGCTTATCACTCGGGTATGGTATCATAGCCACGTAATTCCGCATAACCCCAGAATGGAGGACTTGGGGTAAGAATTTAGAGGGCTTGGAGCAAGAATCTGGGTCACAGACTATCTAGGCGGAAAAAAACTATTTCCTAAATTTCTAGGTTTTGCCCATTGCAGTGCCGTAGAATGAAAATATACATATGAAACTAATGAGCCTAAGGAGGAAATGATCTTCCAGAGGATCGTTAGCTTATCAACTCTCCATTTTGGGCATTAGGAAATATGGCCTTGGGTTTGCTGACCAATTGTATAGTCTACAAGTTTCTAGACTTTCAAATCTGAACCCGGGGGTAGTTCAAATTCCAGGGAATCTAGAATTTAGAGGTCGATTAGGTGAAGATATGCCAAGACCACTTCTAAACCCCTTCCAGATATATAATTGAACTATCACACGGGAAGTCCTCGATTGCGCAAGGTAACTCTGTTGCGGAAAATGCGGGATACCCCGCAATACCAATATGGCCTTGCATGCGGCCTGGAGCAACTTTTCGACTGGCTAGACATCTGACTGCCACTCCTCTGACCTAGAGCTTATTCCCTTTTTCTACTGCTCTCTACGAGTACCATTCCCCCCCTAGAAGGAAGAAAGAAAGAGTCGAGCCTCCAAGCTTCCTCCACATTTTAGTGGTAGTTAGCCTCTTGGCCTTAGGCTACTGGAGCGTGGTGGTGTTGTGCTATTTCACTTCTAGTGAGAGCCCCAGACGCGCGAATCTGTCCCATGTTACAATGGTCGTTTTGTTTCGGCGGCACGGCAAGAGATAAGTAACGAATACAAATCCAGGAACGAGGTGCCAGGAACGAGGTGCCAGGACCACTACTCATATGATTACCTAGGAGATCAACAGCTATAGAAATTGGTATGAGCAGAAGCTCAGAATTTGTTCAACTCGGTATCACCAGCTGGTGAAACTGTTGGAAACTCCTTCTACTCTAGCTTAACCCCCCACCTTTTGATGGTTCCATCCGCCCCAGCCGAGACAATTCCATCGAATCCCTCCCAATCAACGGCTGTCACACCTCCCATATGCGCATTCTTGACCGATTGATTCTTTCCTGGGGTCGCAACGCTGTAGATGTAGATATTCGTGTCAAGACTCCCCGAGACGACGTGGGTTTCCTCCGCATTCCAGGTGATACTCGCCACCCTAGCCGTGTGAAATGACCAACGGGTAGTTTTCACTGCGTAGCCCTCGTCCACATCGTATAGGATGATCTTTCCCGATGAGAACCCGACCGCAAGATACTTTCCCGAGGGTGAGTAGGAAAGACATGTCGGCGCTGCCTGAAAGTCCTTGAGGACTTTCCCCTCACTAATCCTTTGCTCGCCCGGCCCCTCTTCATAAGTGCTATATATGTGGATCGTTTGGTCTGCAGCACTAACGGCAAAAATACCCTTATCTCGACAGCCAGATATATGGGTGGGGGTGTAGGTTTGTTGCAGTGCCTCATTGACTTTGAGTTTGGTGGTAACCTTACCCAGAAGGATTCCTTTTTCTGTTGCAGTAACCAGAAATTGCTCCCCCTTCAATGTTAGCCAAGTAAACCCCTTAGGCTGCGCGTCACAATGGTGATTTGTTCCACTATTACCGCATTAGCCTATCTCTTCGTATCTGCGATTCACAGGAGCATACATGAATACTTTGGCCCCAACATCAATCAGCCTTATAAAGTCATCTAGTCCGATCGAAGCCAATCTTCTTTCGTCTTGCGAAGAAAATCCGCAGACACTGTTTGTGTGGCCCGCACCATCCAGTGAATCCGCAGTTCCTTTGGTCAGATCCCACCCGCAGGTTTTCCCATCTACGCCTCCAGTGAACAGGGTTTTTGTCTCTCCAGTGACGGCCATTGCGCCGATAGATGCTTGATGCCCAGTAATTACCCTCTTTGGCCGGTCAGAGTTCAGGTCAAGGTAGTTTAGATCCCCCGATAGCGACAGTGAGATGATGGTGTTGTCAGCTCTGGGTGTCCAGACGACACCAACTTGGTGGTCAGGGATGCTTGTTCCCTCTGGCCCAGACCTCCATGTGTGCGAGTTCTTCTCGGACTGCAAGTCCCAGACCTTGACTGTTTGATCTGCTGAGGCGGTAACAAATCTCTTTGAATCCTTACTCCAAGAGACTGAGTAGATACCTCCTCTATGGGTGGCATCTCCATAGGCGATTTCGGTCTTGAACTCCCCTGTTTTACCATCGTACAAAATAATCTTGCGATCCGTGCCCACGGAGACGAAGTGCTCTCCGTCTGGGGAAAATGCCACACCCTGGACGAAATTTGAATGATAGCTAGTAAGTGTTTTATTATATTTGAATGGAGTCCCATGAAAGAAGACAACATTATGGTCGTCCGAAGCCGTAGCAGCTCGGTAGGGACGTGATTGTCGGATGGAGACCGAATTAATTGTAGAGGAATGGCCAAGGATCTCGCCAACGGAGTTTCCTGTATCGAACGTGATGCAATGACCAAAACTAGCCACAATCAACAACGTGGCGCCGAGTAGAATGAAGAATGAACATACCGCTCTTTGCCGTTCCCGACAGCAATCAAACGCTTGCTCTCCCCATCCCAGGCAATATCGTTGATGGGGCCGGATATAATCCCAAACTCGCCCTTTGTGATCATCTCTGGGCCCACAGCGTCCCAAACTCGCACCATGCCCGAAGAATCACCTGATGCAATGTAATAGCCGCTGGGCGAGAAGCGGGCTACATTCACCGTACTGGTATGTCCGGTGTATTGGGTAGAGAGAGAGGGGTCATCGATCGAGCGAAGGAAAACGGATTTCCCAGACTGGTAAGGTTAGCTTTGCTCCCTAGAGGTACGGGGAGGTATGCATACAGCATATGCTAGACGTTCACCATTGGGATCTGTTGAAAGATGGGTCGGCCTCGCACGCTGGGTAGAAGGCTGTGCAGCATAAATGGTTTCTGGGGAATGTTAGATATTGTCGAGAAAACTACAAAATGGAGTATACTTCTTGTGATGGGCATGGTGGGGCGGAGAAGAGGGATGAGGGGGAAAGGTTTGGGGTATTGTCAAGTTTGAGGATTGAGTGGACGATGGTCAAAGCGATGGAGGGGTAGACTGGTTGTATTTGTGTTTGTTCCTAGAGCTCTCCACGAGGTGACACACTTACGCAACCCCGCCAGAAGCTGCGGGTGGTGGTGAAAGAACAGCATTTTAAACCGGGCTGGGGGGATTAGGGACCAAGGTTTCCCCAGGAGTTGCTCTCATTTGGTTCTGAGACTCGTAGTCTACAAGAGCATTGTTTTAAAGGTCCGAGCTACCATACAACATTCTCCCCAAAGGCTCATGTACAGTACTGTACTCGAGTAGGACGCTATCTGCAAAATTCGCTGACACCCCCCTCACTACACACCAAAAATGGCTGATTTTAACCACGCTCAACTTGTCTGAAAGTAATGAAGAATGAATGAAATCAATTCCATAGTGTAGGCGATTGCCCAGAATTTCCAGGTGGAAATTATGTCAATTTTCTGACCCTACCTTGAGGGCTGAGAGTTGAGGGGCCAGATTGGATGCTGTTAAAATGTACCTGTTGTATGGGAAACCTATATAAAACTAGAAGCATCTTTTCATTATTCCTAGCATTGCACTACAAGTATGGGCGTTAACTAATAGAACCCATCACTTACAAATAATATCTAGATGGCTCAGAGGCCTCTAACAAATTTGAAATTTTTTACTGAGCAACAAAGCTGAGATTTCGCTGCCCATTTTTAGTGTGAAGTAGGAGGGGTGTCAGCGAATTTTGCAAATAGCCTCATACCCGAGTACTGGCAGTGGTTAGCTGAAGTACGAGTACTAGTATCATACAGTACAGTACTCGTGCAAGTATCATACTAATCCACTGTTACACGTACAGTACCGGTACCGGTATTCGGAGAGAGGTAACCAATGGGCATCAGACACCTTGATTCCGTATTATGAAAATGTGAGAATTCTCAAAAGGAGAGCATCCAATTACCCGGAAAACCTGGCAATCAATTCCTCCAAGACGTCCACTTCACAGCAAACTTTCAAGAAATTCTATTGATCTTTGCTCGGTTTGACGCTCGTTTGGCCGATAGAGGAAATTGTGGCTAACAAGTAACACGCGTGCAATGAAGATCCGGGGGAGATGAAGATTAAATTTGCTGCTTAAATACTTTTCCACTCATTCATCCTTGGCGCCAAGACCAATTTTTTGCCCCCGGCCAGGCGCAGACCACTGGCATATTTCCTGAAGTTCCATGTGAAGTGAAGGGAGGAAGGCAGCTTCTCAGTACCACATCAAAATGCCCCCGACAAGCAGAGCGTTTGCTCAATCATCTGGTGCTACATCTGCCTATGCTCGACATTTACAAGCTGCTTCGGCTTACGTTTCTTACTACGGTGGAACCATTCCCACATCAGCGAAATACAGAAACGAGCGCGACATCTTGGAGGACCATCACCAGTTCATCCGGACCGATGAAGAAGCGGATACGGAAGAAAAGAGGATTGCGAAAAGCTATTATGATAAGTTATTCAAGGAGTTTGCGATGGTAGAACTGGCGAGATGGCGAGAAAAACAGGTTTCCTCTCCTTTTGTTTCCACTTCGAGGTTTTTTACGCTAATATTGATATGGTAGATCGCCATGAGGTGGCGAACCAAGCAGGAAGTGCTCGATGGAAAGGGTCAGTTCTCCTGCGCAAACTTATCCTGTCGGAATCACCGTAGCACACTGGATGAGAATCCCGATGAAGAGGGTGGCCTACGAAGCGTTGAACTTAATTTTGAATACGCCGAACGCGGGGAGAAGAAGCATGCTCTTGTCACTGCGAGGGTTTGTGAAGAGTGCGCAGACAAGTTACGCTATGTGCAGCGAGGTGATAAATCGAAGAGGAAGAGAAGTAGGGGATCGAGATCACCCTCACGAGGAAGACATCACAGGGGAAGAAGCGAAGGTGGTGAGGAGAGCCGACGACGGTCAGAATCACCACGGGGGAGAAGGAGGAGGTTAGATCCTCCAACGAGAAGGGATGATAGTAGACGACGGCGTAGGCGGCATCATGAAAGGGATTAAGCCTGGGCGAGTGCATGTTTTTACAATACAATATGGGAATTGCTTTAAATGCTGGCCAAGAGCTCAGCAATATCCTTTCTTCAAAAGCTCTGCCAAAACGCGCTTTGTTAGCTCAAAACTGATATGATACTTATTCAATTGTTGTCCCTCCAATACCGGTACCGGTAGATAATACATTATGGACCCCGCTGCTCACTTCCAAAACTGATACCAACTGGCTGGAACCTTCACGGGCTTCGCCTCCCCTTCGCATCTCATATTAAGAGTCGGGTTCGCCATTCCCGTGGCCTCTATTTCCTTTATCTGCTTATCTCTCATCTTGATTGCTTCAACCTCTAAACGAACCGGTAATTTCTTCTGACTATCGGATGGTGAAATCTCGTCGGCCGCATGATCCGCAATCTCATTCCTACTCCCGGTCAGTTACTGTGATCAAGCCTGGGGGTTGGGGGATTGACTGGTCTCGAATTGCCTTAAGCCTTTGTTCCATCACGAGTGGCTGGAAAATAGCTATGCCTGCGCAGGTCAGTAACTAAAGAAAATACCGTCACTACTCGAGTAGATAAAAGTCTTGGTGAAATAAGGTTTCTCTTTGTCTCTTGAACAGGTCACCCATTGCACAATAAGTTACCCCCTACACCCGCAGCAGCACCGTGATCTCCAGCAAGGTGAAGTCTCGTTTCACCAAGACTTTTGTCAAGTGACTGTAAGAGTTATTCATTGGAGGAAGAACCATTTGCGACCCCGAAGATGACGGCAAAGCCGATAGGGAAGATCGCAGCGTGACCGCGCATTTTGAGCTTATTCCGAATCGTTGATCGAAGAGAGATGAGAGGGGGCTTGGAAGTAATAGTATGGGTCTCTTACGGATTGCAGAGGTATGGCGTGCGGCGCGAGAGGTACCGGTACGGGTTCAAGGTATGAGATCCGGTACTGGTAGATGATTGACATCACGTGGGCTACCAGAATCTTTTTCTTGACTTCGATAAGGTATCATACCGGTACTCTACAAATCCAAAAATGCATGAATGTCTGTTGAATTACAAGACAATTGACCCATTCATGCTAACTACTGTCTTTCAATAAACTTTACTGGTTTGGCGGGTTTGGATCGGACGGTTTTTGCCTTATTAGTACGAGTACCGGTACTGTACAACCTTGTAACTTACTCTGGTAAGAGGTAAGACGCGTTAATTGGTTTTTGTCGCGTCCGAGACACCAATTTCGGTCCGTCGCCTCTCCCGTCTACTTGTGGGCGACGCGACTGGAACCCATGGAGCAACGCTCATGCTGTAGCGCCGGAACTGCTACAAGGACGCACAACAAACACCAAAGTCAACCTCGCGACATATGATGACATGACGAACTGGAGGGAAACTGGTTATGTGCCCGCCTCCGACGACGACATTTCTGACGGCGAGTTATCGACCCAGGAGGAATTATTGGGGTTATCGGAGCCACGAACGCCCCTGAACCTATGCCAGGGAGACTCGACAGCTGCATCTTCCCCACTATCATCACCGCCTTCCGTTGTTCTGACACCGCCCTCAATTTCTGCTGTGCGGTCTCCACCCCGCCGTGTTACCTTCTCGGTTGTCATTCCCGCAGCGGAAGGGAGGGAAGAGGAAGAAATAATAATACCTCCGGATGATGACGCACCACAATATTATCGAAGCCTCCGCGTACGTAAGCCAATTCAGAGGAATCCATATCTGATAGAACAGGAACGATATCGCCAAACCCTAAAGGCTCGAGGTGTCCGACCAGTACGAATTAGTGAGGTTGAAGAGGAAACAAATGGAGGGCTTGGTGCAGATGAGGACTCCCAAGAGCGCGACTATGTAGCGCCCCCCGAACCGGAGAATGACGAAAGTCAGTTTGTGCCAGTGCCATCTAGAGGGAGGGGTGGACCTGGAGGGCAGGGTGATAGGCCGGTAGATATCTATGACCTTGAGGGGTTCCCAGATGCTGCTAGTGCTTCACGGGAGAGGTCTAGGCCTAATGGCGCTTTGGCGGATGGCGTGAAGCGACGCAAAGTAAACCATACATATTCAAAACGCCCGCATGCAAGTGCTGTCAGGCCTCAGCCGGATGCGGGCCAGAGTGCCGGAAATGCTCGTTTAACTCCCTCCAGCATCCAGGCAGAAATCGATGAAAATGGAAGGGACGTGTACGAGCTGTCTGAGGACTCGCCCCAGAGGCGATCTCGAACACCGCTTGCGCAGACATCACCTAATGGGTCGCCTACTAAAAAGACCCCACGGCAACCTACTCAAGAACAGGGCATAAAAAGGCGTGGCATACTCTCTCTTCTTGATTCATCATCAGATATTGAGTCATCACCTACTGGGCAAGGGAGGCCTCGGCCAATTTCGCCGGGGTCTGAAGATGATGATACTCCTCGAGCCCGTCCCGTGAGAACTGTACTTGAATTATCTTCATCTCCGCCTGAAGAAGAGCCCACTCCATCAGAATCAGAGGACGAATCCCAAGAGGTCCGTCGTTTGCAACGCAAGACAGCAGGTGTACTTCCAGCTTCCTGGTGGAAACTCGACAAAAGACAGCACCCTAGCTCAACGAATGATTCTCGCCGCGATCGAAGAAGCTCGACTCCAGTACAGGATCTCACTCCCCGACCTGGCGTAGCGAGAGCAAGGATTACTTCCAGGCCAAGGTCCCCTATCGGTGACGCCTTTCTTTTTGGCGATGATTCAGATGATTCAAATGGGCCGGCGAATATACAACCTCAAGCCCCTCCTTCGGGCCGCCCAAGACTCCTTCATCGCCAACATCAGATCGAAGTAATCGAAATTGATGATGTTGTGGAGGATGATAGAATAGATCGTATGCTTCCGGTAACTCAACGGAATAGCGGGCTTAGAAAACAGAAACAGAGAAATCAGAGCGGTCCATCACGGGCGCCTCAGGGTATGAGTGCCAATAGGCTTAGTGGAGCTAAGAATTCTGGGAGTGGCTCACGCCTTCGGCAGCCAAGGATAACGAACCATATAGGCATGAAGAGGAACTCTACCAAAAGAAAACCGAAGGCCCCTCAGTTAGGAATTGTAGATGCAGTGAGGCATTATCGAGCTACCAATCCTGAACTCTCTCCCCCAACTTTTCTCAAAGTTGCAACGAGAAGTGCAAGGGAGAGGCGGTCAAAAGGAAGGCAAGGTCCATCAAAGAAGATATTCCAATTGGATACTGCGGCAGACACGCAGGAGGTGCAAAGCGTTCTGAGGGAGTGGAGAGAAGGGACTATAGCCATCAGAGCACATGATTCCCCAGATGAAGACCGTGCCGATGCTCCTCCAACAAGACCACTATCACCCACCGTGGAACAACATCCTGCTGGGGTGCTGGGCTTGGATCTCGGACTTTCCTCAATAGGAGCTAGTGCTTCCCGGCGACGACCTAATCAAACTACTCTAACTAATATCATGCGTACACGGCCGCTATTGAGCAGGATTAATGATGCACACCGCTTGCGTCAAAAGAGCCGGAAGCGTTCGAATGTGACAGCTGTGCCAGCAAGACCAAATGCCATCACACATCGGCCGTTTTTTATGCCCGAGCCTGCACAGTTCGAGAGAGAGGAGCCCCCAGGTATAGCAGTCGCAAGACTCCGGAAATCTTCTCGACAAGGACAGCGACTAAATCTGGCCGAGCTGCTTCAGACAACAGCTCGAAGACACCAGAACCTAAGAAGGTTTATGGATGATGAGGATTTGGTTAATCCACCGCCGATTATGCGCAGCGATCCTAGACCTGCCCCGGCCTCAACCCTCAAAATTGTGAAGCCTACTCGGCCCCGGCGAAAGCGTACGCCGGTGCGAATTGATGCTGAGACTATCGAACGGCGCCAGCCTCCTCCAGAAGATCGAATCATCGCTGATGATGTAGAAATCGAAATGATCCCGGAGCCAACTCCAAACACAACTCTGGATGTTAAGCCTGTACTTATCGGATTATTGCCCTATGGTAGCAAATACACATTATCATTCGATACAATTCCTCTCAAACCCGGAACAATTTTCAACAGTGAGACGTTCATAGGAAATGGAGGCTTATCCAAAGCCTTGAATTCCAAGCTCCAGGCACTCGGCCACAGCAGCAACTTTCGTTTTGGCGACAAACTTGTTCGCTGGGGCGTTTACGAGGATTCTATGGCCGCAGAGTTTGAGTCGATCATGCATGATATCGTAGAGTTTGTAGACGGAGCACATAAGGGGGGTAGCGATGTTGAGGCCCATATGTGGGCTTCTCGGGCTTACATGTTTTACCTCTTCTTCTCAAACTATCTTTACCGGGTGATATCTTTCTCTGACTCTATTGACCTGATATCATTTGGTCAACGAATACTTCAGGCTATCGACACATCCTGTGATCAGGTCTTACCGGTTCTAGAGGGGAGCACGCCTCTAAGTTTAAGCAAAGCGCCAACGCGCTTAGCGCTCCAGCTCCATGTCTTTGGTCTGTTGTTTGCTTTTCAAATATATAAACTCGCATCCGGAGATCCTGGAGCCCGGGAACGACTAGAGCTGGATAGAACGATCCGGAGACTAGGACATCAATTACTTAGTCGCCTCTTGAGATGTGGCTTTAATGCTATTAGGGAATGCTACGAGGATCAGCGGGTAATCGCCAACTACGAGCGTGGGATAGATCCAAAGCATTATCTCATTGAAGCCTGGGTTATTGCGATATACACCTTGGATTCAGTTCACTATCAGCATATTAGTTTTTGGCAGCTATTAAATAACGAATTGCGACCTCCAGAAATTGAGCGGGCTTTAGATATACGGATCTTCGAGAAGCACTGGCGTAGAGTCTGGACAATCTTACCGCTATACCAGTTCGATGAGTTTGGAGTTGTCCAAGGACCAGTGAGAGATGGAAACCTCTCTGAGAATTGGGCGCTTTTGAGAGTCCTCATTGGTCGACCTCTGAAAGTATATGGCACAAATATTGAAGGGCATTCTGGCGCCATCAATGCATACTGTAGGACACTATACGCACGATGTCATCACCTCATTGCGAAGTGGGGATGGTTGAATACCGATATTATCATCCCGGTACTTTACGAATTCTTCGCCAGCAAGAACCTAGCCAATCTAAGGAACGAGGAGACCTACGGGTCCCCTGATTTCCTCCAGAATCTTGACCGCAATCCGTCCCTGGAAATGCGGGACTCTGATCCTTGCTTTCATCTGCTATTGAAAGTAGTTGGCTTAGCCCTTCACGCAATGAAGGCATCAACGCCGATCAATAAGATTGGAAATCTCGTCAACAGGCTGATGCCAAACCACGGCCGTCAATATCTCAAGTATGAAGAACTCCGGGTAGAAAACCTTACCGCATTGCGAAATCATCATGATCTACTCTCAACACTATGGTGGGCTTCTCCGCCTCAATGTCGTCCCCCATTGGAGGCAATTCGATATCTGGTGGACCCGGATCTGTCGCATCAGCAAGCTTGCATTGCCAGTATTAGAGCCTGGTTGAATCTTATGCGTTTTCAACTGCACAGCGGCGAGGGCCTAGACGTCTTGAAGCCATTCATGGGGTGGTTCGACCACTTTACAAGCTCCGCCTTGAACCAACACCACGCCGCACGGAATGAGGCGGAAAAGCACTTCAGCGCGGCAAAGGAGAGGGGTGATACGGAGTTAACGGAAGATATTATGGAGGATAACATCCGCCGGAATCAACAGCAACTCGAGGGTATTCTTATTGACGCGTTGAAGTCATTGCGCAGTACGCTGGTAGGAATCAAAGGACAGACACAGAGTGCGATTGTAATTCTCACGAAAGGTATCTATTTCCTGATCGATTATTGTTGTCGTGCATAAACTAAAGTTAGGAGTAGCTTCCACTGCGAATGTATTGAATTCTTACGGTCGACTCTCGAATAAACTGATCTTTGAAGCTCTTGATTTGATCCAGGAGTATTTGGTTGTTACTAAGAGTGCCGACGAATCCGCTGGAGTCTCTGTTCAAGCGGGCGAGGACAGCCAGGACTATGGAGACTGGTCGGGATTCGACGATATCATAATTAAGGATGATCAAAGGGCAGCAGCTGAAGTATGGGCCCGGTTTTTTTTTTTTGCAGGCGTTCAGCTAACAATATTAGCAATTGTTTGTTACTGTATATGAAGCATTGCATAGGATGCTTTCCAACTGCTTTGGTAGCGACATACAACCAGAAGATAGTTTTCTAATCAAAACCGTTGATACATGGGCTCTAGTCGTCGGGTTCCTAGTCCGACATGGGCTAAAAGTAAGTTGGTGTTCCCTGAATATAGCTAATGATACTGACCGATCCGCCAGAACTGGGATGCATATCTTGACCAATATAATCCAGAGTCATGGTCATCGCTTCGTGACACGGAGCAAACCCGGAAGTTCACGGCGTATTTCATCCCGAAAGTTATACAATCGGCACCAGACGTGTATGAGTCCAACAAGACGACGTTCATATCCTTCTGGTTGAAGACATTAGTGGAAAGGGAGTCATTGCTCAAGTTCCAGAATGAGTATACTGCGACGCTCCTTAACTGTGATCCTACTAATCCGATTCTTGCAAATCCACCATTCGTGCGCGACGAGGTGAGCGGAGAGTTCAAAATCACCCTGACCGACTTCCGAGCTCGACGTTTATCTTTGATATCTAGTAAGTCACGCCACCTCATTACTTCTGAAATCTAATTAACACCACTCACAGCAATCCTCACAAACATGCGAGAGAACTACGAAGAAACCCACAACGACTCTGCGCAGCGAGCCCTAACGCTCAAACTCGAATACTCAGAGATGCTTAAATCCATGATGAGGTCCATGAAGGAGATCTACCAAGTACTATACCCGCACACTCATGCGCACGTAATTCTAATCTCCAAGCAGGAAATCCATGCGAAATCTTCCTCAGGCGCATACGTCAAATTTGTGCAGCAAGTAGTGGAGTACTTGCAGCAGCACTCGATCGACATCGTGACGATCGACCCCTTCTTCACCGACTCGAGTGTGTTCCCGCTGCCGTCCGCTGATCCTATGTACGTCGTTGGCCGACTCAAGAATTACGGCCTGAAGCTCTCACACCAGCGCATGCACAAGCAGCTCACCAGCTTTTTCCAATCCGTCTGTGAGCGCGCGGCGATCGATGGACAGCAGGAGTATCTTGTTCACCAACTTACCACTGCGTTGTCCGGGGAATTGGAAGTGGGCACGGCACAGAAACCCAGCCTGCGGTCGCTGTTTACTGAAGCGATATTCCCGGCGTATATCGAGTGCACATTTACTAACCCTGCGGGGTGGATACTCAGCGCGCCACTGCTCCAAGCTACTGAGAAGATACTCGCAAAGCTCCGGTTGGATGTGGACTCTACACTAGACGCATGCGTCGAGGCAGTAACATCCATGTTAACAACCCTCCTAAACTCAATCCACGCATCGCTAAGCGCACTCCCAACCCCGGATATCCTCTCCTCATCGGTAAACACCGCAATCTACTCCCTCTTTCTAAAAGTCCTAGCGCGCGCAATCCCCCTCCTGGACACCATCTCCCCAACCCCCCACCACCCAGCATACGAAACCGCAAAAAGCATGACGACCCACGCCGCCGCCATCCAGCAGCACATCTCGAATCCTGCCGTTCCCCTCCTCCCCCTTCCCCCCCTCCCCAACCCACCTCCTGCCCCACATACAAGCACAAAATCAACGACAACAGCAACACTAACAAAAACCCTGCGCACGGAGTGGAAAATGCATAACGGGATCTGGTACGTTACGCGGCCTGCCTCTCGGCGGGAAGTGCTCGCGCCGAAGTTTGGGGTGGAGGTCGAGGAGTTGGGAGGGGTCGTGGAGGGGTTGCTTAGGGTCGCTGCAAGGAGTGAGTGGATGGGGGGGTTGGTTAGGGGGTTGGATCTGCGCGTTTGGAGGGAGGAGAATATGGGGCGTGGGAGGATGGGTATTTGTGGGAGAGTTGGGGGGGTTGGGGGGGTGTTTGTTTAGTTTAGGAGTTTGGGTTTGTATGTATGATAGTGTAGTATATGGGTTGCGAGGATTGCTGTGGGCTCGGCGTTCGGTTTGGGCATGCTTTGGGTACTTCTAAAGTTGGTATGGATTTAGTGTGGCGGGGACTAACTTTTGTTGGAGATTCTCGTTAGAAATGATCGGGATATGGTAGATATGGACGGATAAGATAATGCCATGCATGACCCCGGAACTTTCGGTCGCGCAAATTTGAATCTCAATGGTCACATGCGACTTAGTGGTAACAAATGGGGATATGGTTTAGTGGTATAATACCTCTTTAGCATAGAGGTGGTCCGGCGTTCGATTCGCCGTATCTCCAATTTTTTTTCGCTCTCGCAGAGCGCTGAATCTTCACGCCAGAATTAACGAGGATATATTGACGCTAGTAAATATCATAGAAAACACAGCAGCCAAGTCCGCAATCCATCCATCCTCCGATAACTCAGTTTAGTTATTGGCGAGTTTGGAAGTTGAAATAACCATCCACGACTTCATCCATCATAACCCCTTGCCATCCACCCATCTCACCTCCTAACTAACCGGCTCAGGCCTCTGCGAAAACAAAAGCTTCCACCTCACAATCTCCAAAATCTCCAACTCCTCCCCTTCCCACCCTCGCTCCCCACCCCCACCACCAGCAGCATTATCCCTCCTCCGCAGGACCCCGAGCGGCGTAGCTAGCTCCTTCACTTCGCCTGTAAGCCGCTGATTCTTACCGATGTATAAGTAGACCTGCTTGGAAGACGTCAGGTTGCCGTCTGGAAAAATTAGTCTGCCGACGGGAGTTTCGTGGCTTTGTTGCGCGTTTGAGGAGGCGGTAGCGGTAGAGAGTTGTTGGGGGAGGTTTATGGTTCCTTGGACTTCGACGATTGCGAGGCCGGAGGGGGTATGCAGGAGCTGTGGGAGGGGGTTTGTTGGTGTAGGGGGAGGGGGTGAGCGGGGGGTTGGATGGAGGGGAATTGATGGCATGTTTGTTTTTTTGTTTAGTTTTGTTGGAAAAAAAAGATTGAAGGCTGAATTGAAATATCCAGTACGGTAAGGATGTTGGGTAAATTATATCGCTTAAGTCCACTTTATCGATAATGTAACCCCTAACCCTACCTCCTACTTATGATACCTGCATCTTCCCGCCCTTCCGCTGAATAACCCCATCCCTCTTGGCCCTCTTCCTTTCCCTCTCCACCCCCCGCAAAAACCTGCCGACTGTCCTAACCCCCACCCCCACCACTGCCCCTGCCGCCGCGGCCGCGTCCCATATCTCCCACACCGACGCCCCCGGCCACTCCTCACGGATCCGCACTAGGCGTCGCCGATCCTGCTTGGTCAGCCCCTTCTTCGGTCGCCCTCCGGGCCGCGGACGGAGTTCTCGGTTGCTCTCCCAGCGCTTGACGATCGCTGTTGCTTCCGTTTTGGAAATGTTGGTCTCCTCGGATATACTGCTGTAGGATTCGCCCCGCGCGCGCCACGTGATTATTAGGATGCGCTGGTCGAGGGTTAGTTTGTGGCGCTTTGGCATTGGGGCGGTCGTGGTGGTGGACATGGCGTTTAGTTAGCCTTTGTTTGGTTTGCGATTTGTGTACTCGAGTATGATACTATGGGGATTGGCCAATTTGTAGAAAGATACCGAGGAGATGCTGAGTTCAACTACTAGAGTAGAGGAGATGCTGGGGAGTCAGGATTGAAGGGAGGGTGAGAGGGTGGGCTGAAGGGTGTGCACTTTAGTCTCTATCTTGTAGGGAAGGGGGTGTCTTCCTGCCTTGTTCTCGTGCTGTTGATGACGTATGATCCCATCTGCGCTGGTGGTGTGAGTGGCTTGGAGGATGTGGCAGTTGGAGTGGCATTGCACTCGAGTGACTTTCTATGACGATAGTGTTGAATTTTGATACCGCTGAGGGAAAAGAGCGCTGTCATAAACGATAAATAACTCTTAGAGTGTAGCAGTAGGTGCTATGCACATAGCATCCACGGCATGACAAATAAATTATCCACAGTCTGGCCTACGATAAGCTATTCCAGCATTATTCCAGAGAGGTTTATCCTATCGGGTCCCTAGCTCAAGATAGACGTAAGCCTCAGCAGCAAGCACTTCTTCCCCAGCTCCGATTGAAGCGCATCTAGCATCATACCCGAGCACTCAATCACTCTTCGCAACTTGGAAATTGGTTTGGCGGTTTTTCAAGGTATCATACTCGTACCTCTCGCGCTGTAATGACGTAAAGATCCAATGCCGATATCATAATAGAAAAGGCAGTAACTTATCCTATGGGAGTTCTCGGATCAGCCCAATTCTCATTCTTCCCGAAATACCAAATAACGACTGGTGGGAGCCTTTGGACTTCCTGATGCAAGTGCGGTCCGCTGTTTCTGATAGCAATTAACCATATCTCTCCATCTCACAGCTGTAGTTTTATCGTGATAGTCTAATTGGACTCGACTCCTCTACTCTTTCATGAAATCCTTAGTCTACCTCCCTTCCCCGGATATTTTCTCCCCAATGCCTTCAAATGCTACTGGACTCAGCCTAGTTAAGCCCAGTCCATCCATATCCAGACCTTCCCCCCCATCCAATGGCTTAGTGGAAATGGCGATTGGTGGAGGACTGTAGATCGCTTATGAGTGAGTTGGGGCAACCGCATTCGAGAGGTGGTGAAGGAAAATCTAGCTCTAGAAGAGGTAAGGACAGACCGCAGAAAAATATTCAAGTCTCGCAGGCCACGCCTTCACAGATTAAGTCCACTTGGTACGTGTGCTATAGGGAATACTGGTGAAGAAAAAAAAGTGAGTAACTTAGTCTACGAGACCAAGGACAGAACGGAACTCGAGTGCACTATTAGCTGGACCCGGAGCTCCCCCAGCAACAGAGACCCAGCCAGTGTCTCCCCCTCCCTCCCCGCTAACCAGCATGTAATGGAATTGGTCACTATCCCGGGACCCGTCAACTGCCGCACGCGCAGTAGACCTCCTTCCCGAAATTGTATATTAGCAAATTAATCAGTTCCCAATCTCAATTTCATGGGTACGATACTTTGGCTCTTGTGCGGAAAAGCGAAATGTGAAAACCACCTTACGAAACACACCCCTCTCCCTGCCAATGGAATTCTGTCTATTTAGGTGCCCTACGGGAGTATCCCGTTAAATAATCGATTAAAGAAAAATTTAATGTCACCTTCCCTCAGGGAGTGCTGGTCGACCTGACTGGTACGTTTATTCTGTGCGAGACTATGAGGGAGGTTAAGGAAGTCAACGTACGAGTAGACCTCACCCAGCCCATCAACGGTATCAGAAACCGCAAACACAATGGGGGTGAGGCGTGCGGGGATGGGGAGCAGTGTCATGTTCCGTCCCCCTAGTGCATCGCGCAAGCAACATGAGGTTTAATATCAATTTACTTTAGCCTTCCCTCCAGAAGACAGAACGGTCAGCGCGACCAAGCGCACACACAAGTCCTCTACGAGCACTGCCCCGGCACCGAATTAAAGATTTCTTAGGCACAAAGTCCCGGCTTCCTGTTTATCCACCTATCTCCCAATGCGGCACAAACCATGCTAGATGATCATTGGCTATTTCTCTTGGCAAGCGAGCGTTGGGGCTCGCGACATCCAGCCAACTTAAATTATCCCACCCACCAAATGAGAGAACGGGGAGGCCAATGACCCCAGCGTGCGTGGCGGCGTGGCGACGAGTGATACCGGTACTATGGCCAATCGCACCATAACTGGCACCAAGGAAATGGTGTGATAAAATGAAAAGGTTGAATTCACTCCAGCGTCAACCCTTCCCCGCTCAAGCCACGCCCGCCCCAACCCCCAAGTTCCGCTCTCCAGCTCACGAGTGATTCATCATGATTAACATGATATCACACAAACTCTGGACCATCGGGAGTTTTGGCTTTCCAGCCGACGCCCGGTCATATGATACCATCCATCACGCCCCACACGATTAGTCCAGGGCCACGAAGAGTGTCACTGAGAAATAGGTCAGGAGGGATGGACGAAAAAGGAAAGCGATTTCAAGCAAAAACGAGCAATCCGGTATCAACAATGCAAAACTTTCCTGCAACTTACCGCTTCGAATGGAGAACCCCCCGGATGAGTGGAAGGGTGTGTGTTAAGCTTCCTTGTGACTACCAGTGTTATCGGGCGGATCACATCGTTTTCGCTGGTCACACAATTCGTAACTAGATGGGCGGGGAGGAGGTGAGGTTTCACCGACCCTCGCAAACGGAGGTATCCTATCAGTTCGTTAGTCATTCTTGCTGCAACTCACGCCTGTGTTGTGATGGGTTTCCAACCATTTCACTTCCATTGGGATTTAGTATCGGAAACAATTATAACGGGACTCTCATTTTTGTTTTCCCTTCATTTTTTCGCTTCAATACATACGGTTATGTATATTAGGCCCCAGTTAATTAGCCCTAGCTACTGTACTTAGTCAGCATAACCCATTGCACCCACGCTCGGTATCCAAAAAAAAGCCATAATGTATCATATTATCATACAATATCATACTGTAACGAACCCACAAATCTCATAATCCAAGTATCATAGTACAAATCCTCGAAAGAAAGATAGAAAGAAAAAGGAAAAAAAGAGAGAGAAAAAAAACATCTATGCTCAATAGAATACCAAGTACAACTGCATATACCCCTACTCACGAGCACATACTAAATACCACCCCCCCGCGTCCCCACTACTTCAACTTCAACGCCACAACACCCCATAATACGCATTACCGATGCCTATCCTAACCCACTACGATCAAACTGGATTCTACTCGAGTAACATCCACTACCCATCCATGATACGAGTACTGTAGACCGCCGGGGCGGAATATGTACGTAGGCAGGGTAGTATGAGCTGTAACGGGCCGGGTTGTTGCGGGTTCACGGTGGGGTGCGGGAGTTGAAGGTGATATCATGTCATTTGTGGAGGAGGGGGGGGGGAGTGGTGAAGTAAATTCTATCATGTCTGGCGATTGGCGTGTAGGTATCGTAAAGTACAAGCTCTCCCTCTGGCTCCTCCGTCCGTCCATCCATCCATCCATCCATCCATCCATTCATAATGACTGCTGGAAATCAATCATCTCCCGGTTCGTTCATCCCATCCCATCCCAAGAACAAATCAATGGAGTGAAAATAAAGAAGAAAAAGGCTACAACTACAACTACAACTTCGACTTCCCAACCCCCACCCCCGCCTTGCATTCTGGGCAGGTGGTGGGGGGGACGGCTAGTCAACTGATACCCATAAACTTCTTAATCCCCCCACCCGTCTTCTTCCTCATGCTCGGTTCTGGCCTGCTTGGTTTTGGCGGCCACATATCGTCGCATTGCCAGCCCTCCACGAGTGCGTTAATCATGTGTGGTAGAGCGATGGGTACCGGTGGGGTCGCGCCCTCGAGAACCACTTTTCTATAGATTTGCGGGTATGCTTGGGGAGTCACCAGCTGTGTCAGGGGGTTCTGATTGCGCCCGGTTAGCAAAAGAAGTGAGGATGGGAAGGGATGGGAAGGGGTACATCTTTAAACCTCGACTCTCGAACAGGAACTTCATCCCCCACAGCGCCAGTCCAGGCATCCCGTCTGGCGACAAACAACCTCAACCCATCGTTCCATGTCATCTCAGCCTCCATCTCCCGTTTCACACGCTCCCGCAATTTCTCCGGCGTGGGCACGTCGTCTGGGCTCTCGAAGGGGTACTGTCCGCTCTCGCTCTCCCGCTTGACGATGTTGGCAACATCGACGTCGCTGTCGTCCTCCCTCCTCCGCCAGACGCCCTCCTTCAAGGTTCCCGCGCCCCGCTGCTTCACACGTTTCGGCTTGGGCGGCGGAGTCAGTGCTCTCCTGTATGACGATGCCCCAACGCTATCCTCCAGGTCTAGGTCCAGGTCCAAGGACGAGTCGGAGCCCGCGTCTTCCGAGTCGGAGTCGCCCGTGCGGGAGGTTGCGAGCGGGGAACTGGCAGCGTTGGGACGCCAGGACCCTAAACTACCGCTTCGCTGGAGTGCGAACTTCGAGGGTTGACCGGGCGGGGGCGGTGGGGTGAATACCCAACCCGTGGAGACGCTGTCCAGGATGGTGCGCGCGGAGTGGAGGGCTTCCAATCGCTCATTTTTGGAGAGAGTAGTGTCTGGGGCGATGCGTACGGATTTTTTGGGCAGGGAAGGCATGGCGTGCTCTTGTCGAGTTGAGGCTATCGGTTTGCTCGCGGCGACCGGGGGTGCAGGTGTATGTGCAGTGTGGTCGGTATCATTGTATTTGCGCAAAGCATCTACTCGAGTAAGGCGAGCTCTAATGCGATACATAGCAGTGTGACAAATGGTTGACGGACGCCTCCCCGGCACAAATGTATAATAAGACTGCATGATAGCGATGTTCCCGCTTCTCATCCTAGAGAAGAAACAACCCTTTTTTCCAACCCCACTCAAAACAATCAAGATATATAACTTAGTCTTTCAAAACGGTCAAGAAAAGTTGCACAGAGAGGATTTTGGATGCAACTAAGAGTTACCCGGACAGTGAGGGGGAGGGGGAGGGGGAGGCTAAGCAATCAGCCTAATTATTGGTTTCTGCAGTTGTGTCCACCAAGTTCCCTTAAGTACCCTTCCGAGCACTGTTAAACTGTAATAATATTATAATAATAATATTATAATACCACAATACTGGTATTATTATCATACTATCCCTGGAAACACTTCGCTAGCCCAACCCTTTATGATACCATAATAATATTATCATAACATCATATTATTATTATGATAATATTATTATGATAAAACAAATTGTGAAAGGTCTACAATGTGGTTTGCAATGTCCCATGCCCTTGCTATTCCGCCGCAAGGTACCGCAGTCTACTGCGCTGTCCTCAAGGTTACAGTACAGTACTCGTACAAGGAAGGGCACGAAGACGTTACGGATGTGGCGGTATATTACACGATTCCTTGCAAATAAATTTACGTATCATACGCAGGGATGATTCCTCCGAGCCGCAACGGGTTACCTGGCGATAGCCAACCCCAGCGAGAACAGTTACTGGTGCTAACTTACATGTTGTGACTCCATTCTCGCGATTTGAGGCCTCGCCGCAAAATTCCAGGGCCATATATGATATTATATCATACATACACGGTTTGTATGTGCTAGTATCATAATACCGGTATATAAACCGAACTACAACTTACCGGTAGCCCTAACGGCGTTCAACTCGCACATGTTGAACCCTAGCACTACCCACCACACTCTACTAGTACCATACCTTTTTCTTGCCGGGAGAAATATCATATTCACGAAAAACTCCACTGTGGTTGAACTCCCATGACACACACAACACAAACTATCGTACACTGGGTATATATGGTCTAAGATGGGAACGATGTGATAATCATGATAATTTAATGACCTCGGAGGCCCCCCCAGTCCATCACCTGAGCCTACCCTATATCCCATACTGGGTGGGTTCTGGAACTGCCTTTTGCCATCCTGGTTGTGCTGATATATAACTAGACTAATATTGCTGTGGTGGTGAAGGGTCACTGCTGCTGATACACACTGAGTTAGGAGGGATGTGACCGTTTTCGATAGAATCCTCCGCTTTTTTCCTGATACACGCCGGGGCATGGGGTGCAGGATGTATATTACTTGTACTCGTACGAGTAGTATGATATGATATTATGATACCGGTACGATATTTGCAAACAGGGTCCTGGCAGCCTGGTGCTCCGGGTGTTTTTTCTTCTTCCCTTTTTCCCTTTTGCTTGTATCATAGCCCTTATCATACCGGTGCTCGAGTAATATGATATCATACTTGTTATATATCATACCGGTAGGCACCTACTCGAGTAACTTGGAGCGCCCCGAGCTTCCCCGTCCTGTCACTCTTAACACCAAAGCCGAACCAACTCACTCCATCGGATACCTCACGGTGAGGGCAAAAAATGGGAAAGAAAAAAAAGAAAGAAAAAAGAAGAAAAAAGATAGAGTATGATATTATAAGCCAAACTGCTCGAGTATGATAATACCATTATCATGATACAGTACGAGTACAACACAAGTGCGAGTGCCTGTACTCGTAGTCTACTGGTCATCTGCCTGAGGCTGAGAATGGTTACCCAACCCAAACCCCCACTAAAATACAACAATACCATTATGATCTATGATATGATACCCCCACCCCAAACAACCCCTTCCCCGGATTCCCCCCTCCCAAAACGAAACAAAACAAAACAAAAACAAAAACAAAATAATATTATTAACCCACAAGGATGATCAGCGAAAAGAAAAGAAAAAAAAAAAAAGAAAAAAAAAAAAAAAAACAAGAACGAAAGAAAAAAAGCTTTGACATGTCTCATTCCCTATCCAGATTGAGAAAGGTAAGGAAGCGAGAAGGGTGTCTTGGCGCCCTCTTTTTTTTTGGGCTGTCGCGTGTTCCGGTCGGGTCAGCCCTGGTTTGGCGTCCTCGATCTGATGGTGGGTGCAGGGCTGGGCTTTTGATTGGGCCTGGGGTATTTGCCGTGCTCATCTGTCTTACAACGTGCATACCGGTACATGGGTGGGTTGGGGTCGGTGATGGTGGTGGGCATGATGGGTTTTACCGTGGACGTATGAAGTACTTGTACTCGAGCACAGTATGCGACGGAGTGGAGAAAACGGTACTGTACATATCATGCTCCTCGGCAGGGGGGATGCTCTACTCGCATGGGATGCGTTGTCAGGGAAGTAATAGTAACTTTTGTTTTACTTGGACTTAAACTATGATGGTAATGATGAATGAATGAATGTATGAGTATCACAAGAATGAAGATGGCAAGAAAGGAAGGAAGGAAGTACTGGTTACGATACTATAAAAACACCGCCCACCGATATAGATATAGAAAAATGAATCAATCGTATCGCACAGTCGTAAAGTAGAGCAGATGATCGTAGAGCGAAAGCTATCCTCCCAAACGGCTCAAGGAAATCCATAGAAATAGAATAGTAAGGAGAAAGAGGAAAAAAGAAGGTAAAAAACTATGGTAAAAATTGGATAGGCAATTTATTGTTTCGCGACCAGGGGGAAGGGGGGGGGGTTGAGAAGAAGAAAAAAAAAGTCAAACTTTTCCGTTCGGCGCCATCTCTTCCTTGTCAAACGAAGCAAGAAAGCAAATCCTAGTGAAAAACAAAATCAAGCTCCTACCTCTGTAACATTGCCTTTTCTCATCCCCGTCTTGCTCTCCGACCACCTCCCCTTGTTCCACCCCACCTTTCCTACGCCACCTCCACCTCTGCTGGGTGGGAGTTCACCCCATCTTCTCACCCACTCTCTCTCATCAAGCCGGCGCTTTCTACTGCCACCGCCTCTGGCTTCGGCCTCGCCTGCCTCCACCCACTCCATATCCCAAATCGAGTAGCTCATGCCGTCATGGATAGTGTTCCAGCTGCGGGACTTTAACGCGTTTCGCACGGAGCCGGTATACTTCTGCAGCGTCGGCAGGATGAGAAGGTTCACAATAAGATCCTTTCCCGGTTGGATGGTTGGCCCTTCATCCGCTGCATGCGCCCCTTTGCCTTTCTTCCTGACCGGCGATGGGATTGTTGAAGGCATGTTTGTGATGTCTCCCCGACTGGTAGTCTTCCTGCACCCGGTCTCTGCTACAAGATCTGGGGTGGCCCCCTCCGGAAGCACTCCGGGGACCTTTCCAAGATGTACCAATACCCCCAGAACATCGGAATCGTCCGTATATACCTCCGTACCCCACACACATCTACGTCTGTGCACATCTCTCCTCTGCTCCGCACTGAGGAACCTACGTGGAATTCGAACCTGAAAGATGCAATTCTCTCTGCCTTCGAATCGCGGCAGCAATGGCTGCGTTACCGAGTATCCTTGTTTGGGGGTCGGTGTGGGTTGATATATCGTTGAGCCGAGATACTGCCTTGGTTTCGAAGCCAGGCTAGCCAATACCTTGGATGAATCTATGAGCAGACTTGTCTTGACCCTTTGCGGCGGAGGGGCCGGTGAAACAGCAGCAGGATGGTGATGGTGGACAGTCACTTGATGAACATGATGCGGATGAGCCATGGCCATGCTGTTGGGTGACTTGGATCGCGCTCCAGCCCTTGCCAACGGGATCTCGAGGCCTGACCCTGCTGGCTCATCATCCGCCTTATGATGATGGCGATGGTGATGGACAGCGCTATGTTTCCTTCCCCGTTAGCCTTGCGATGTAGAACAATAAACATGAGCGGATACATACTGCAGCGAATGGTGATGGTGGTGCTTTTTCTTCTTTTCCAGCTTCCCAGCTTCTTCCTCGTCCCTTTCCCTTTTGCCCAATGCATTGGAAGGTTTCCCACCTTCCCTATTGGCCTCGGGGAAAGCCTTCTGGATGGAATCATCCCAACTCTTGGCCATATTCGGCATGCCCATGCCAATACTAAAGCCTGAGCTCAGCCGCTTATTGGGGCTTTGATTCCCGGCGTTGGGACCGCTCACCCGAGCATTCCCATCCCTTTCCCTTTCCACACGCCTTCTCCTTTCTTCCTCTCCTACTATACTTGACAACCCACCGGATAAAGCCCTGCTCAACCCCCCCCGTAAGGCATCCTCTGCCCTCGTGGGTTCGTCCCTTCCATTCTGCAGATTTTGGCGCCTTGAGTCGCGGGTTCCGTCTCCCACAGGCGGAAGAACGGTTGGCAGGCTAGCAGGCATCGCAAATGGACTGGGGGGCATAGGGGTGGTGTATCCCGTAAATGACCCAAAATCCCCCCTCCCGGTAGCAGTAGCTGTAGGTAACGGAGCTGGGGTAGGGCCAAGACCTCCGGCCCCAGCGGTTGACGTTTGGGGAAGAGAAATTGCGGCAGAATTGGGCATACCCGACATAGACAAAGGCGCCCCGGACATCTCCACATGGTTTTGTGGACCATTGGACGGCATTCTCGAGGTAATTGTCATAGGATACGAGAGATGAGAAGTTGAGGTTTGAGGCTGGTGCCCAACCTGCCTAGGTTCTCCGCCATAAAACGACCTACCAGCCATAACTTGAATTCCATTACTTCTTTCATTTCGCTCCCGCTCCCGCTCCCTCTCCCGCTCCCGCTCCCTCTCCCTCTCCCTCTCCCTCTCCCTCTCCCTCTCCCTCTCCCTCTCCCTTTCCCTTTCCCTTTCCCTCTCCCTCTCCCTTTCCCTCTCCCTCTCCCTTTCCTCCCGTGCCCGCTGCTGTTCCTTCTCCCTCTCCTTCGCTTCCCTCTCCTGATGCTCTCTTTGCTCCTTCTCTCTTGCCCTTCTTTCCCGCTCCTGCTCCCGCTCCCTTTCCCGCTCTCGCTCGCGTTCACGATCGATATCCCTTTCTCTCAACATGTGACGCTCCTTGCCCATCTCGAAATCTCTTTCCCGGGCCTCACGCTCACGCAATTCCTCTCGCGCCTTATCGCCTCCCTTAGAATATCCACTATACCTATCTCCATGGCTTTCACTTCGCGCATGTCCTCTAGGGCCCTGACTCTCCTGAAGAACGCTGGATATGCTTTGGTTATTTGGCTGTGACATAGGCCTGGGTGGCGGGCTATGCATAGCAAGCATTTCGTTATGCTCACGGTCACGAGGAGGGGGTGGTGGGTGATATAGTAGCTGATGGCCTCCGCGCGCATGTTCTGGCGGAGTTATTCTACTGCTTTTGGATCCCGGGATGCCCGGTAACGGAGCATGTGCGGTGCTCGGGCTAGCAGAATTGCTACTGACATCCCTGCTCCTATCTGGACCAGACGCACTTGTAGGGCCGTTAAGATCTGGAGTGTAGGGGCGGTTCAATGGTGAAAACTCGTCTTTTCTAGGTGGGGCGGATGGCAGCTGATGAGTAGATATTGGAGACGGGTGTGGATGAGGCGGCTGTGGAGGATCGCTAGTCCCAAGCATCGAAGAGATTGACATGCTCGGTCGGTGCGTGGGAAGGCTTGGTAGGGATGGTAGATCGCGCCCAGGGCCCCCACCAGGCCCTTGGGCGAAAACAGGATGCGGAGGGCCCGATGAGTGGTGGTGTCCAGGAGGAGGCGGTCTGGGCGGCTGTGGTTGCGACTGCGGGGGCGCCAAAGAATGGTGGTGGGGGGAGCTTGGGGGTGGCATTGCTCGATGGAGTTGAGGAGGAGGGGGAGGAGGCGGAGGGTGTTGAGAATATTGGGGGTGTGGTGGTGGGTGCTGTGAATGTTGCGGCGGCTGTTGATGTTGATGGGGCGGATGTTGCGGTTGCTGGTGTTGATGTTGTGGATGTTGAAGCTGCTGTTGCTGTTGTTGTTGATGTTGTTGTTGATGTTGTTGTTGTTGATGATGATGCTGTTGATGCTGCTGGTGCTGGTGCTGATACTGCTGTTGTTGCTGGTGTTGATGATGTTGCTGGTGTTGATGCATCATTGCTTCTTGCGTGGGGTTCCCTGAGAAACGGGGGTCATTAGCATGGGCAAAAAAGTATAAAAATAAAGGTAAAAAAATAAAAATAAAGGGGGTTGTGTCCCCAACCGATTCACGATCTAGCGTATGAAAAAGGAAGGACCCGGGGATGAAAGTGATGCCGATTCACGGGTGGGGAAGTGATCGTGGTAACCAACCTCGGTGCATGCGTGGTGAATTATGCCCAGTAGGAATTCTCTGATGAGGTTCAGGAGTAGATATCCGATTTGGAGGAAGAAACGGTGAACTGCGACCTGACGTAGGATTAATTGAATTGCTCTGGGGCACGGATTCTGTCCCAAGATTAATAGTGAGCATCCAGTTTCACTAAACCCAATAATGGTTGATGTTTCCGAAGACAAGGCGCTGGGAGTCAAAGGGGAAAAAAAAAAAAAAAAGCACGAGGGATAACAATGACGAGCAAGTACTTGTCGTGTAACCCCCCAAAAAAGCAGAAGATAAAAACACGGGGAACAAACGAGAAGGGGGGAAAAAGCAAATAAGTCGCAGAAACAGGGCGGAACCGAGAAAGAGGAAATCGGGTAGGAAAATCTGAATGCAACCAAACCGAAAGAAATTTAATCACTAACCGTGTCGTTGAGCTTGTTGGGACGGATGAGGGGGAGGAGGAGGGGGGGGCGGCTGTCTAAAGTGTCCAGGTCCACTAATTCTCTCCATCTCTGGGGACCTCGAAACATCCTTGTAAGGTTGCCGTGAGGGCGGAATACCCCCGTGGACAATTTGCTGGTGGTGGTGATAGTGTGGATGCGAGCGTTGAGAGTGGTGAGGATGTGAGTAGTGGTCACTCACGGGAGGAGTGCGAGTATCCATTCGTGGTCGTTTCTGCGATGCTTGGGGTAGGGTGTGTTCCATCTCCGCATGACTCTGGGGGGGTGGAGGAGGAGCGCGAGGAGGAATCCCAACCGGAGGAGGGCCAAGCCCAGGGTGGCGATGTTCCATTGGCGAAGACGGGGTCGGGCCGAACTAGGGTGATGAGGAGGAGGAGGAGCGTCAAGACAAACGAATTCAATGACGAAAGACCCACAACAGAGGGCAGAGATGGTGACGACAACAACTAACACGATAACAGATTCCCAAAACGAAGGATAGAAAACGGGCGGGAGGAGAGAAGGGCGGAGGAGACCCTCGCGGCAACCAAAGAGGAGAAGGGCAGAAAGGGTTGTAGGGGAGGTGGAGGGAGGGAGGGAGGAAAGAAGGAGGGAAGGAGGGAGGGAAGGCGTGAGTGAGAAGGAACCACACCGATCCAGACACCGACACGCACCAACTGCCACCCACCACCACCACCACACGGAGTCACCAAAATAGGTGCGGACAGCGGGAAAAAGAAAAGCGGAGTGGGAGCCGGGAGAAGAATAGGCAACAAAAAATCAAAAAGAGCACTAAAACGAGGGGGGGGGGCCCTGGGACGAGAGCGGATGCAAGACAGACCCAACAGAAGTAAGTAGATGCAGACGTGACACCGGCACACGATGAGAGAAGATGGGGGCAGAAAGTGGCAATGGCAGGCAAGTGAGCAGTTGTACGGTACTCGAGTACAGTGCAGGTACTGGAAGTGGTAGTCGTAAGAAGGGTAAGTTAGCAAGGAAGAATGAATAATGGGTACGGGTAGGGAAGAGTAAGTGGTGGTGGTGGTGTTGTCTGAGCTGGCTGGGATGCAGGACGAGTGATGGATGAATGAGGGGGAAAAAAGGAGCAGCAAGTGGGCAGCGAGAAGTGAGCAGCCAACAGGGTGTGGGCATGCGAGCGTGAGGGGACGGATGGGGAGGGAGGGATTCTGTGGGAGGGAGTGTGCGAGAGGTGAGCCACGGCCGAGCTACAAAGCTACGGTACCCACAGCGCAGATCCCGGACAGCTGCTCCACGCACTGGTAACTGGTATGCTGCTCCACGCACTGGTAACTGGTATGCTGCTCACGACGACCAGGCAAAGCAAAGCAGAGCGACAGGCATCCAGCATGCGGTGCGCTCGCACCGTAGGCAGTCAGGGAGGACAAATGACAATACTCGAGTAGAAGGAGCTAATATTGCACAGTACGGTACCGGGAGCAGTCGTTCAGGCGAGCCCCTGGAAGAAAGAGAAGGAGATGGGATACCGTACCGGCACTGATGGACGGAGGGTTGAATATCAGAGGCATACCGCTACAAGGATAGGATTTAAAAGTTGGAGGGTGTGGAGCACTGGGTTGCGGTGACAAGCACCACCATCATCATCATCATCATTATCACCAGTAACAATTGGAGAAGGCGCAAAGGGACAGGCGACCCGTGTGTACCAGTAGTATGTGTGATACTATAGGTATGGCAATGCAAAGAGCGAGAGGAAAGGAAAGGAAAGGAAAAGCAGCAATAACAGACATGGGACAGCAAGGGCGTCAATCCGTGGACGGGCCCTTCCTTCCCTCTCCCTCCACTCTGGTCTGATACAGGATGGCGGCAGACAGGCAAAGACATGCGAGTGCACGGGTATGTCGCACCAAACCAGACTGCCGTACGCTACCGGTACCATACCCTACCGGTACTCTATCGGACGTATCATGATGCAGACTATGGATGGATGGGACAATCACTCGTACCGGTGCAGTACCGGTAACCTATTCTTCTGCCCTTCTGCTGGGGCTTGGTCGCCTGCGGCCGAGTTCCACTTTATCTCTTCCCTTCTTCTTCTCCTTGAAACCTTGGCAATGGGAGGGAGGAAAAGATAAAGTTGGCATGGAGAAAAAAGAAAAAGGGAAAAAAAAGCAAACGGGTATTGGTGGACCCCTGCACTGGAGCACGAGTAAATGCATTTTCCCCGAAGGGGGGGGGGGAGTTGTCGCGGGGAGTCCCTGCCCAATGCACTTCTCTATAAGCGTTACAGTAGAGTAGGAGTACAATAAAAGTACTACAAGTACTCGAGTGAGTTACTCGAGTGCAAGGGAAGGATGGATGATGCAAAAGCATCAAATTTGAAGGGAACAAAGTTGCCGTAACGCAACCCTCCCAGTCGACCACGGTATCATACTCGAGTATCTGGGTATCATACCCACACAGCTCTCCCTCTTTCTGAAGAAAACGGTTTTTAGGGCGACCCCACACTAAAATAAACACTCACACACACACAACTTGTCGACCTCCCTGGATCGGTAGACTATCATAAGACATCCTTAACCGGTAACACAACAATTCTCACCCATCAAAGGCACCCACCACCGTCACTCATCCCGCCCCAATCATCGAATCCGTCCGATTCGAGCATCTCCAAGACACTTCCCTGTCCAGTCCATCTTCACCTGCGCTGCCCATATGGCGAGGGAAGAGCTTGTTGCATAGATTACTCGGAGGAGCTCGCTGCAGCTGCATGGGAATTCTCACTCTGGCATGCTCGAGTACGGGCACTGTACCCGTGCATCCGCATCCTCCTCCTCCACCGTAGCCTTTTTTCCACCTCTCTTCTCCTCTCTCTCCCCCTCTTCCCTTCCTCCCCTCCTCATAGGACGCGACACCGTTACAAGTACAAGCACCCGAGTACTACTTGTATTACCATCGCCAGGTCCCATCACCCCCGCCACCACTAACATCCACCGCCATCCGCCACACCACACAAACACACACGACAACCAAGTCACCGGTGCACCATAATACTTTTTGGGTACCCCAACTCAACCCCTGACACCTACGGCCCCCTCTTCACCTCTCACTCACTCACTCACTTCACTCAACTCACTCACCCATTCACTCGCCTTGTTTGGATCGCTGGCACCTGCTGACGATAACTTATCGGTTCCTTCCGGGAGTTTGCAGTTAAAAAGCACAGGAGCATCTTACCCTACCGGTACCCGCACTGTATATACTCGTAGAAATTCACCCTGTCGTTTATCCCGGGCAACTGACTTTTCTCTTTCTTTCTTTCTTTCTTTCTTTCTTTTCTTTTTTTCTCCCCTGCGTTCTTTCTTACCTACGGTGCCGTTCCTTTATCCCCACACCCAGAAAACCGGGTGTACTGCGCGTCTTCTTTGTATCGTGGTGCTTTGGTTTGGGCAGCGGGGCTTTTTTCCTTACTACTATGGTATCATAGCTACTTAGATTACTGGCTCCCCTTTTAACTGTTTGTTATCTCCACCCTTGTCGTCATTATCGTCGTGTCGCGAACCGTGAAGCACCACACAGTCGACACCATCGTCATCCTCATCCCCGCAACCCAACCCTTCGAGCGACAAATAAACAGCTCCCCTACAACATCCTTCGGACACTCGCCCCGCTTCCACGCCCGTCCCTAGCAATGGACGGTTCACCTCCGGCGAATGCCACAGCCCCTCGCCGTCAATCACCCTTGCCTTCTATCCGTCTGCCCGTTCCCGGTGCCCCATCGTCCAGTCTCGCCGTCTACAAGGCTCGCTTCAAAGCCGCCTTTGTCGGTGCTGACCCACGGATCTGTGCTGCTTTTTGGCTATTTGGTCTGGCTTCCGGCGAACCATTCCTCGTCCCCTACCCCTCGCCTGTTTGACCCAGCTAACCCCTCCCGCCCTCTTTCAGGCCTTATCAACAATGTCCTCTATGTGATCATTTTGTCCGCAGCCCTCGATCTCGTTGGCCCAACCCTGCCAAAGGCTATAGTGCTCCTTGCCGATGTCGTCCCCTCTTTCTTGACAAAGCTTATAGCTCCGTACTTTGTTCACCTCATCCCTTACCGCATGAGGATTCTGATATTAGTGGCCTTATCCTTCACCGGCATGCAGCTAGTGGCCTGGCCCGACTCCCTGCCAGTGCGTTTATTCGGAGTGGTGCTGTCCTCCGTATCCTCGGGTTTGGGTGAGTTGTCGTTCTTGAGTATGACCCACTACTACGGAGCCTTTGCTGTGCCCTTCTGGTCGTCAGGAACCGGGGGAGCGGGGCTTATCGGGGCCGGACTTTATGTGTTCGCTACGAGTTGGATCGGCTTCAGCGTTGGAGGGAGTTTGATGGTGTTTGGGCTTTTGCCAACTATAATGCTTATCGCCTTTTTCGGGATCCTACCTTTGGCTCCTTTACGGGGGGGGAATGGTTATGAACCGCTGAGAGACGGCGATGAGATCATCGATCCAGACCTCGAAGGCGATGGTGCAACCAGTGGATTGTTAGCGTCTTCGGGGTGTCCTGCGAGTGGACACACGTTCCCTGCAGTCAACGTCAGCTATTCAGCCGGTGAAAAGACATTCGCCGGTCAAGTTGATGTTGCATGGAGGGGCTTTCGGGCAAACTTTAGAAGGACGCAGCGTTTGTTTCTTCCCTAGTACGTTGATCTCTTTCGCATGAATAACTCAACCTCTAATCCTATCATAGTATGCTTCCCTTACTCCTGGTCTACATTGCCGAATATACCATCAATCTTGGCGTTGCCCCAACGCTTCTATTCCCACTAGCCTCCATGCCCTTCAAGAATTACCGCGATGCATATCCCATGTACAACACAATCTACCAGACCGGAGTCTTCATTTCACGCTCCTCAACCCCCTTCTTCCGCGTCCACGGGCTCTACCTACCGGCCCTGCTCCAAGTAGCCAACCTGGTCCTCCTGGTGCTTCATTCCCAGTACAACTTTCTTCCAAGCATTTGGATAGTCTTCATCGTCGTATTCTGGGAAGGACTGCTTGGCGGACTAGTCTATGTGAACACCTTTGCCGAGATAACCGACAACACACCCGAAGACGAGCGCGAGTTCTCGCTAGGTGCCACCACAGTGAGTGATTCAGGTGGTATTTGTGTTGCTGGTTTCATTAGTTTGTGGCTGGAAATGTATCTTTGCCGATGGCAGGTGGACAGAGGGAGGGATTACTGTCGACAGACTTGATCCTTTCCTCCCTCTAACCACCCCCCCTCCTCCTTTCCCTTTCCCTCCCTTTTCTTATCCCGCTTACCGTATTTGTTTCTACACTGGGCTGGAGTTTGTCGAAGATGGGGGTTTTCCTTTTGTCATGAAAGGTGTTTGGTGGTTGTCTGCCTGTTCTCTTGTACCGTTATTACAAGCGCATGATATACATATACCACAGTTAGAATATCAGTCCTATTATACCCTATCACAACTTTTACCGCTCTATGCCGTCTCATACCGTCTCATACCGTACCCCCCTCCCTCTCTCGGCATTTGCCGAATAAGACGAGAGCAGTCCAACCCCAGCTTGCGTAAATCCCGATGTCCTTTGCTGCACCACCCACCGACGGGCAAACCTAGCCCGGCCTAGTCTATGATATCGTACGTACGGCACTGCAGCCCAGCCTCCCCATAACCCGTGCCCTGGAGCTGCAGCTTGGTTATCATGATTACAGGTGCAGCACCGACTTGTTGGATCATACCTCTCACTCGGCGATTGGATTGGATTGGATCGGAGCGGATTCGATTCTGTCTGGTCAGTGCGTCGACGACGGAGCATATCGCGCCGTCGTATCGCTCGCTTGGGAAGCCCCGTTTGGGACGGGTAAGTGCGGTACTTGTAACCGCAATACAGTTGCCGTTATCATATGCAGCACCGATAACGGCGGGGATTGTCGGTGCTGCGTGCGCTGCACGCGCTCGAGCACAGTAAGCAAGCAAGCAAGCACGGGAGAGGATGGTGAAGTAGGAGAATGCCCGTGCCCGTGGTCATTGTTTGTCACTCGTTTGGGTATTTGTATGACGAGCTGTGGTGGTGGTGGTGGTGCTTGCATGATGATAGGTTGTGTCGACTGCTATGATAGATATATTTCCCTTACGGCAATTCTCTCCATGATTGTTTCGTTAGAATTTGGAGCTTTTTTTTTTTTCCTTTTTTTTTTCCCCCCCTTCCCCCTTTTTGATCGATATATTGAGAATAGATATAAGGCTGGGCGGGGTATCATACACCCGTCCCATCACACGAAGCGGGACATCAGTTAACTTAACAGCCTACGGTTCAAGTCGGACTTACTGACTGAATGATTGGCCCTGGCGGGTAGATGAACAATCTATTGAGTGGGGCGGGAGAGATTATGTGAATATATCATAATATTATTATTATTATATATTTTTTCGGGAAGAAGAACCAAGAGGTCGATTTTCCGCACTACGTCTATTTTTTATTAAATGGGAGTCTATCTATGCTATGGAATTCGGTTTAGAGAGAGAAAAAAAAAACCCTCCCCCAGGAGTGCGTCGTTTTGCGGTGCTCCTTCTCGCGACCTGCGGTGGTTGGTCGTTTATTTAGGAGGAGTTGGTCGGTTTGATTGGGGTTATTGAATGACCTTGGGATTACTCGCAGTACAGTATTGCGGCACCGTGGCTGTTCCTCACTCTCTTCTCACTCAAGCCTCTTCACCGTTATGCTGGTTCCCGAGATTTCATGTACTATTAGCTAGAGGGATAAGAGAGAAAAGTGTTTTGGGACACGGGGGGGAGGAAAGATGCGATTTGGTCGTGCTGGGTTATTGCCGGGTTATCATCACCCATACCAGGCTAGGCAGGGCTTGAGTTGTGCGGTCCACAAGCTCACTCCTTCACCAGCTCTATATCTAGCCAAATTCCTCACCCCGTGCGTGTAAAAATCTCCCTCCCTACGGGCTGAACGAGCAGCAGATCCAGCGCGGCCAAAAAGCTAGACGGATCTATGCTATGCTATGCTATGCTGGGGAGAGAGACGCTGACTAGGAGGGGTGGGAAATAAATGAACAAGCCCCCCAGAAAAAGATGGACCCTATACTAGGTGTATGGTGATGACGCCAAGTTGCATTTAGGGGTATATCCTGAGTCAACGAGCGAGTGACTGCCCGTGCTCGGACGGTTCGAACAGAACAACCAAGGATCGCCCCCGCGGAACCCGGTGCAGCTCCAGCACTACTACGACTACTCTGAGCGAATGCTGAACTGTAGGTGGGAGAGTATTGCGCTTCTCCTGGTGTTGGTGTAGGAGGGTTTCCTTTTCTATGATGTCCACCTGGTTCAGTGTTCCCAACCGTCTAGTCCGTCCGTCTTTCAGTCCGGACGGGACGGACGGCGGTGCACGGGAGGATGCCCAGGACGGACGGGCATCTTAGCGTCCGTCAAGACCACTGCCCGGGACGGACTGCCGGGCCCTGCGGGTGTTTCAAGATAGGGAATAGGCGAGATGCCTACAGGTGACTGCAGATGACGGCCGGGCCCTGTGGATGACGGCCGGGCCCTGCAGATGCCTGTCGGAAGATCCCATTTGTACTAAGACTGCAGGGCCCGGGCGTCAACCCCTAGGACCGCCGTCTTTATGGAAGACGGACGCCATGACCTGCCGTCCTTACCCACCATGCCCGGGACGCCCGGGACGGTTGGGAACACTGACCTGGTTGCCCAAACGTTGGTGGTGGGCGTAATTGTTTGGAGTCTCTAGACTGCTGTTGAGGGATTCGGTCGGTACTACTTTGGGTGTACTTCCCTCTCACCGGGGACAGCGCTAAAGCCCCGAGACGGGCTGGACTTGGAGATGGTTTTGGCTTTGAGGGAGGCTGTAGCCCCTCCCCCACTACTGCTTGGGAGTATCCGTGAGCGGTTAGTGGTGCTCTAGCTCGGCCTCGACGGTGGATAATAGGACAAGGCGTCGCCAACAAAAATTGGGGGGTGAACCATAACAGCGGTAATTCCAAGAACCAAGAATCCCAGTACCAAGCCTTGGACGGTCGTAGTAGCCGGACGCTGCTGGGGTTCCAGGAACGTAGACTGGAGTCATTGAGAAGATAGTATGACATCCGTTCCTTATCATTAAGCGTGGGGTGTGGTGCTCCTGGAGGGATGGGCCCCGATAGAGAAAGGGAAGGATCGAACCTGTCATGTATTGCGCCGTTGGTAAGCATATAGTGAGATATAGAGTTTGTCTTCGAGAGGAATAGCAAACCTGGCTCTCTCAGTAGTGTCTGACACCTAGCGTAGGTTAGAAAAGTAGGTGTGCCTTTCATTAAAGTCTTGTGTAGGTGCAAACCCGCATTGAGCTTGAGGGCGAAGAGGGTATTGGATATGCACAATTTCCCCCCTCCGTGCGATGCCTAATATCCGCTGGTAACACTGAGAGACGCTCCTTCGTGTCCGCACATGCAGAAGTACACATCTGGGAAGGAAGGTCACAGGAACGGTGTCTCGCGCATCTTATTTCCTCGAACAGGCTGCTAGATACAGCGATCAAGCTAGTCCTCGGACTATTACTCGGGAAGACTGGGAACAGTCTCACAGATTGAACGGCAAGACGATCACAGGAAATCTCGACCGAGGCTCGAACCCTCACTGCAGCATACAGCATTTCTGCAAAAATCTGTACGCCGAAAGGGAATATGAGGAATAGAACCGATATATATATATTTCTCCGGAAAACTCAGATACGTTGTTCCCGCGACCGAAGCAGACATCGCGCGGCACAGTACGAGTGTCCCAATCAACTGAAGCAAATACCCCCTACCGAGCGCCCACGATATCGGCCATATCAACCTAGCGCCCAGAGGCTCAAGGATGAAGCGGCCTTATCGGCCGAGTGATAACCTGTGCTGGAAATCCAGAGGAGTTCCTTCTGGGCGAGCGAACATGAGTGGGTATCGGTAGGTCATTGTAACTGCTGAAGGGATTGCTGTTGCTGAGGTATGGTCAAGGGTAGACATGGCGTATATTGAAAATTGCACAAAGTCCTCAGGTCGCATGCGGTGGAATACACTTACCACTCTCTCGGAAACGCTCGATCCGACTTTTGTACGTTCTAGCGGGGAAGCTTAGCGTACATTGCGCGTTCGGATTGCCCTCTAGCGCAAGGCTTGCGAACTTGTGTGGGCGAGTGTTGGCCCTGATGGTGTAAATACGTGTCGTAGACGAATGCCAGGTAGGTCGAGAGGGGGGCGGTGGCAACAATCAGCATTCTCCATCTGGGCGGGCGGTGACAGCTCGGTGGACAGCTCGGTGGACAGCTCGGAATAATGAATGTGTCTCCGCTACCAAGCCTCGATCGCTGTCAATGCCGAATACTCTTTGGGGGGTTGGTAGCTAGAAGGATGTTGTGGGCAAGAGCATAATGCCCCTTTGTTGCAGCTCGGTGCGAAGAATGGCAACCGTGGAGGTAATCCCATCGTATAATTCGCATCTAGCGCTCGTTACATCGTTAGTGGAATTGTAGAAAAGTATGGATCTAGTAGGTAACTTACCTGATTGAAATCCAATCTTGATAGCCAGAGGGCTAAGCCGTACGGGTCCTTGAAAAACCTCTCCCCTGTACACCACCTTTAATTAAGAAGGTGTATAGAGCGGTAAGCCTTCCTCCTCTTTCTACCATCCATCCGTACATCAGGGCCACTCCACCAGCAGCGCACTTGGAGCCATAAGAAGGAAGTGATAGGGCAAGAGAACAATGACGTGCTCTTTCCCATCCCTGATACACAGACTCCACCCACCTAACTTGCTATGACCATTCGTTCAGCCATTTAAGGGTGTTGTACCCACGTCTACTTTCCGCCCGCCCCGGGAACTCAGTATTCTCGGGATATTGCGCATCTTCTTTAACCTTTCTTGGGAAGTCATATAAGAGCATAAAGTATTTTAACTTTATAGCTGGATATAACTCGATGCGGGTGTGAAGTGGAGCTTTATGAATTCTGGATCAGAATACATTGGGATAGGATCCTCAGCACCCCCTTTCTGAAGGTGATCATTACCACTACTCCACCGGAAGTGCTCCGAGAGCCACAGCCTCACACCCGCGGGCAGCCACCAAAGGAAAGAGAGTGGTGAGAAGAGAGAATAGCGTCGTGCTCTCCCGATCCCTAATCCCACATCCTTATCCGCTTAGCCTGCTTTTTTTATCCTTTGCCCAGTCCTAGAGATCCAATGTCTCAGCAGCACACTGGGCCTTCTCTGGGCTTTTCCACTAGGTCTGTTGGGTGCGCGCGGGGGGGTGGATGGGTTGACTTGATGCATCCCCCAGGCCCCACCGAGCATATATGGGGAGAAACAGACGAATACTGAGCCTTGCTCGTAGTTCACCCGAGACCCCGCCAACATACCTTTCCCACAACATTTCTCAACAGGGTCATGTGAAGCAGTGAATACCGTACAGGAATTATAGACGAGTTGTAACTCAGTGCAAGTGTGAAGCCGGAGCTTGGCAAAGTCTGGACCGGAATGTATTGGGTAGGGTTCGCAATTCCTCCTTTCCAAACACGACCTTTACCAAGGAAGGTGCACGGGGCAGTGCACCTTCCTCCTCTTCCTATTTCCGTTCTTAAAAGTTATCCCACTACCAGCACACTGGGAGCCGCGCCCTCACAACCACTCAGACAGCAGCCATCTTGGGGAAGAAAGTCGCGGGGTGAGAGAATAACGTCGTACTCTCCCATCCCCGATCACGCGGTAGTATCCGTCCATCTTGCTATTTTCTCTGTCCGATCCCAGGAACCCGTGCGCTCGGCACACTGCTCTTTTTCCTTGGAGCTTGCCGCTAGGGAATTAAGTATTGGAATTTGCACGGCCCGGACAAGATTCGTAGGGGTTTTGTGACTTAAATGCTGGTGGTGCGATTGTGCAATTGGGCTTTGTGGGGTATTGATTTGAACGCTATGACACAAGAGTGTCAAAGTATGTGTCACGCTTTCTGCGCACGGGTCTTGTACTTTTCCGTGCGCATTCGAGAGAGTGGGTAAGGTGGAATTTGATCCAATTTTCCGGGGGTGGGGAAAGTAGACGAAAGTTTCAAGGACAATTCGTAAGAGCAATAATTTGTCATAGACATGACCAGTATCACCGGAGTTCAGTAAACGAAACTATTCCATAGCTCCGTCTCTGACCGACCCAGTCTCTTTTCTCTCCCTCAATCGTGGAGGCGTAATTGCGTGTTGATGGTTGGCTCGGGTGTTTGCCTTCTAACTCGTGGGCCATCTTCTTGTTCGTGTTTCGAGGGTCCACTGTGGTGTAGTGAGGCACCGAGGGGTGGGAAGCTGAGCAATGGGGAGGCAAGCGGTCTAGCGGAGTGAATTAGCATGGTGGGAAATAAATTGGCGAGTGATATGGAGTAAAGGGGGAGGACGAACTTTAAGGCAGCTAGGACGTATTCTATAGCCCTGTTATCAAACCTGGGCGATACTTACAAAGTGTCTGCATGGCTCATATCGTTTCGCTTTCTCTCTTTCAGCTGAAGAGTTAGTCACGACTTAATGTATCTTTATAGGGGCTCCTCACGTAGAGACGGATATTGTAGCATTGGAAAGCCAGCACAGCCAGATTTTAGAAACAGATCCCTTGATGTGGATCAAGTGCCGGATGATTGAGTAAATTGAGATCGAAAGTAGTGGACCTGCCGTAGGTTCGTAGTATTCCCTTTATATAGGACAGTGTGTATGCATGTTAATCCCCTGACTGACCTTCGTCGTTGCTCAGCTTTGTAGCGCAATTAGTCACGTTCCCATCAATTTCATTGACGAAAGGATACCGGATCCATAGGGTAGTGGTGTCGTAGGGGAGGCATGCTCCCTATACCCCAAGCACGCAAGACTAGAGATGCCTTTATCGTCACCTGCAGTCACTCGCGGAACAGGATCAAAAGAAAAGGGATCGTAGAAAGAAAAGATAACCAATCCCACTCCTTCTCCCCAGCAGAACACCAATTGGGCCCACCTGGAGAACCCGCGTACAGCCACTCCTAACTAGTCACGGATATCCCAAATATAAAGCCACGCTCCATTAGCGGGAGTCTTTCACTGGCACTTTGTAGCAAAAGAGAAAATAAAACACAGTATGATAGAAACAAGACTTTTTCCTCGGTGTAGGGTGAGTAACACCAGTTCAGATTTCATCCTTCTAAATGCGCTCGGGAGGCAGACCAGTGCATCGCCGAAGGGTCCTAGGGGAGAGGGTGATTTCACTCTCCGTGGTTCCTCTTTGACCTAAGAACGTAGGTTTGGAGATTTCTCTATTGAAGCGGATTCCCCCAAGTAGGGTAGTGATATGCTTGTTCTGAACGACCAAGGTGATTCCTTAACCTCACTGAGACTTAAGTATCCGGGTGTCAAGCAAGCACCCCGCATTCACACAGCCGGCCTAGAGACGTCTCTGGGGCACTGCGCCGACTTAGGGAAAGCATATATCCTACTAGCACCCCCTCACTCCCAAACTTCTTCCACTGCGACTTCCTGCCCCCGCGCTGAGAGTGAATCCCACGCATCCAGGGGCACAATAGCGCAAACTTGAGCACCTATAGGTTCGAAACCACCAACGAGAGAACAGAGTGTAAGGACTCAAACGTGCCTGTGGGAGCCGTGAAGAGATACGGCAGAGGTATCGTGTGTTTATGGTTCTATATTTCGTCGATCCAAACCATCTCTTTGTTCTTCTCTGAGGACGGACCATAGTGATTGGTCATGAATCGACCTTTCTTTTCTCTTTCGCGGTGGTTGGAACGGGGCCGAGTAAGTAGAGCAGGGATTATGAGTGACTGCGTTGGGTGTGGTTTGGGGGTTTGCACTTTCTAATCACCTCGGCTTCCTCTTGGGGAAGGGAGGGGACATCTTCGGACCCCGGGCTTGAGATATTGAAGATGAGTGAAGTTGTGTGCGACAAGGAGGGAAGGTTTAACTTCCGGTGGATCCAACGCCCGTTAGATAGCGGGTCCTGTGTGTCGGGCGCTGCTTGGGCTTCTGCTGGGGATATGATACAAGTGCGCGCTCACCAACCACAGTTTAACCCCCGCCCCACTCCTCCCGGCAAGGGCGGTTCGGGAGATTGCTGATGTGACCTACAGGCACCTGACGCTTCCCTCCTACGCCCCCCCCCCCAAAATAATAATAATAATCGAGTTTCACTTCTCGAAATATGCACACCAGTGATTCCAAATAACGGCAGACCCTCTCAGGGGGCCGGTGATCGTTCCTATTACCCCTGGCTCTAGCTCCGCGGCCGCCGGATGAAAACTATGGGCTTTGCCCTGTCAAATGAGTGCTGTATGGAGCCCGCTATTTAGCTGGCGACAAATACCGCTGTTGATACTGTAATTCTCCATCATCGTCAGTATGAGTGGTACATTCCATTTCCAGTTCTCTTCCTATTACTAACTTTAGCCATGCAAATGTGAGCTCAGGAACTCACCTAGTCTAATAGTCTCGGGCTCTTCGCAAATCCACGGACCGTCGCACTTGGTCACCGCGACTAAGGGTTTGTCCGACAGCGATGAGAAGTTCCGGGAAAGATGATTCAGGCGTATCACCATCTGTTCTCAACTGTTTTTTGTTTTTTTGGACCCTTGTTAGGCTTGTGGATAATATTGCGAGAGCACGACCGGGGTATTACGGGAGGCATTAGAAGGATATTTAGTGGTGGGGGAAGATGGATGATTTTTTTTATTTTTTTTGCTTGCTTGGCTTCGGGGAATTGTGAGCTGCATGAAGCAGAGGCTTGCTAGGCTTATGAGTTATCGTAAGCACTATGTAACAGTTTAGATAGGGTTGGGAGGGGGAGGGGGGGCAACATTTGCGTGTGGGGAATTAGCTCCAATGTTCTATCTTCGGCGGACTATTGCGCGGAGGCGCCGTTTGCGGGGCATGGGACGATGCCGCACACTGCTTCACCAGCCCAAGATACACTGATATTGCCGTTACAGCCAATGAGCAAACTTTAAGGAGCTTGGGGTCTTTGGTATCGCCAGGACAGCTAAGATTCAGAGCAGTAGTATGAATCCCGAGTATGGCCTTAATGTGATGATCACATTCGCTCACTCGCAGTGCTAGGCTAAGTATTCCATCTGGATTTCCGGGGGTCCTGGCTAGTGTTGCATTTCCTTGCGCTTTCTTTGAATTTTGTATCCCCTCGCTATCCCTGGAAGTGTAGATATGGATGTTCGGGGATCCTCATTATATCAGCGTAGGCCAGTAGTAGGGCGAAGACAGCGCAGTAGCTCTATTCGACAATCACCCTATTAGCGGCTGTACTAGCGGAGCCTATAGAAAGGAGGGAGGCTTACCTTCGTCCTGAAGAAAAACACCAAGCGCTGTTCAATATGTTACGGCATACTCTTAACTTACTTAGATAACCACAACCATTGCACGAGCCACATGCTAACAAGACAGGTGAGCAGAACAGAGATGAATCCATCCTGCCCACCAGCCTTTTCCCTACCTACTCGGGGGCGCAAGCACCCCCCACCCCCCATCCGGATTGGCGGGCCCACACGAGGCATCTAATGAGGCGAGTGCTCACTTTTGGCTGAGCGAGGTGTTGTTCGTTAGGAACACTCGTCCGGCGTGGGAATGAATCTACCACTTCACCTAATACACCGAGGCGCGGGTTTGGGAAAGGCAAGGTATGACATGGGGAGCCCTGCTAACCGCATTAACACCAGAAACGACATCAATGAGGTGGACGATACTTACAGCACAAAACCCCAGATCCCTATGGAAACCTCGGCGGACGCTGTACAAGTTCTGCGGGAGCAAGAGCTGCACTAACTCTCCACGGTGGAGAATGATGGAATGTTAACATGCCGTGTTTAGGGGTAGAGCGGATGGTATAGAAGCGAGTGTGTTACCTCCTGTTTCACATATACTAGGGGTATTATATCGTAAGAGCAGGGCTTATGCCGAAAGAGAAGGGCGAAAGGACGAGGCAGGATGAAGTAAAGGGCATAAGCCGGAGCATTGGAGGATGTACTGTACATATATGCACATATATACAATATTATGCAGTGAAGAAATAATGCCAGGAAAAATGAAAACGAAGTAGGGATCTGCGAGAAGTATATATGCTCGTCAGGACTTAACAATCACTCCAGCACGGCAGTATCATACCCCCCCGCAAGATATTGCGATAGGTGAGAGGGACCATTGATAGCACAATGGACGGAGATTTGAGGGATGACTTGACAAACTAGCCATATTACGAGGAGATATACAAACACTCATCCAGCCACGCTCCCCGCCTCCCTCCCCCTTCCGCTCATCCTTCCGTCTTCTACGCTAGCCATCCGACACCCCTATCCCGCATAGCACAATCGCATGCAATAACTAAAAAAACTATGATATCTCATTTCACGCAGCACAATCACCGGCAGACCCTATTTGCTCACTTCCTAAGCCTATGGTACGATATTAATAGTCCCAAGCACACCAGACAAAAGAGAGGAGTTAAAAATATATTTAAAACCTATTAATAAAGCTCCTCCCCCCCCTCTCCCTATCTGTTCCCCCACGTTTCCCTTCCGCTCCGCTCCCCTGTCCCGACCTGCCCTACCCTGCCATAATCCCGCCCACCACCGGCCAGCAAACATCTGAAACAGCAACACACCCACCCACCCACCAGGTTTTGAGATAGAGAGGGGGAGAGGAGCAAACAAGCGAACCAATGAACGGCAATACGTACTTTTCCGGAAAAGGAAAATAGCAACGTCAACTCCAGAGTGAAATAGGAATTACAAACAGAACACACCACCACCCGTTCATAAAGTATGAAGAGGAAGAAAAAAGGAAAATAACAAAGAAAAGCGGAAATGTACAGAAGCTGTAAAGTTTTGAGTCTCATGAACGTCGTGAATGAGGAAGTAATTTAAGAATCATCATCTTCAAGTTCGTCCTCATGGACAATTCTAAGGGTTTCTTCAATGAGGAGAAGATCGTGCTCGATCATTTCTGCCCAGTTCTGAATGTCACCGATTTCCTACAAAAGTTAGCAAATTATTCTGGGAGCTTGTGGGAAGGAATAAAAACAAACCTTCAACTTGGTTCTAGCTCCATCTGCCATGCCGCTCCATTGACGGGTAGTCTTCCCGAGGGCAGCGGTGCGGTTCCTCAGGGTCTTGCTTTGACTCTCAAGAGCATTGGCGTTGGAGTGAATGTTGGTTATGCGTTCACGGAGCTCCATATCAACGGATGCCCCGAGGGTGTGGAGCTCTTGTGTGAGGGTTTGGCGGGCCTCATCTATTCCACCTCGATCGTTAGCATGATGAACGGATTTGATAGTGAGTTGGCAAGGAGACAACGCACCAGCGCGCTTGAATCGGTCCTTTCTGATGAGTGCATCTTCCTTGATAAGCCTTGAAGCCATTGCAAACTATTACGTGGATTGATGGTATAGGATAGAATAGAGTATGGATCGATAGATGGATAGAAAGCTTGCGTTGGCAGAGAACGTGCGATTGATGATGAGGAAAAAACGAAGGTAAAGGGCGAAACCCCCAGCTTAGATAAAGGACCGTATTCCCCCCCTCTCCTCCTCCTCCGTTTCCTCCTTCCTTCCCCCCTTCTAGCCCTCAATTCCTTTCCCCACCACCCTCCTGGAAGCTAGGTCTCGTTATCGCCTTAACTCTCGTCTCGGACCAAACAGAGCATGCCAACACAGCAATTGCCCGTTCATCCACACCCTCGAATTGATTGTGGGGGAAAGCAAGGCCAAATCCACCCGGCAAGGCTCCAATGCAACGACGCCTAGTGGAGCGAGCAAGAAAATGAGGCGGAAGGTGTGGTAGTGGTGACGATACTAGAAGTATGCGTTGGCAATGGAGCAAACCAAACTAGCTGACGATGGAGGCTATCTGCAATGAGGGTGGTGCCACGGCGATATCACGTATTACGGCGGTGGGGGTGCGTGCCTGCAAAGAACGAATGCGTCAACGGGATCAACCTCAATTCTTTGATCGAAGCCCTCTCCCACAAGGCAGGTAGGCACGACTCCGGATAATGCAAACCCACGTCACCCAAGATGTGGGGAAAGGACCTAACATCAGATGGCGGGGGGGGAGGGATGCAAGGGCATGGGTAGAAAGGGTGGGGGAGGGTGTAGCATAATGACATAAATTGACATCTTTAGGCGGTAGAACGAGCGAAGGAAGGGGGAGGTGGGGAAAGGAGGAGGGGAGGACAGACAAATGCAGAAAATCCCAGTTGCAGATAAGTTTGCGTGGTCGCCTCTGATTCGAGCCAGCTGTGCAACGAAGAAATTGGTGTGAAGGCGGCAGTTTGGGAGGAAGCGAGTACAGTACTGTACCGTAGTCAAACCTAGGAGCCGTTGAACTGTGGCGGTATCATACATAGGGGAGATGAGCTATGTGGCGGTGCTAGCATCAGAATTCTGCATGGAGATGAGCCTCATCTCGTCGGTTTCAGATGAGCCTCATCGCAAGATTCGTTAAATATACTGTAGAGTTGGGGAAACCGGGAGTCAATGAGATGTAACAGATCTGGTGATTGGGTCGGAGAGGTACTAGTTTCTGGGGATGTCATTTTTCTTTCGGGAACTGAAAGAGGTTGTTGTTACGGAAAATCGTTTTTCCGGCCCGAGATAAGACTGGGAAGTTGGCTTGATCCTTGGGTGTCTGTGGGTGGGCGGAGGGGACGTCGTATCCGAGATTCTAGAGTAGATACTCTATCGAGTCTTCCAAGATAGCAACCAGAGATAGGAAAGGACGACCGCAGGGTCATATATAGACTCCCGGTAAATTTTCACACCGGTAGATAAAGGGTTCGGAGTTACACTCAATTTGCCCTCCCTATATAACATTCCCACCCCCTCTCCACCTGAGACTCCAAGTTTGCTAATTCTTGTGCACCACACCCTACCCACCCACTTACTGTCCCCGGTACGATAGCAACATATACCAGTCGAAACGTTCAACCTTTGCCCCACTGCCAGCTCACTCGAGCTTGATGCAAGCCCCCAACTTAGTCCCACCCCCTCTAGAGTGGATAGATATAATACCTCTATGCGCCGTGGCTGATGCATGCGAAAAAGGACGAATAGGAAACCCCGAAATAGTAGCCTCGATAACTTCTAGCTCAATAGACGTAGCTAAAACCCAAACCCCGAAATACAACCCAACCGAATCCGATCGCTCCCAATGTACAGTCAACCCTAATCCCTCTCCGCAACAACAGCCTCCAACTCTGTGACCCTCTTCTCAACATCCGGCACAGCTCTAAGCTGGATTTCAATCTCTTCCTTCTCGTCTTCGAGCTTTAACCTCTTCTCCGCATCCAGCTTGGTAAACACGTACCCACCTTGGCCATCGAACTGTAGAATATTGGTGTGATATTTCCACAGACTTCTGCGGTGACTGACGGTGATGAGAGTGATTCCTAGGCTCTTTGCGGTCTCGTACATGATGCGCTCTGTGTCCAAGTCTTGAGATGAGGTGCATTCGTCTAGGATGGCACTGTGAAGGGTTAGCCTTGCATGGCGCGAGACTAGAGTAAGAGGGGAGCAACTATTTGGGTGCATGATAGAACAGTCTGGCCATGGCAACGCGCTGCTGGATACCGCCGCTCCAGACGTCACGCCATTCCTTCTCAGCTTCCCAACCACCCTCTTTCTCAACTAAGTTTTCAATCTCAACGACCCGTAGAATCTCGTACAAAGCCTCGTCTGTCACACCTCGGCGAACCTGCTCAAGTTTGCTATCAGGGTAGATAATCTGCTGTCGTAGTGTCCCACGGCTAAGGTATGGTCTCTGCGGAATGTAAAAGATCTCCTCGCTGGGTGGCTTGCGAACGGTTCCGCCATAGACAGGCCATAGGCCTCCCATGATTCTGAAAAGCGAGGACTTACCGCAGCCGTTGGGGCCAGCAATGAGGAGATGCTCGTCAGACTTTACCGTGAACGATAGCTTCTTGAGTAAGACATCACCATTGGGAGAGACGATAGGAACATCGGTAAACTCGATATCCGGACCGGTAGTAACTTTTCCGCGTCCGCGGAGCACAGCTGCATTCTCCTCGGTACCTGCGGAGGAAACAAGTTTCTTCTCAAAATGGCCGTTCTGAATATCCTCTATGACATTCAGAAGAGTAGATACTCGTGAGGTATAACCGGCCAGTTCAGTAATCTCCTTGTAAGAGAACATAACTCTTCCAAAGGCATCCGAAGAAGATAATAGCAAGCGACGATTAGTGACGAAGCCTATGGGAATCAGCAAAACTCAATCACGCCAAGCCCCAGGGCCTTCATACTTTCGGTGCGGTCGCCCAACGAATTTCCTCTGGCACCAGGCACCTTGAAGAACACCGGCACAGAGCAAAGCATAAGTCCCAAAGCCCCCCAGAAGTATTTAATGACAAAGTCTTCCATCATCCCATGATATAACCGCCTTCGCAAGATGTAATTCACATGCTTGATCAATGTGAAGTACCCTTTATCTAGCGTGGTCTTCTCGGCATCATGCCCACCGTACAGCGCTACCTCCTCAGAATTATCTATTAATCTCGAATGACTGAACCTGTACTCCCCTTCTAACCTCGCTTCATCCGCAACATATCTTCCAAACGGCGGGGTGAGCACCCTCATAACGTTCGCAGAAACCTGGACCAGTAAAGCCATAGCAAACAGCCCCTCCCCACCAACGTTCCTTGACAACTGGTAATTATAAATCATCATATCGAGCACCGGCTTCGCGAGGTTGGAGTACAACTCCGCCAGCGAGTTCGAAAATTTCGATACATCAACCGTGATGAGTTGATCCGCATTCTTAATGCGATCGTCCAGATTTCCCAAAGTGTAGAAAGTCATCTGCGACAAGTACTTTGAATGAATGTACTGCGTCAACCTAGTCCGGTACTGCAACGCCAGTTTGCATTGATGATAAGACAGCATCGAATTCGTAAACGTCGCGGGAACCGCTACCACCATCCACCAGACAATCCCTAACAAAAAGTCCTTCCCTTTACCCCGTACCAGAGCGCTAACCAACTTCCCGTCCAACTCGGCAACATACAAACTTATCAATGTTCTCACGATGAGGAAGAAAGTATGACTGACGAGCAGCCGAAGCTCCTTGCTCCGTACACCTGGGATAGCAATCTTCAACAGCTTGAATAGGTTTTGAAAGAACTCGCGATTGAGTTCTACCTTCTTCCGCTTTGCGCTGGGAGTCTCCGGAGCGGGTCGGGGGCGGTCCCCTTGCCGAGCGGCGGCTGCCTTCTGTTCGTTGATGGCATTGCGGACACGATTGACGAGCGCGACGAATAGTGTTAGGTAGACCCCCCGGGAGATTTTTTTCCGGTGTCTTACGTAGAGGGAGGAGAGGTGTGAGAGGAGATAGGTGAGAGATCGATCGGATGGCAGCGGGAGTTTTGACTGGGCCGCCATGGGGGATAGTCGAGGTGTGAAAGCTATGGCTGTAGGAAATGAGGAGAATATCACGGGGAGAGAGAGGAATCGAATCGGACCTGCGCCCGTATATTATGCGGTCGGAGCAGAAGGGAGAAGAGGAACGTTATTCTTGTCACCGGTAGATCGAAGGCGTGAATCCGGGGTAATAATATGGTGTTGAACCAGCACCAGCATGTGATTGAAGCACCTGAGTGCCAAGATGTCCGCCTACCGAGGGTTATTAGAGACCACTTGGCGGTGCATCAGATTCGGTCATAGCATACAAGTACTATCGTACGGTAGTACTAGTCTAACGGCTTGGAAGCTTTACCATAATCGGGCAAAGACCGCAAGTATCCCAGATTTTTGTCATTGGGGTTTCTCATGTACTTATAATGCCGCACTCGAGAAGAATACCGGTAGTCTACGGTGTACGGTAGTATCATGATCAAGCATAGTGACATCTCACATTCTCTTTCTCTTTACAAGTACCGGCACTGTGAAAAAGCGCAGTACGACACCATTATAACTTCTGATTTCAACCTAAACGCGATTCCCGCTCGCGCAGACACGATAACTTTACATGATCAAATGGTATGCACTAAGGATATGAAAAGGACCCCTCCCGCTGCGAGATGACAGTAGACCAAACACAGATGGTAGTAGAAAAAGGCGCCTCCACCCAGACCCCCAAAGAAAGAAAACTCCCAACTATCTAAGCATCCGATAGAACCGCGGTCATAAACCGTCAACTTCATCCCACTAGTGTGGTTTTTTTCTTCTTCTTCCGCTTATATTCCCGAAGAATTTTTACCCAACCAAATATGAATGAAGAGAGCATCGAAAGAGAATAGAGAGAAAAGAGGGTAAAGGAAAGGAAAGAATCAATGAGTAAAAGTACATTAGATCCCTTGGGACCTTTTATTAGTTCACAGCTATGGAGGCTACTCCACGACAAGTGTGTCGCCATTGGGTCCAAGACTCCCAACAACGGAGACGGCGCCCACTTTTTGAGGGACAGCTTCAACATCACCATTGATGGTAATAACCCCGTTTGCCTGGGCTCCGGAAATATTGAGCTTAGCCCTCTCGGCATCGAAAATGGCAGCTTCGCCACCCATATTGGCGGAAGTATACTTAGCTCTGAAGGTGGATACGGCGGGGATATTTGCCTTGAATCTAGAGAAACGTCAGCAATAATAAATGATACATTGGAATTTAGTAGCAACCTCTCTTCTTGGGTGCCATAGGCGCGGGGGGTAAGCTTGATGACTGTGTGGAGGGGAATTTCCATCCACGGGGATTGGTCTTGAGGCACATTCATGAAATACGCATAAATGCAACGAAGGATTGCTTGGTGAGTAACGACCATAATATCGGAACCTCTCTCCATTTCCATAATAATAGGCTCCAATCTGATGACTACATCACGATAAGACTCTCCTCCCTGGTAGCGATAATTGTATCTGGAACCCATCTGTCAATAAAGGCCGTAAACTAGTGCCGAGAAGTCCTTACTTGTCATCATCACGAGCACGGAAATCTTCGGGATATTTTTTCTCAATCTCCTTGTAGGTTAACCCGTCACAAACCCCAGCATCCAATTCGTCCAAAGCCTTCCACTGCTTCTTCGGATAGGTCAAGTGCTTGGCTGTTTGGATAGTCCTCTTCATAGTCGATGTCCAGAGGGTGATATCCTTGTCCCCAACAGAGTCCTTCACCAACCCGGGTAGCGCTTCTGCATAAGCCAATCCGCGCGGTGAGAGACTAGCATCACCGCCAAGTTTTCCGAGAACATTGAACTCAGATTCACCATGCTAAAATAGAAATTAGTGATAGATTCAAACACAAGAAAGGCGCCCACATACGCGAGATAACCAAATCGAGCGTGGTGTTATGTGCAAGTTCATTGCAAAGTAGATGATGCGTGTCTGTAAATAGTTCGACACCTGGTTTATGATGACTTGAGAGCTAACATTTATCAACTTGACGTAGGTAAGATGAGGTTCATCGATAGTCTCGTAAACCTTCTCGTAATTGCGAATCCTATCTCTGAAATCCCGGGCTGCGACTTCAGGGTCTTGCCCAACGTAGTCCGGAGAGGTAGTCTTAACCTCCAGGATGTTGTTCATGATTAACTCTTCATCATCACATTTACTCTCCACGAACATGACATCGTAGCCCTTAGACTTGCAACGTTCCTCGATCCAAGCCCTTCGGCTACGAGTCGAGTTGGTAGCATCAAGAATACCGACATGCCCTCCCTCATGTTCGAACCAACGCAACATGTCATTAACAGCAGCCTCTGCGGCAGCGCGACGAAGGCGTTCCCCCTCCAGATTCCCAGTGTCAAAGAAATCGGCGGTCGGGTGTGGGGTATCGGCACGACGGTAGGAACCAACATTGAATGACTTGGCATTAACCGAGAGCCACTTCAGGTAACGGACAACTATAGACAATCCGGTTAGCAAGCGGTAACGATCTCAGAAAAACCAACACTTTAATTGAGCCATCGGCGTAGTAAATATGAGACAGTGCCAGGCACCGCAGAGGCAGAGGAACAGGAGGCATCCTCGGCAAAACGGAAGTGGGAAAAAACATGCAGAGGGGCTCAAAAATTTGACGTGAAGCTGGGGGTAACAAATCTCGCAAGAATTCATCCCAAGACACCCGCACCAGCCGAGAAGCTAGCAAATGTGTGCTGAAGCTTAAATTGAAGCCCGCAGTAAACAGAAAAAAGGAATTAGGGAATTTTTTTTTACTCACTTTTTTGAGCAATTAAGCTCTTACCCCTGGCTGGTAGTCCTACCATAACCACACAAATGTGAGAGTCCTCTATCTGCTCAAACCCGAAATTAGAAGCCATTCCACCAGCAATAACATCGTCCCCAGGATGATCCCCTTCTGCATGTTTGTCATGTAGAAGGTGAATAAAAACCATGGGTTCAGTTCCGAGAGTAAAAGGCGCCATTTCAAAAAAATAAATTGCACAACGAAGACTTTTCTGAAAAAGACCAACGAAAAGATCAAGAGGGGGCAATAAAGAAGATATAAAAGTAGGTGGGAAAAAGAAGAAGGCCAAAAGCTGCTCTCAACAGACAGCTGCAGAGGTCGTGGGGCAGGCACTTGAAATGACTGGCGATTGCGGATGTCTGGGGGATGGGAAGGAGAGAGAGAGGGAGAGAGAGACGAAGTGAACAAGAAAAGCTTCGTGGACGTTTGGGAGCCAAAGGTTGGGCCGCCCGCTTGCGGTGTCACTGGGCGGACGGGCGGACGACGGGGTGAGGTGACTGAATTTTGGGGGGAGACACAAATTTCTTGTGGTAGAGAATGTAATGTAATTTCTCCGTGGGACGACGAGCGCAGGGCGACGGGGTTCGGAAGGGGTTCAGGAAAAATGACCCCCTGAGATTCTGTAAAGCTAACTCAATGGTCTGTGAACCTTGCAATAAGCTTGCAGAGCAAATGGGGATCGTGATCGAGGGGCGTAACGCTGCCAAGTGTGAGATGTCCTCGAGTCCGTGTATTACTATCGTGAGTGCTCCAGGCTTCGCGGTTTCGAGGTCGTATGCAAGCGCCGCCCCAGGAACAAGGAAGGGCGAATAGAAAGTTCGATTGGAACTCAGCCCACCGGCGTATGATAATTGCGTGTGACTGTCAAGCTCATATCTCTGAAGTCCAAGCAGAGAGGTATGGACGACGAATGACGGACTTCCCAATTGACTACCGGTATCTGCAGTAGAATTTCGAATTGGAAAATTGTTCGATATTTCCTCCTTCCTCCAAGTTTTTCTGGCCCGTAATTACCGCTCCCCCCGGCGTGCTGGCAGTGATGAAAATTTCCTTTCCGCTCGCGTGGTTCCCTTTCCTATCCAGCCCTGGTACTGCCTGTGCATGTTGAGGGAGGTAGTTTGCCGAATTCGCCGAATCTCGGGAAGCTTGGACCCCTCCAAATTTCCCACAACCCTGACCATACAAAAGCTGCGGGGATGTGATAGAAAAGACATACAACGGATGAATGGTATGGGAACCCGTCACATGAGGGGAACCACACGACATGCAGGGACGTAGAAAAAGCGCAAAATAAATGAAATGGAAGTACAGATGATAGTAAGGAAAAAAAGGGAGAACTTACATTGGACATACTATACACGGACCGAGGAAAGGTATGCATGATGACAACGAGGGCAGCGGCAAGTTGCGGTGTTTCTGCTATCTGTGGATTGAGGTGTTGACTAGGAATGAGGTTAATTCAAGTATTTCGGCTTCGGGCGGATGAATGAGAGGGACTAAAGGTGATTCGGGTGAAAGAGAGAAGGGAAAGGGCTAGCGGAAGTGGAATGGAACAGAGTAATAATGGTAGCAACACAAAAAGGGAGGACGTGGGTTGCGGGGACGAGGGTTTGGACGGTCGTTTTGGAGAATGGGCTGGGCGGATGAAATGAATGGAGAGAGGTTCGTTTGTTTGAAGGGGAGGGCAGGGAGGATGATGATAGGTAGGTATACTGGGGTGGTGGAAGAATTTATCTAGGTGTGGAAGGGAAAGGTATTCGAGTAAACGCAATGGCCTGTTCCTTCAGAAGCAATGATTCCGTAAGTTGGTGAGATGATAAGATTATGATACCCGCGGTAGAGTAGAGCAGATGTGAGATAGCGAAGTCCATAGCTATGATCACTGGTAATTGTTTTCCCTCCTGGTTCGTTAGAAGACAATCAAGTTGGTTGAGCCTCCTTCCTAGAGTACGATTAAGGGCAAGGTCCCCCACCATATCCGATCAATTTCATGCCTCTTTTTACAAGGCTTTACCCAAGTATGTAGACTATGATGTGATTAAAAAAACTCGCGGTGAATTACTGCCCTTCCCTCCCCTCCTCCCCCGCTGCGAGTTCCGTCTTGATTCAACTCTTGCACGTGGTGAAACCCCACCAAAAATTACACTCTTGACCACCCCCCACGTGATCCATCATCCCATCAAGGGCAATCAGGAGAATGAAATCTCGCATTCCCTCCGGTTCCTGCAGACAAAAGCCGCAAACACGATGAATTCATTTGTCGAACTTCTTTTTTCCTTTGCCTCTTTTCCCTCTCCCACCGAGCCTTACTGGGGTCGTCGTACAGACATACCGGTGTCCAGCACACGCACTTGGATGGAAGCACCCCATAACATACTTGTATCACACTCACCTCGAGTACTGTACCTGTACTTGTACCCCCACTCCGATCTACATCTACATTTGGTTTGATATGCTTCAAAGAATATTATGGTGATATGTTCCCTGACCCATAAAATGAAAATGTTCGCTCACCTCAACAGAAACTTGGGAAAAAACGACCAGTGCATCTCTCCAACCCATGATTAACTGTTCCCATGGAATATGTACAAGTCCGAGATAGACAATTCGTATTAAGAAACAAAAAACTTCTCTCTCGTTAATTAAGTCAATCACCCGGTTCTTCGACGAGCTTCAAGCTTTCTCCTAGCAATCCGTACCATTTCCTTTCATCTCTCTATTACAGTCGTAACATGGCGGAAACGATGATTCCACCGATAGCAAAGGCGTACATGACATCCGCCTTGTATTTGTGACCCCCAGCAGTCTTCTGCTCAGGGGCGATGATAATTTGCCCAGGAGCCGCCTGGGGAACAGGCTCGGGAGCTGTGGTAGGGCTCGGGTTGACGGTGGCTGGGGATGTGGTTGAGGATGCGGAGGAGGTAGAAGGCGTGGAAGTCGACATACTCGCGGCAGAGGGAGGTGCAGTAGTGGTTGCTGCAGCACCACAACCGGGTATTTCTCCATTGATTTGTTCCTCCAACCAACCCTGAACCCCTAGTTCCCGAAAGACATTCTGAACAGCACTGCGATGTCTTGCCTCAACCCATTCCATTGCAGCGTCTTTGGAACTATCCCCGAAACGCACAGCCAGGTACGCCAGTTTCCAGTGGAATAGGTGCTTCCGTTGCATCGTGGTCCAATCTCAAAGCTTTGTTCGTAGTACGGGATTCGGACCAGGGCTGTCGCAGTAGCGAAGGTTACTGAATTGGTCGTCTTCCAATTTACCGAGAAGGAGTTGACCTCGTTGGTTCGGTCGACGTTTGCCGACATCAGTTCCTCAACGAAGTGGGCACTATCGAAGGCGAGTGTACGTATTGAAGGGTTGTTCGAGGTCACCTGAGGAACCCCCTGCCCTGATATATAATAGCCAGTCGGCCGGTTACTAACGTTATAAAAATGGAATATAAAACTTACATTTTGCGTTGAAGAAATCGCCAGTAGCACCAAACACCTTATCAGGTGTAGTCCCGATAACGAACTTGGTGGCTCTGGTCACCAGCTCAGAACCGGGGGGACAACTAGGACCAGCCTGAGCCAATAAAGGAAAGACGCTAAGGGCAAAAGTAAAGAGAAAAGAAGTCATTGCACCTTCAAAATGTTACAGCTGCCAACAGGAATTGAGAGAAAAGGGGAAAGGAAAAGAGTAGAGAAATGGTATCTACCTGAGCGGCCCAGAAAATGTGCGACGGGGCACAGGAAAGGGTCCAGCAATCACAGCGAGTGAAGATGACAAGTGCGTCCACAGGCATTATATATGTTTATCCATTATAAAAGAGGAGGAGCGGGTGACCACCGGTCGTTAACATGTACCCATAAATATGGTGCTAAGCCAACAATTCACTAGGGCACGAAGGGACAAGGCCCAGTACAGAGCCCATGAAGTGACAGTAAAGCTCGTACCGGTGTTGTAAATAGCCAGAATATGAGTGGTCTTTGCTTTCGTTTGTGAAGGCCGGAGGGCGCCTGTTTACCGGTACCACGTTAAAGCCCGTCCCGTGCCGGGCTCACCGGCGCATAACTTTCCGGTATCAGAGGTGTGATGCCAAACGTCAGGTCCAGAAGAACGTACTCGTATAACAGTGTCTAGTGCCACTAAGACGCCGGTTTCTTCATTTTGAACACTTTCAGAGCCGAAAAAGGCTCAAAGAGGAAGAATCCTTTTTGTAATGTTCTCGAAGAGGTTCACCCTTTGAACTAACGGGCTAAGAAGGACATGATTGTGGAGTCGCTGGCATCTTGCTCCCTGAATTAATAGGGACCTAAGCAGCGGAGCAAGTTGTCGTACCAAACCGAAAGGTCCAAATCATGGGGTTAGAGGTGGCAGGTGGATACAATGTGATATACTATGCAGCAGTGTATTTCAAGTACCGTTATCCACCGTAGCGGGCCCCAGTTAGACTACTCGTACTCGTACTGTAGCTGGGTTCGCCTCCAAATTCATTGCTTGATGAAAGCTTATCACTTGGGATCTAATCTGATAATCGGGACCCCACGCGACTGGCTTTCTTAGCGTTGTCAACACTCTTCCCCTCGTCTCCCTGCCTAAGTCAAGTCGCTCCAAACACCGGTTTCAAACATGAACCTTCTCCTTATTCGTCACGGCGAGACGGTTGATAATGTCGCTCATCGATTGTGGGTTCACTCCACCTCCACCTCCTCCATTCTCCTCCTCCTTCCACAAAATGGGGATCCCTTTTTTCCTAACATATGATTCATACAGTGCAGGAGTGACCGACTCGGCCCTGACACCCAATGGCCTACTTCAGGCAGCCAGACTGGGGGATTATCTCACCAGCAAGCGCGGGGAAAACTTCACTCTAACACACATATACTCATCAGACCTCCAACGGGCTGCCAAAACCGCCGGAGCAATTCTGGAAGCTCAGTCCGCTGCCATCACCAACGGTGAAAAATCCCTAGTTGCGCTCAGCGGGGGGGGCGAAGGTAACGGCGATAATGCCTCATTGAAGCCAGCAGGAGGTGTCCTGCAGCTGCCGGATCTTCGGGAAATGAACTTTGGCTCGCAGGAGGGCGCCCCATACAGACAGGCTCATCCTCCACTACCTGATTTCGGGAATGATAGGGAGACGACCGAGGCCATGGTCGCCCGGGCTAACCGGTTCTTGAGCCAACATCTTCTTCCTGCGCTCGTGACGGTGCATATGGCACCTGACGCATCGCTCGTAAATGTGGCCGTTGCTGTTGTTTCTCACGGTATATTTCTTCAGGTTTTGCGCAAGCAGCTTATGAAGCATCTACGGTACCTGCCGGATTCGAGAAAGGTTAGGTGGAGCAACACAGGGTATTTTCACCTCAAATTTGACCCCCGGACAAAGTGGACGGATAGCCGTGGATTAGAGCTATGGCCATATTCAATTCAAGGTATCGATGTTACTGCCCACCTGGCTGGCACTAAAAAGACTTCTGCCGATGGGACGCAAAGAAAGATTGATGGGTTTTTCAAACCTGGAGAAGGCTCCGCACTCTAGAAGTGATGTACGAGTAGTATGTTTAAGCTCTCCTTCCTTTCTTTTTCTCCATTATCTATTGTGGGGTGCAACACGAAATGATGAAAACAATATTATTCACACAGACCTGTTCTGAATATATGCATGTGGATGTTGTTTATTGCCAACTGCTGTCTGATTTCCCGTTGCACCCCGTCCCCACCACCCCTCCACACTTTATGTTTAGGAAACACTGCTGACGTTAGCCACTCCTTAGATCTCCCGATACCCATCCCCACCGAATCTAGCCATCCGCCACCAAGATGGCTTGAATCCGACGTACTGACATGACACCCTTCCTGCTCGTACAAAACTTATTTTCTTAAAAGCTTATCACCCAATAAAAGTATGGGGGCACCAATCTCAACACCCCAGACCCTGTTCCTGCATGCTCTTATCATACATAACTCACCTCACATGTCCAGCCCACTTCCCTCCTCCCCCGCAATCTTAAAACCAGGGGGCGCATACCCTTCCCTTCCCCCGCCCTTGTACTCTACATCCCCTGATACTGTAACCCTGCCCTACCAATAAAATCTAACCCCCCCCCCCGAAAAAAGAAACCCCACTCTGTATGATATTTCCCCATAAACGTACGAGGCGATGCCGTAAACCTACTCCCAAAATCGACCAATCAATAATCAGAAAAGGGGGAAGAAAAGCACAGTACAACCCATGACCCGCCGCCGTAGGAATAATCTCCACCCCACCCGCAGTCGCCCGCCCACCGAATAGGATCGAGAAACCCGGTGAAGAGGAGGGTGTTAAGGACGGGACATGCGGCGACGGTTCTTCTCATCCACAGCGACAAACGTAATGAACGAGGGGGGAAAGTATAGTGGGAGGGAGGGCGGGACTTATGGTATGGATAACGATGCAGATATCATATCTTGTTACAGCGAGGGTATTCCGAGGCACAGTATGCGCAGTACCGGGGCAACACCGCACGGACTTGAAATTCCGGTACTCCACTGTACATACCGGTAAGAGGCAAATTAATATACTCAGCCATCATAGAATATCACTCGATGTGAAATCGGGAATCTTCGTACCAGGTACGGTATGATACCAGTATGGTAAGAAGAAAAAATAAACAATTGGATTCCGTGTGCAACCGTTCGGGCTGCTTCCTAAGGTACTGTAAGTTCTGGCACGATATATTTTTTTTTTTTATTCCGTTCAGAGGGGCAGGCAGAAAGATATCTTACTCTATGGATACCTCCTTTTCCAGGAAGGCGACTTGGACCGCCCATGATAGCTTTTTCAGCTGCACTACCCTGCTTCAATTCACCTGTTTCCCCGCGGTAATTTAAGTATGAACATCGGAAGCGCTGATATGATGAGATGGAAAAGCCGCCCAAACAAATATATAACCGGAAGCATCCCAACTTCCTTTCAAGGAAAAAAACAAACAAAGTGCAGATTAACGCTAGCGATGAATATACAAGTATACCCCCATCCGCCGAGTACAGTACTTTTTTTTTCCCTCCTCGAGTAGCTTGGACATTACGTAAGCACCGCCTCGACCAGACCTTATCGGGTTCGATTGGGAGTGCTGGCGCCTAGGGATCGCTTTATTGTGGTTAAATTTACCCGGTAACTTAGAGTAATGGTAGTACTCGTATTTGTGATGTGATGCTTGTCACAGTAGACAATGCCGTGAGGGAGGGCCCGGTCTATGATACTACGAGTAGTAATTTACGCTGGGTATCGTTTCTCTTGTCTAACCCCCCCCCCGACTCGTCGAAGGGTCTAATAAATTTATGAGCATAGTAATGTGCCCTACCGACACCGGATCATACGCGGGTATTTACGCTGGCTAAGCGCGAAGCGAGGATTTTATCAAAGGCTTAGGTTTTACCCACTGTTAGACTACGAGGTACCGGCACTACATGATGCCGGTACTGTACCATCACTCTACCGCATAAGTAACTACATATCTACTGGTAAGTGGGCTGGGCACTCGGTACGCTACTCGAGCACTGCACACAACCTCACTCGTCGACATAAGTACAAGTACTGGTACCCGTATGCATTCCGTCTCGGGAAAAAAGAAAAGCCCGCTATCACACCTCTCCGCAGCGATTACTAATCACCAGTATGGTACCTGTTTCAACTCATTGACTGACCCGAGCACGTGTGTGCGTATCACACCACGGGAGAATCGGCAACATCGTCAAGCACGACATACATACATACATACATACATATCATACATATCATACATACATATCAGACATATCAGACATGGACCACCAAACCACGATTGGTCAGGTCTAACTACACTCTGTCAAACATGATGTTGAAATCATTACCGGATTTCATGCAAGTCAAGTGAGTTCTGATTCTGATAAAACCTAACATAAACTAGCTACGGCGACTTGACTCGAATATTGATCCTGATTGATCTCGATGCGGTGTGTTGTTGAATGACTATAGCTCTATAATGTGTTGTTAAACTTTTTTTGGGCGCAGGGGCCCTTTTGTGGTGGGGGGTGGGGGGGGGGTTGACAAAGAAGCAAAGAGGAGGGAAAGAGAAAATAAATAAATAAAAGAACTGGATAATGCAGTTACACGCCCTTGCGGGTAATGTACTGACAAACAAAGTGATGAGTGGAAAAGCCAGACACAAATACAGTCCTTCTGAGAATATAATAAACATTATGGACTTTTTTTTCACTTTCTTTTTTTTCATTTAGGGGAGCACACCTAGGTCGGTGCGTGGCTGAAGAGGAACGAAACACTTTCACCGTTATGTGTCCTTCTGCACGCCTCGGCGAGCTGCACATCACGTGTCAGCATATATTCTCGGATATAATTCGGGCATATTAAATTCTGCCAACGAACCGTGGGAGCAATATCAATAGTGTGAAGTCTTGGGCACCGTTTCTTCTTCTCGCCATGTGGAACGGTATTTGTAACCACTACCCTTCCCAGTTCACTCTTGTTGATACTGTCGATCGCATTCCCCGATAGGATGCCGTGAGTGACGATTGCGACGACTTCCTGGGCGCCGTGCTTCTTGAGCGTTTGCGCAGCCTTCACGAGCGTGCCGCACGTATCTGCCATGTCGTCTACGAGAATTGCAATCTTGCTCTGGACGTCGCCAACCAAGACCATTTTGCTTACTTCGTTTGGTCGGGAGCGCTCCTTGTGGATTAATGCAAAATTTAGGTCTAAGCGGTCCGCAATTGCGGTCGCTCTGCCATGCCGTTAGAGCAGGTAGGTTCCCAGAATGCCTTGAAAAGATGCCTACCTCTTCGCCCCGCCAGCATCCGGAGAAACTATGACGGCATTGCGGTAATCGAAGTTCTCGCGAATGTATTGTAGCATGGAAGGTTCGGCGTAAAGACTGTAGAAAAAAGCCCCCGCCGAAAGGAAAAAAATCGCCTTGTCTCAGTCTTTTTTCCATCCCTAGATGAACCAGATCCCCTCCCTGTCTCTCCTCCTCAAAGAAAGTGCAAAGGCAGGAAGGTAGGAGCAAGGGGGAGAGGAGGATGCCTACTTGTCAACCGGGACATTAAAGAATCCTTGAATCTGACTGGCGTGCAAATCCATCGTGATGACGTGATTGCAACCCGCGGTTTGTAACATGTTTGCGATCAACTTCGCCGAAATGGGCGCCCGTGACTTGTCCTTCTTGTCCTGCCTTGCGTATGGGAAGTTTGGTATCATGGCTGTAATCCGCCGGGCACTGGCTGTTTTGCAAGCATTTATCATGATTAGGAGCTCCATGAGCCCGTCGTTCACCTCGCCCGGCGCTGCGGATTGGATAATGAAAACATCTTCGTCTCGAACAGATTCGCCAATTGTGACGGAGGTTTCTTGATTCGAGTATTGCACGACTAGAACTTTGGTGAGGTCTATTCCGAGTCTGAAAATGGTTAGAGAAGAGTTGCACATGGATTCAATCGCTTTGCTCCCGCTTTCATCTGATCCCGGTTGTATAGCCCCATCAAAGGTTATACGTGAACGAGAGAGCAGAAATGGCACATACCTGTCCGCAACTTTCCGAGCTAGAGTAGGATGGCTATTGCCCGTCAAGAGCTTTATAGAGTTGGCGGCCATAATGTCTGACTTGAGACACAAAAATTGGAGTAGCCAGGACGTCAAGATCTTCGAGAAGAAGATTGAGAGGAAACGAAGAACAATAAAAGTGGTGAGTAAAAAGAGAAAAGGAAAGGAAAGGGTTTAAGAAAAAAAACCCAAACCCGGCTGAAGTTTATAATGTTAAAAACTAAAATCGAGAATTAGGAAATATAGGGACAGCGGGACCCAATGAAACCAAGAGTGAGAAAGGGAGAAAAAAAACAGATTTTCCCACCAAAAAAAGAAAAAAAGAAAAGAAAAAAAAGAAAAATTAGGCTCAGATGGGTAATTGATCTACCGGGGTAGGCCCGTATGATATTAGAATTATTACTCTTACCCAACTTTTTTTTTTCTTCCCCTTTTTTTTTTCCTTCTCGCCTTCCTGCTAAAGTGTCAGCCGCTGTAGGGCATATGTTAGTGGTGATCGGACATTCTTCAGCCGTCGTTAAGGTTGCGGGTACGGCAAACAAGGCGGGGAGGGGGAAGGGAAGGGAAGTGAAGGGAAGTGAAGTGAAAGAAGGAGGTGAGGGTGATGATGTGAGGCGTCTTGGTAAGGATGCGAACCAGTACTGTACCGAGTACAGAACCCACAATAGGGTGGTAAAAAAAAAAAAAAAGTAAAAAAATCTTACACATCGGCAGGAGATGTCCCTTCTCTATCTCCATTCCAGTAATTGCAATAAAGCAAAGCCGATTGCTGACTACAGTACCGGTACCGTATTCGCTCAGCTCCCTACTCGAGTACTCGTCCTTATCATAAACTTTAAGCCATCAAATTTTTTTTTTTTCCCAGCCCTCTTCGTTACTTCCCCATAAAGGACATCAGGGTAAGATTGTAAATGCATGGAAACCCCTTCTCAGGAAATCCCAAGGACCCGGAGACGCTCCAATAGCTTGTTTGTTTGCCTGGTTTTCTGATTGTGATAGTTCTCTTCACCCTTTTCCGTCTGACAGGAAGTTTACGGTATGATACTTCAACGTGGGGCAAACAGGGGTGAAGGCGGGCTGACTTGTAGGAGGTTCTATGTGCGATTAGCCTGGGTTAGCTGTAGGCGCTCCTGAGGCCGTAAAGCACATGTACTGTACTGTAATACTTGCACAGCAGGTCCCTAAGATATCGGGAACCGCTGTATCACTGCGGAAGGAACTCGAGGGGACGGATGGGGGAGGAAGTACAGTACAGCACTCGTATTGAGTACTGTACTTGTAGAGCAGAAGTGGATGAGAGAGGAACAAAAAAGGAAAAAGAGACACTGCAAACTCGGAGAGGAAGGAGGGAAGGCAGAAGCGGGAGCACGCCCGCTGATTCCCAAAGGGTGAATTGCGTCTTCCTTCTCCTCGACTACTGGGCTGGCTGACTGTTGCTGTTGACAAGGCTATTACATTACTCAAGGAGATATCACCACAAACTGATACATAATAGGGCGCCGCAGAGATAGTCAATCGGTGGGGAGGTACTGTAAAGTACTGTATGAGTATGGTACGATCGTACAGTAGAGTACAGTATCGTGCTGGTATCACACTTACACACAAATTTAGAGCACATCACCATCACGGTGGGGCTCATGATACAATGCATCTCCCACAAAGGGGTCCCCGTTCTCCTCCCCCTCTTCCAATCTTCACACACACACACACAAGTAATAACTTTACAAGAGAAGAAAATCCAAGGGCGCGTCCGGTTGCCACGTCAAACACCCGTTTTGACCCTGATCATACTCGAGTGGAGGTTTGCAGCGAGGTTCTATCTTGCTTTGGAGTGGCGTGTCTGGTCGACACCGAAACGCAATTTTTAAACCATTCTAACAATGAGCTCAGAGTGAAGGTACTGTAAGTTACTTGTATCCAAAAAAGATAGAAGGACCCAATTTTTTTTTTTACAAAATCACGTATGATAATGGAAACCCCTTTCAAACAGTATACTCGAGTAGAGAGACATTACATTAGACTATCATACAACACCCCTGCAACTTTCACTTGAACGAGAAAATTGATTGCTGTGTGTCAACCAGACACGCTATGATATGATACTGCCGGTCATTGGTAATTTATCCTAGCTTGGAATAACCAAATTACCGCTCTCGAAAGTCCAGGGGAGACCAGATGCACCCTGAATCTAAGTATCAATTCATCTTCCTTCTTCTTCACCATCATCACCATCATCTCCATCCCATTCCTCCAAAAAAAATTCTCCGGGCAGAGCACCAAACGATGGCCCGTGCGTCCCGAGATCGGGTCTTCGGTCGGACGTTGAGGGAGGGAGGGAGGGGGAGGGGGGGGGGGATTGCGCCATGTCATTCATTCATTCATTAATTTATGTGTGAACACTCACATAGTTTAAGGTGAAACCCACCTGTCATGCAACTAAGGACCGACCCCCGCCCTCTCGCATACAATCACCCATAACTAGAGGGCAAAGGATAAAAAAAGGAGGGGAGAAACTGTATGAATAGGACACATCGCATCGCATCACGTAAGCTGTTAGCCCAATGGATTCGATTCACCTGAGTTGTAGCACTTGAGCACCGGTACTGTATGAGTCTGTATCTACCGCGCGATTTTATTTGTGGGGTGAATACTCTTAGTGATTGGTGGCACTGGCATCGGACGGTGGATTCGGTATGTACAGTACAGTACAGTACAGTACAGTACCCACTGCTACTGGTATGATACCTGTGCTAGTATCTATATGATACATGTAAATTACTTACCATGCTGTGCGAAGTTGGCCGCGCCACGTTCGCCCGTTGGCCATCGTGTTATGTCGTGCACAAAAGCACCCCTAGGATTTACCTAGCCGGTTAGGCTAACTGGGTAAATACTTGTACGAGTACGGTACCGTACAGTACGAGTACAGTAACAGTGATCTGCGGTCGCCCCGCTTGTCAACAGCTGAGCAGGATAGAGCACGGCAACGGGGAGTGGCAGACCAGTCAATGATACCTTGAGCTACTATTATATAATAAGCAAGTGCTTTGAGCTTTGGGGGGAACGAACGGATGAATGAATCGTGTTCGATTTATTTGACTAACCACCATGAACAATACTAACTGTCTCGCAATACAAAGTTGAGCTAAACGTAGACTATGATACAGGCTTGCCACACAAAAATCCAGTTCTCCATGCAAATGAAAACAACAGTAGACAACGAAAACTAGCCAACCTGCACTTGGCCGCCCGTATCCACAGAAGTACATCTTCTGCATCTCCCCAAATGCTAAGAATAATACCTTGGTGACAAGAACCCGAATCCACAAGTAAAAGAGAACTAGAAGAAAGACATGACTTGTGGAAAAAAAAAAAAAAGACACCTTTCCAGAATGAGAAATAAAACAGAACCCGCACAACCCCCTTTTTCCCCAGAAATCTCTATCCACAATCGAATCTCTCTCCCCACTTCATTACAACTTGGTATGGGGAAAAAAAAAAGCAAAAGGAACAGAAAAAAGATATAGTGCCACGGGGTTAAGCAAACCCAAAGTATCTGTGAAACATGTTAGCAAAGCGATAAAAATCCTACGACTCGGATTTGTGGGTATACTTACTCCGCGCCTTGAGTGATTGCTGTGAGGATGTTTTGCCTCAAACTCTCGTAGCTCTCGTATTCGGGTAGATCGATCTGGTTGAAGCAAGTATGAGAACTAGGAAGGCGGTCTTTGCTCCCATAATCCCGATGTATATTGAATTTTGAAAAGCCGTTCATTCCCTCCAGCTCTTTGAAGCCATTGAGGGGGACTTTACTAGTTCCTGTAACGAACTGAAGGAGTTTTGCACGCTCTTCCTTATCAAACGATCGGACTGCACGCCAGAACCATTGTATCTGAGGTGAGGAAGCAGAATAGTTGTGATACTCGGTGTTGTTGCGCCAGTCGTCAACATCAATCTCAGGCAAACCAGAGATCAAAAGTTCAAGTTCTTGTTCGTTGAAAATAGAGATCAACTCCGCTGGCACGATATCGTGGAAACCTAGTGGATAATTAGAGAATGGCGGAAAAAAGTGTGTATAGACGCGTTTCAACTCACCGACTAGGAAATTCTCCATTTGCTCTTGGACACTTGTAAGGAGCCTGTACTCTACCAAGAGCCGAACGTATTCGTGCTTGTTGTCATCTGTTACGGGCACGTTGCGACCATCTGGCACAAGGTCAATGATTTTCTTATCGCCAAAATCATCTGTTTCAACTGAGAATGTTTCTGTGATGATGTCGGTGATGTCGTTCTCGAGCATCCAGACCAAAGATTTATAATAGTCAAGATCCAACGTTTCCATATCCTTTAGAGAGACAGACTTCCCGAGTATGCGCTATGTTCGTTGTTAGTTCAGGCACCAACCAAAGAGAATAAAAAGAGAATTACCTTATAAACTGCTCTACTGAAATGGCAATCCAGCACGCGCCCTTCATATAAAGCCTTTCCAATAATCCTTCCAATAAACTTAAAGAAGCTCAGATGTTCCGGGTTGACACCGCTCATACGACTTGGGTGGAATGTGGTCCTATCGGAAGCGACAGGGATAAAAAGAGCGTAATCAGGATTAAACATTTGCCTTGCCATAACCTGGAACCACTCTCTAGTGACACCGCCAGCATCAACCCCTTCCTCGCCATGGAACCGGATACTTAGTTTGGCGTATTTGATCTCGTCACCGTTCTTGTAATACATTGACTTGTAAGAATCGAGGAACACTTGGTCGCGGCGGACGTTGAGCTGCAATGTTGGGTGAGGATCGCGGTTGCCTTGGCGTGTATGAAGGCGGCGGTTGAAGTAGTTGCGCTTATTGTCGAATTCCAATACCTTAGGATTGTGAACCAAAAGCGCAAAGGAACCGCTCATTAACTTCGGGTTATTGCGAACCATTTGGTTCAAAATCTTCCTGTGATCCTCAGTAAATTTGAAGAATAGATTTTCCATACTTGTTTCTGCCATTGCAGGGCTCATCGGCGTCTGACCCCGTTGAGTTCTTGGTGCTTCCTTCAACCCACTGTTCTTGCAGACCACCATCAAGGCCTCGATCAATGGCAAGAGAATGGTCGCAACGTGGAGCATGTCGTTGCGTTCATGGATAGCAGAAAGGCACTGGCTGAGCTTTGACCATAACGGCCCGAAGGTAAGGCTCTCATAAAGATTTGAGAGTACATCACGCTCTTTTTTGCTTTCTTCGTCCTTGGGTTCGCCATCCTTCACGGTCTCCCTACTTGGCCGCTTGGGATCAAAAAGATAGTCAAGCGCCGTCAGAACGCGGAGAAGTTTGGCCTGATCGGAGCTGGCTGGCGAAAAGTTTGACAGGGCCATCCCTTGGATTTCCGTCCCATTTTCAGCGTGCTTAATCTGATGCACCAACACCTCGAGATGCTCGAGAATTGTGCCGCCGAGTACTTGAGCCTGCCGGATCAATTCCGCGCCAAAGACTACCTTCGCCTCCGGAATTGCAGAGAGGTTTTGCATAGTTGCGAGTGTTTCACGGAAAGTCTTACTTGAACATTCCCGGGCAGTAAGTATATTGACAACCAATCGAAGGTTATGTTCTGGAACAACTGGAGGTACCAAATGGCGCAGTCTCCTTCGCCTATCATCATCTTTCTTACGATTGCTATTGGACGCTTCATCCTTGTTCTCGCTGGATTGGCCTTCCGCAGTCGCCGCAGTCGAGGTTTCAGTAACTGCCGTTGTATTCTCATCAGCAGGCTCCACCGTCGTAGGTTCTGCCTCCGCTGCGGAATCGGCTAGCTTTTGCTCATCCGGTTTCTTTTTCTCCCTCTTGAGAAGAAATGTTAGAGGCCTAGTAATATCTGATAGCAACACCGAAAGCTGGTCCATTACAGTGGAGCTCTCAGTAATTAACCGGCGATCCAAAAGGCTCAGGAGTGTATTCAGGGCATATTTGCTCGCCTTGGGTGGAGGAACCTCCTTCCCTTTGCCCTTTCGGCTTGTAGACCTCTTAAGTCCGACTGAGATATCATGCTCATTGAGGAAGTACGAAGGTATATGTTCATTATAGCTGACCAAAAAGAGTAGCGCGCCTAGGCATTGCTGGGCAACCATTAAGGGCGAAACTTCACTGCTGGTTTGGGCCAGTAACCCAGTCCCGGTTCGTTTGACCACTGCTGTTGGAGTCTTTGTGGCAGGTGCTTGTTTCGCTCTCACAGATAATTGCGCGAAACTCCGCTCAACCGCCGCCATATCTGAGCTACCATCTTGAAGAATAGACAGGAGAAGGTTGACAACCTCGGCACGATTTTGTCTGTTTTCGCAAATATTGAGCAAGATTTCATGCAGCGTAATGCGGGTACTCCCAACTTGAGGAATAAACATCAACCGCAGAAGAGTAGCAACACCAGCTTTGTCTAACAATTGGATCACACTCTTGCGAAGCGGCTTTTTGACTGGTTTTGGCTCCGGCTCGCCTGGATGTCGTACACCACTTACACGAGCGACCCTGGGCATCTCCACGAATTGGTTAAATCGCCGTTCCCCACGAAGCTGGTTTGCCTCTGCAACAATCGCTTGAGGTAGCTGTGCCAGAGATTCATCATCTTGCTCAAGCAGAACGGTTTGGCGAAGATCAGGCTCCAGAGTCGCAAGGAAACTCGCGAGATCCAGGTCAGCCGGCCCTGTCGAAGCCCCCGGCGGCCGAGCCTGGTCCCGTTCACGACGACGGCGGTCGGCTGCTTCTTGGGCGAGGAGTTCATCACGGATCTCATCAGGCAGAGCTTCCAGGAATTCGCGGCTGATTTCGCTTGGTTGATCATTAGTTGCCGCTGCCGCACGCCTCTCCCGGATGTGTTGAGTTAGGACTTCTTCTCTCAGTTCCTCCGGCAATGCCTCCAAAAATCCAGGGTCTATATCCATCCCGGTAATATCCATCTCGCGTCCGCGAATCATGACAGTGGCTCGCGGCGCCGGAGGATCCGAAGGGCCTGCTTCAACCCCTGCTGCTGCTTCACCTTGAGTAGCCTCAACACCCTCCATGGCTTCTCCCTCTCTTGGGCTGTTCTCGCCATCAGGAACCTCAGATCCGCTAGCAGCCGCCGCCGCCAGTTCCGCCGCCTCCGCAGCTGCCCGTTCAGCGGCTTCTCGCTCTTCAGCCTCTTTCCTGGCCTTTTCTTCTTCCTCTGCTTTTTCTCGTGCAATCCTCTCCTCTTCCTCTTTCTTCTTGAGCTCTTCCTGAATTTGAATCATTTCTAACCGCGCCTTCTCTTGTTTCTCCTTTGTAATTCTCTCTTCCTCAATGGCCGGAGGAACCAGAAGGACTAAGATAGCATTGACTACTTTATGGGCACGATCTGGAGCACTAGTGCCGAACAATAGTCTAGATTCTTCGGTCCATCTACCGGTGGTCAATGTTGGGATAAAGCTATTAACCGCTGTTTGAGGGTCTTCTCGATGATGGCGTGGCATGTCCGGTAGTGGTCGAGCCGCCTCGAACATGGAACGCAACTCTCGAGGCATAAATGGGGCGGCGTGAGGGTGGTGGTGGTGGTGGTGGTGAGCAATATGAGGGAGGGCCTGGAATTGAATAGATCCGCCATTAGAAATAACGGGAACAGGCTGGCCGGTCCTAGTCATCAAACTCATGAGAGTACTGATCATAGAAACAGTGCCACCCGGACCGCCAGCCGCATGCATTCCATCAATGGCCTGTACCCAATCGGTCATGAACTCCTGGCTACGGTTATGGGTTGGCCGGGCGCTGGCCTGTTCGTTATTAGAATTCTGCTGTAAAAGTGGATTTTGATCCACATTGTCGGTGGTTCTCGGAGCTGTGCCACCCATATAGTGGCGAGGGCGTGCTGCGTTTGACACTGTAGATGTTAGATGCAAGTTATTGAATAAGCAGGGGAAACTAAAGCCTTACTGAATACTGGAGACTCACGAGGAGGCCCACCAAGTGTATACCATCCACCATGGCCACGAGGATGAGCACGAGCCATCATTGGAGCTTCTCCTGTTTCATCGGCCCAGCCCCAGGGGACGGCCGAGAACGCACCTTCGTCATCTTCATAATCCTCTTGGATCATTGCTTCTTCTTCATCCATGTCATCGTCGTCATCATCGTCGTCATCTTCTTCGGCATCATCATCGATAAACCCATCATCTCGATCTTCGTAGCCAGGTTCCGGTGCCCCATCAGATCCTCCGGGAGCGCGAACAATTGTTTCAATACCATTGTCTGGCAGTATTTCATCCCCCTGGTCCTCCTCACCCTCACTGCCTTCTGATTGCCAGTCTTCTTCACCACCACTCCCGTAATGAACTTGATCTTGGGCCATTTCATCTAAAATTTCGACTTCATCGTCCATATCGTCCGAGTCTTCGTCGTCATCGCCATCATCGCCGCCCTCGTCTTCACTCTCCTGCTCTGCTTCAACGACAATTTCAACCTATATGCTATTAGTTCTATCCGGGTGTGCCATAGGAAAAAAGTCACTTACATCCATACCCTCACCTCCTTCCTCATCTTCCTCATCACTAATTTCACTATCACCCTCTTCCTCCATTTCTTCCTCCAATTCCATCTCGTCGTCATCCATCTCGTCATCGTAGTCATCTTCATCGTAGGAGCTATGCTCATCAACCATTTCACCCTCAAACATTCCGAGGGTCGAATTTCGATAAAGATCTGGGGTATCCTCCCGCATATCCCCAATGTCTGAAATAGAAGTAGCGGTCGATATCTCATCCTCATCTGTGGCTCCAGGGGTCGTTATACTGGAAATCTCATTAAGATCGGTGGCCGTCTTTGACAAGAGTTTGAGCGGTCTGAGAATGTACTTAATGACCCTTCGCGCCGAGGGGAAATTCAAGTCGATGTCAGCAAGGGATCCAGTTAGGGCTGCAATGAAGTTTTTTTCAAACATGATCCGAGCAATTTGTTGTTGAGATTTTTCCGAAGGAGCGCCGCTTGTTGAATGGTTGTGGTTGGGCCGCGCAGACAGCATTCTGAAAAACAGGTCGGTAAGGCTCATCATCCTCGAGTACTTCGCATCTAACGGCTCCACAGAAGAAGAAGCATCCTTAAAAGCCTTGAGCGCGCTCTCAAGGATGAACTTTCTCACAAAGAGAAGACTTGACTCATCTGCAGCGCTGGAAGACTCCCCAGTCTGAGCCGATAGGGAAACGATAGCCAAGATTGCCCATTGTGATGTTGTCGCTCGTTTTTTGTATGCAATGTCTTCTGTATGTATTAGAGTGCCCAGAGGAATGATATCGTTAAGCAGGTAATTCAGGACTGCAGATCTTGGTTTCGAAGGTGTAATCGCTTCCCTTGGCGCCGCTTTGCGGGAAAAGCCTATGAACTCTACTTTTGCGCGGTTATAACAAGATAGCAATTCGGTTAAAGCTTGCAAGATAAAGCACCGGTAAATGAATATAGGGTGTTGCTCCGCTTTAAATTCAGGTTTCTCGGGCTTAGAGGGCGAGTTCGCTTGCAATGTCTCAGCGGGTTTCCCCGTAGACTCTCCTTGCTCCATTTGGACATCCATTGGCGCCGACGTAATATCCTCTTTTGGAGGATTTGGAGGGAAAGCATTGTCCATTTCATCCTTGGAAGCGAGAAGCTCACTAAGTAGGAAATGAATTACTCCATCAGGGTTTTCTAGCCCAGGTGGTTTAACTTCAACTGCGGGTTTTGGCTTGTCGACCATTTCCTTATCTTCGGCTCCTTTAGCCTGCGATTCTCCAGTCTCCTTTGCCGGGTCTGATTCAGCTTCCGGCTTCGATTCGCTTTCAGATTTAGGGCGTTCTGTTTCCTTGATTGCAATTTGTTGGTTTCTTAAATGTGGATCGTATCTAGTCAATTTGCATAGCTCATTGACCAACTCAACAAATGCGTCCGGGTCTCTCAAGACAAGATGGTGGTTATGTCGTACAAAGGCCTGGGTATCGGTTTGACGGGTGCCTCGTGACTGGAACCATGTGCGGATCTCGTTCCTCATGATTGCTTTGAGCACCTCCGTGTCTTCAATGATATGCCGAAGGATAAGCATTATAGACGCTTGAATACGCTCTGTCCTCAGGCCAGCTTGGCAACGTAACATATGGAATAGACTCCGCAAATTATCCCCTTCGGTCATTCGAATTGCGAGCTCCCGCTTCCGAGTAAGTAACACCAGAACACGAGCCACGGCCAAAGGCAAAATCTCATCTCTACCGATAACCGAAATCACACCCATGACAGCTTTGAAAAGTGCAGCTTGATCTCCATCAGAAATCTTATACGAATTTAACTCGGCAATATTTTCTGGCTCTTGATCGCTAGGAGGTGATGAGAAAGTAACTCTCCTGGGCTGGGCTGACTCTGACAAGACTTTTTCTACCACCAACAGGATACTGGCGATCCACGGAGCGGGTTCTCCTTTATTCATTTTGATAAATCCAATGAGAGTCGGAATTTGTTCTTTGAGGTCCTCTAAACAAGCGTCAAAGAAGTCTTGGTTCTGAAGGACAAGCCCGAGAAGGTGAGAGGTTGATGTTATGGTTTTGGCGCAAGGCCGAAGGTCATCATCCGCTTGCAGTGACATCAATGATTGTAATATTGTTGAGGCAACCTCTTTCCTAACATCCGGCGATTCTGAGGCCTTACCAAAGGCGCTGGTAAGGAGAGACGAGAGCTCGAAGGTGACAGTTGAATGGACACGGAGAACATCCAAAGAGCGATCAATAAGGCTCTCGCGGATAGTAGATCTGAGCTCATCCAGATCCTCAATTGTTACAACTGCTGGCAGTTCAACCTTTTCATCCTCTCTAGCCTTGCCCTTTTCAACGGTAGACGGGGGAATCTCGGCGGATTCACTAGCTTGGGGCTCGCCCAACGGAGGTGTGGTCTGGACATTAGATTCGTCGATGTTCATCGCAACCACACCATCATCAACCGGAGGAACTCCAGTGTCAACAGCGGGTGCAGGTGGTGCGGGGGGAGGCATAATCGGTTCAGTAGCTGGTGCAGCCCCTCCAACCGCCCCTTCCGACTGCGCTGGGATGATAGGTTCTTCCCTAGCCGCATCGACATCTGTTCCCTCTTCGTCGGTAGAATGAGATTCAGCTGTTAGAGGTCTAGAACTGGAAGCAGATATTTGGCTACCGCGCTGAGGAGTCCTAACTCCTTGTGAAGTGAGCCATTCGGTGGCAGTACCAACGTTACCATTGCCTCGCAAAAGCCCAGCCATGGCGTTTTCCCGGGTGAACCCCATTTCAACAAGCTGCCGGATCCCCTCCTCATTTGGTTCCATCGTCCTCCACGAGATTGTATTTGACAGCCTTCCTTTCTTCTCCAATTCCTTCCGAGTAAATGCACTGCCCTCGCTGTCTGCTTTGAGTACGATTCCAAGAATCTCAATAACAGACTTAACAATAGAGCAAGAGGCTTTTTCAATAGAACTAGCATCCCACATATCTCTAACCACCGGGAGAATACTAGCCCTAAGTTCCACGAGGAACTGATGCGGATTAAAAAAATCAGGACGGGGCGTATCACTCGAGCGTTCACGAGTTTGAAGTGCAACAGTCTGTGAAGAATCCAGGACAGATTTGTTTGAGACCAAATGGGTAAACAAAGACAATATGATCTTGATGCCTCCGTATGCGTGTGCCATTCTCTGATGGCTATCTTTTCCGATTTGTTCTGCGTCTCCAAGAGCGGGTAGATCCCGAACTTCGCCCCAAAAGGTTTCTAGTATATCGGTCACGGCTTTTATCCCATTATTTTGTTTGAACGTAACCAGAGTTATGGTGATAACTTGACCGCTTCCTTTTTCTATATTCAAAATCAGCAATCTAGGTGGGTGGGTAACAGGATTATAGACTGCTCACCTTCAAGTAAGAGTGAAGTGATAGAGGTTAACATCACAATCCAATATCCGTATTTATCTGTGACCGAATCGCTGCTATCTGTATGGCTGTTAGCAACATTTCTCCGACTCTGAACAGCTCAGCAGTACCTAGCCTCTTCCATGTCAAATGATCATACATGGACTCAGAAATAGCTTCGGCGATTTTGAAAGCGTGCTGTTTATGGAATAGATCAGTGCTCCGCCTGGAAATGAGACTCCTGGCAAGGCCTATAAAAACCGAATCAGTACAAACTTCAGGAGATCGCATAATGGAGGCTTACCCTGCAAAAACGGAGTGATACTCGAAGGGATTTGGCTAATAAGAAACCTTATTGTCTTAACATTTCGGAACCACGGGGTCTTCCCGTCCCTCTCTACAACAGCTTTCTCGGCTTCTTTCTGTTCATCCTGGGATCTCGGGTTCTGAAGCTGACCCTCGGCTGACGTAGCGACAACAGCAGGAACAGCTTCTTCCTCGATACTAGCCGCTGCTGCTCCCGCAGAGTTCTTAACCCTGGTAGCTTCGTTCCAAGTATCTGGAATGGTATTCTGAAGTAGTATCTCCTCCCAAACACACATCCGATGTAGGGCGCCAAGGTTCGAAACAATCGCTTCATTCTCAGGTTCCATAAATATTGACAGAGTTAGCCTGACGTTGAAAAGAGGCTGGCCATAAAGTTCTTGTAAAAGATAACAAAGAGAATGGACTGTGACCAGATCTTTAATGAGCTTTGTACCGCCTGATCTAACATCTTGAGACAACTTTTCTCGAATTGCCCCAACTCCTTCAACAGTACCCTCACTTGCAGACGCTGCCGCCCGATGATCGCCCTGAGCAGGGACTCCTCCTTGGAAACGGGGGGGGGGGGCAGCAGCCTTTTGGTCGGTTAAGGGAGCAAAGAATGCCTCTTTCTTGTCGTGTCTGAGCAACGGCTGTAGTTGATCGATGGCCTTTTGAGCATGCCTTAGAGTCGCTGCAACTGTCACCGAAGGGCTGCTCTCACTGCAAACCTGGAGAACACGGCTCATCATTTGATTGGCCTGACTGGTAGCGAAATCGTAAGGCAAGCTAGGAACAGTGTAAAAGTCAAGCAAAAAGTCTAGACCCTCACGCTTGATAAATTCCTTCGAGAGATTTGCATTTGCCAAAAATCCTTCCAGAAATCTGCCGGCAGCATCGATGAAGTTAACGATAGAAGGTTGGTTCCTGTCGGAATCCTCGGCCTCCTCGTCGATAATGTCACTCAAAGGAACAACTTCGGTCTTGGGTGCACCATCCGGGCTGGTTCCTCCGAGAGTAACTGTGGAGACCACAGCGTCGGCATCTCCCATCTCAACATCTTCCCCATCGTTCCCCTGTGATTTCGTTGAAGATTCCACGCCGGCTTCTGAGGAGTGCTTATGAATTCTCCCAATCAACGATTTCCTTCCCCCAGCAACCACCATCCCGCCATATCCATCTTCAATCCATAGTTTTGCCCCCATCCCCTTCTCCTCGGCGAACTTCCTACCGAGGATTTCGACTCTTTGCAGCATCTCGATAACAACTTTCATAACATTCTCTCGAAGAACAGGATGGTGTCGGACTAATTCATCAAATTGACTACCCAACACACTAGCCAATTCATGCTCGGTCAGGCATTTAACGTGATCGGCGCTCTCGAAAATCTCGAAAAAAGTCTCCAACGCCCCGGAAGTCTGAAATAACGCCAGGCCCGATGAGTTGAGACATATGGCCCCGAACGCTGTAGGAATTGACCCGATAGAATCTATCGAAGGCATGATACCTGTGGCGGGGGTATGTAGTCTTGGTGGCAGGTCTCTCTTCCGGTCCTCTGGCGATTCGTCTTCCTTGTCCTTTCCCTTGTTATTAGACTCGCCAGGAGTAGAGCCTTCTTCCATAGGCTCATCGCCCACGTCCGCACTGGCTGCCAGACTCGCATTGTCTCCTGCAACCTCTCGGTCCTCCTCGTCCTTCTTCCTCTTTGCTTCTTCCTCGGCCAAGCCAGATCTTCCCGTGACAGTCTCCAGTAATGCATGACTCAAGCCAGCCTCATGAATAACAGCGTAGCTAGTAGGCTCATTATGGATGAAGGCGCTAACAATGCCGACAACCGTACTCCAGATATTACTTCCCCATATGGTTCCATTCTCAATCACCACTTTCAAGGCGCTGAGCAATTTCGGGCTATCAATTAGATTTCTCAGCAGCCGATCTGCATTGCCTCCAGATTGGGCCATCATATGCTGCATAAACTTGAAAACCATTTTAAGGGTCTGTTGGCGATAGAACCCGATTTTGAAATCGGTCGTCGAGCTCTTATATTCATCAGGGATCCCTTTCCCAGTCCCGGCTTCCTCTAAACCCGCTTTCACTTCATCCGAAACAAGATCGACCACAACATCCAAGCCTTTTGCGCTAGCCAAGGCTTGGAAGGCATTTTGGACATTGTAGATTAGCGAGTCAAGAAAACTAACAGCCTTTGGGATGTTCCGAAGGGCCTTTTTGGTACGTAGCTGCAAGAGCTCCACCAGGATGGGGATAAGACCAGCAGATACGAGCAAAGATCCAGCATGCGCAGTAGTTGGTAGATAGCCTACCAAGGTAAACAAAGCTTCCCGCCACTCCTCAGCCTCCTTGTCGTATTCCTCCTCATCCTTCTCGATAGCCAACTCTTCCACGGCTTTTCGAACAACGTAGAGTAACACCCCATGGTTGACATTAACACTTAACGCAGCACAAACATCTGCGGTCTTGCTCTTGTGCCTCGCCAGAGCCTCCAAACCCCCTAACGCCAATGTTTGAAGCCATCTCGGAATTTCTTTTCCATCCCCCGATGCTCCTTTTATATCACCGCTATGAACTAACTCTGCAAGTTGATACACCAATTGGAATCTTCGAGGCTCATCCTGGTCTGGCTGTAGTATCTTTGTTGTGAACTGGTTCTCAGAATAAACGTATGCAAGATTTGTCAGTGCCAGTATCCGGATCCCCAAAATTTGTCTCCTCGTTTCCGCTGTCCCAGCGAGCGCCGAAGCAACACGAAGGCGATGTAACAAGTCGTAATGAGTATCGGCAGGAGTCTCAGGTAAAGTCGATTTGAGGATATCCTCAAGGTTTGGAGCAGCCTTGATTTGGCTATACGGGATTTCTAATGTTTGCATACCCCCCGTGACAGCGAGGTCAGATGAATCGGTAATAGTGTCGTCGGTGGATCGTCTCCTATTATGAGCAGAGCCAGATGTCTGATGGCCGTGATGTAATGAGGTCCTTCGAGTCGGGGTAGGCGTGGCGGGCTCTTTGGTGACAAAGCCAGCCCCTGGTCCCGGAACAGTTACCGCTTTTTGCGTGGTGGGGCTAACATAGTAGCTAACATAAGCACCTCCCCACTCTTCCCAAGGCCCTTCCCGGCCCTCGGAGCCTTTGCCTTTGCCTTTGCCGCCCAGAACTTCTGCACTATCTATCGGCCTCTCATCTCTCGCCAACCTCGCAAGATCATTGGCATAGATCGGAACGACTGCCTTTGTCGAAACATTCTTGCCAGAAGCCAAACTAGTAACCGCTATGCTCTTAAGAAATGGAGTAGCGAGTTTTGAGACCCTCTCAAGATTAATGTTGTAATGAGAAGCAAGCAGAACAGCGTTAGTGGACTGGCTAGCGCCACGGGTTCGAGAGGTATGGTATCTCTGGGCAAGGCGAGAACCTAGACGTAAAGACGCCTCCAAAACATCCAGGGAGGTTGTATTAAGTAGGTCATTTATAAACTGGGAAAAGTCAACGTCAATATTCAAACGAACGATAAATAGTAAATAGGACATACCCCACTGCTGCCATAGAGACTTCGATTCCCACAGTTCTCGACGAGCATCCTACTAAATTTCAAAACCCCAATGACCAATTCCTCATCTTGGCGTTCCCACAATATCGTTTGTGGCCCTTCTTTGAGTTTATACTTTTGTACTTGCTCCTCTAAAATAGAGTCGAATCGATTCAATAAGGCTATCCAATGATACAAGTCGCCACGAGGGAACGGCCAATGCGCGGGGAACTTTGAAAGGAATGGTAAAAGCTCTGGTATGGGGATTGATGTAGCGGTAGTAATGAATGACTTGAGAAAGGGGGACTAAGACATGAGGTCATAGTATTAGCACAACGTCGCGAACCATCACCTAGCACGCAATAGGATATCTGAAGACAGAATTGAAGGATAAAGAAAGATGCAGAGTGGATAACAGAGCAGATAACCCACAAGAGTAGCCTCATGCTTGGCCGTAGCAGTCTTCTTGATTTTCATGATTGTAAATGGTGTTGTTGATAGCTTCTTGTTTTTGTGATCCTAATCGCAACGAATGACGAATGACACTCTTTCCGAGCCCAAAGTTAGAAACCTTTCCTATCATAAAGCTGCACGATGGGCCCGTGAATAAAAGGAGACAAAGTACCAGTGTACTCACGATTCCTGAAAGTTTGTTCCGCTCGCTTGCGTCACGTCAGGTCCGCCTTGTGCCAACAGCGCAACAGACGCTCCCGCGGAACTGACTAGGAGCGGAAATTGGGGAAGTGAAAAACAAAAAAGATATCACTAAAACACAGGGCTTTACTATTAGCAGAACGGAAGGGCAGTTAGCAAGTTCGTAACACGTAGAAATGGGGAGAAAGAGTGGGGAGAATTTTAGAGGAGGGTATTTTAATTGGAGTAAGAAAAGATTAGTGGGGGGAGGTTTGTAAAGGAAGACAGATCGGATTCGTGAAAGAACAGAACAGACTGAAGGAGAGTGCAGGTCTCCAGATTGCTGGACTATTCTATCAATGAGAGCGGGGTGGGAGTGGAAAGAGCGGGGGTTGTGGTGATGATGTGCGATGGAGGGGAAGGACAGGTGATGGTTTGGAGCAGAGAGTATTGATTAGATTGAGGGCAACTAAGGATGGCAGTCATCATACTAAAGACGAGGCAACCAGAAGCAACGGTGACGACGGGGGTTTGTTACACACAACCCGCTGCCCGTAACCCGCATACCGTGCATGGTAGTGTATCATAATATTGTATGATGATAAACCGAGTCGCCATTTAAATCTGCTAACCTGTCCACGATAACCCCACAATACTCGCATTTTTTTTCCTTCCTCCATTTGTGATTGCAGGCAAATCAGCCCATATTGTCGAAGTTGACCAATCCTTCGCCCATGTCCCGCCCCAGCGGAGTGGTATATGGTGCCCGATTGGAGGGGGGTTCCATCCTGTATACCGGTATTGTGCTTGCAACTCTCGTCTTCAGGGCTATGCAAGGTACTGTTATTACTCCAGTATTGCTACATAGAGAGAGAGATCCGACAGCGATTCTGATGCAAATACCGTACTCGAGTACAATAGAGTGCCGTAATTGTGCTGCACCGTCACTGTACCGCACGCAGCACGATAAAATAGCCTCTAAGGTGATACTCATCGTATCGGCTTTTGGAACCAGTGATTTCTAGATACACCCATCATAAGAAACACCTACAACTGCGTCCGTAAAGTTTTCACACCCTTCCTTGTGCCTTAAGAGTTTACCTATTAACAATAACTTAGAACCGGAAGAGCCTTTTAGATAACTGTCTTTAGATACGCCTCCAGGGACATTTTAAAAATTTGTCACAATTTGTTTCTCTGAATATGATAATGAGAGAGAGAGGGTCAGCAAAGGGTTTCCAAGGGCTGGGAGTACTTTGAAGGGTATCATAGCACAGATACGGTACGGTTGACTATTTATTAATATGAGAACTTTGCGGATGCGGCTGTACTGTACTCGTACAGTACTCGTACGGTACTCGAGCACACCTCTCTCTTCTAATCTTTCTCGCAGTACGGTACGATCCGGTATTCTAATCTGATATTAACTTATCTGATAACTCTTTCAAGCGCACAGTCCAATAACCGTGCCAGCGCCAAACAGCAGTTTATTATCAGCACGATACTGTGGCCATCAGTCTACTCGTACTCGTGCCTTTCATCACAATGTTCTACCGTACCGGTAATGCTCCTTACTGGCCCGACAGCTTTATTTGTGTAAGTAAACAAGTGCTCGAGCACTAACTTATGGTGCACCATCATGTCTGCCTGACACTAACTACCGCCTTCCCACCTTCCCACCTAGCCCCTATCCCATGATACCATAGGTTCGTAGCTCCTGACTGTTTCATCGCCCATCTCACTTCAGTCGACAAAGGTTCCGTGTCCAGCTCTTGTTTGTTTATGTTTGCGCTGACTCCAGCCCCCAGTTCTCTCCTCCTTGTAAGAGGAGAAAAAAACCCCAACCCAAATCCAAGTTCACCAGGACTCAACACTTTTACCCCGTGTAGAATAGTATGATATAATGCGGTAAGCGCGATACCAGCACTCTGGCTGTGTCCGTTCGCTCCCGTCTCTTGACCCAACTCACACAGTTCAAAGCGTTCCTGCTCCTGGCTTCCAGCCTGCTCCGGCACATCTCAACCGCAAATTCGTAGAATACCTTTCATTTTTGCCTCCTTCTCTCCCGCTGCGGTGGTCTAGTTCAACTGTTCAAGACCCGCCGACCGCACCGCGTGTTTTTGCTTGTCTCACCGATCCTCAGCCGGATGTAGCCAGAAATATATGTCAATAGCACCCCCGGAGATAAATCGAGCAAGAAATCTTGGGAGTTTTCCTGCTCCTTCTCTCTATTCTATCCCACCCTTCCCCCGGAGCGTGAATTTCCTCTCACTCCAGAACCATCCGGATACCCATCCTTGTCCTTACCGGCTAGCCGTACACACTGTCCCCTTTTGCACGCCACTTTGTGGTGAGGAATTTCGTGAGCCTGTCGTTTCCGGAGGGGACTTCAACTGGTCACCTCACCTCTTCAAAAATAGCTACACAGTAACGGTCTTGTGCTACAAGCCGGAGTGCACCATCTTGTCCGGCCAATTCAGAACGAACATCTAAGGGGATTGGAGATTACAGGGGGTTTACAATCCTTTTTAATTCCATCGGGCCTCACTGCAGACTGTCCTTTTTATTACCGACATCTTCCCTAAGACTTTTCTATCTTCTTTGACAGTTCGCATTCCACTGACAACTTCGCTTACAACAAGAACCAAATCCAGCAGTTAGCACAATACAGTACCTCGAGCACCTGTGCCATCCAACGAGATGCCCGATCATGATGAGACGAGAGAAGCTGGACCTGCTAGTCCAAAAGCCAAAGCACCGGAAGCCGAAAATAATTTGAAAAGGGGCTCCGCCATATCTAGCTCAACTAGGCTCAGTGACGAGGGCGGTGATGGGGAGGACGAAGATTACGAGGATGGTGATGGTGAGGATGAAGAGGACGGGGACGGGGATGGTACAGAGGTTGGTAAACCCAGGGCTCCCCTATTAAACAAACTCCTTTCCCCACGCCCCTTGTCTGCCCCCCGTCCGCTTCCCTCATGTTCACATACCGTACTCTACAGTACGCTACCATTACATATCTATTGCTTCATTAGGATATAAGGCAACAAATGCCAAAGTTTCCCCCTCTCCAGCTAACATGTCTCTATCAAATCTAAAGGAATTCAGCTCGGAAGACGGATTTGCGGATGCACAAGAGTCTTCTGTCACTCCAGTGGCTCCTATACGCCCTTTAACCCGGTTATCGCAGTCAACAACATCCTCCCACCACTCCCAACAGGATGCCCAGGGCTCAGACTCAGCTTCTGTTACCTCCCCGACAACAACAAATAAACGTCACAGCCAACAGTCAATTACTCCTGCAACTACTACAAACGGGTCCGTAAATGAAGGCGGTTTCCCACCAGCGAAGTCTCCTCTCAGCCAACGCCGCATATCAACAACCTCCCTAGATGAGGTATCACTTATGGACGAGCTTCCTCCATCGAACGAGCCAATGGCCCAAGCGGAAACCCCGTCCACGGCCTCGACTACTTCAACCTCGATAGTTGAATCTATTGCCAACAGATTTTCTAGATCCTCGACGACCAGTTCCCAAACCTCTACAACCACTTCCAAGCCCGCTCTGCCCCCCAGAAACTCCTCCCCGGCAGAAACCATAGCTCCCCCTCCCCCACCTCCAGCGCCCCCTAAAACTGCACCTCCCCCACCAAGAAGATCCCCTTTTAGTTGGCTTCGTTCGGGCTCCAGTAATGCTGTACCGGTCACCCCACCCCCGCTACCACCACCACCACCTCAATCGAGCTCTAGAAGAGCTACTGCTTCCTCAATTGCAACAGTAGCATCCCTATTCACACCTTCGGCAGCTGCGACACAGATGAACAGTGAATTACTGCTGAACAGAATGGAGTCAAACAGGGGGGGCGAGACGGAAAAGGATGCAGTTTTAAAAGGAACACAAACTTTGAAAGAAAGCTTCAGAAGGCTTAGAGAAGCACGTGAGCGAGCCACTATAGTCCCTAATGATGAGAACACCAAGGAAGTTGGGGGTCAAAGCTTAGTATCATCTACGACAGCGATTGGTACAGGCGTGGGGGGTCCCCCCGCTCCCGAAGATAGCACAGTACTAGGACCGAATGGTAGCCAAGAAGAAGAGATCGATTGGGATCTCTGGCAGGCCGTTGTCGATGATTCTTATAAGGTTGCTGCGGAGAAGCCAACTGAACTCAATCGGGCTATTCAAGCAGGCATCCCCCCTACACTTCGAGGAACCGTTTGGCAAAGCATGGCCGCTAGTAAATCTCTAGAGCTTGAATCAGCTTACCAGGATGTGATCGCTCTCCCGGGAACTGCAACAGCTGAGGACGCCAGGACATTATTCGGCAGCCACTGGCTCTGGGATCCTTCTCCTTCATCTAGTCAATCATCATCGCCGAAGCTTGGCTCAGCTGCGAGTCCGAAGCTTGATCCTGCAGGTGTCAAGAGGCCTGACGGCTTTGGGGGAAAGACGGTTGCCCAGTTGGAAAAGGTTATCAAGCGAGATTTGGGTGAAAGGACGAGCTTCGGAAAGTACAAGGTTGACCAGAAAGCTCTAATGGGCGTTTGTAAGGCATATGCATTGTTTGATCCCGGAGTAGGATATACACAAGGTATGACATTTATTGCCACAGTGCTACTATTGAATGTAAGCAACCCGCCTCCCAGAAATTCCCCCACAGTCACCGCCCGAGTGCTATTATACTAAATGTCTATGCCCGATTAGATGGCCGAGGAAGAAGCATTTTGTGTTTTCGTTAAGCTCATGAACAAGTATAAGCTGCGAACCATGTTTCAAGAAAAGATGAAAGGCCTCGAACTCCGGCTTTTCCAATATGACCGCATCCTGGAAGATTACCAACCTCGGCTTGCGATTCACCTTAAACGCCAAGGCATCGAATCTTCACTCTACGCAGCTCAATGGTTTCTTACATTATTCACATACAAATTTCCATTGCAGCTAGTATTGAGAGTGTTTGATCTCCTATTCAGTGAGGGTCTCGAAGGACCGATCCTAAAATTTGGGATTGTCCTCATGGGCAAAAATGCCGAGGCCTTGACCGGAATGGAATTCGATGCTCTGGGACCTTTCCTAAAAGAACGGCTCTTCGATGTTTATCTTGATACGGCGCCGAGCGCAACAAGTGTTAAGGAGGCGGGATTTTTTGGGAATGGTGGTGAAAAGGATTTCTATAGAGCCAACCAAATGGTCCAGGACGCTTGTGCTATCAAGATAACGCATGATATGCTTGACCGCTACGAGAGGGAGTGGGATGAGATAATGCGGGCCAAGAGGGAACACGAGATGGAACTCGAAACTTTGCGGAGGACGAACGCTGGTCTAATGGTCAAGGTGAAAAAGCTAGAGGAGCAGAATGAAGAGTTGAACAGAGAATATGTCAGAATCGCTAGCAGTGAGGTTGGCTTAAAGGTCCAGAATGACCAGTTAGCCGATGAGAACGAGGTTCTCAAAGCAAAGGTCGAAGGATTGAAAGAAATTGTCGACAAACAACCGCAAGAAATAGAGCTGCGTTTCAAGGAAGAAATGGACAAGCTCATGACACGAACTCTAGAAGTGCATACGGAAAACCAGAATCTCGAGGAGAGCATGTTAGAGATGGAAAAGGATTTGGTAGGCACGAAGATGCAGCTAGCTACTGTAAGTCATCCTGCGTCGATCATTATGGACTCTCACTAATTTCTATATACAGGTTAACGAGGACTATGATCTTCTCAAGAACAGATGGAACGATCTCAGGAAAGCACTCGGGGATTAAGGTGCCCCTCTTCCCCCGTCCAAATATCTGTATTTGGATCGTATCTACCCGGTAGTCTATTTTTATAACTACCAAACAAAATATACCTCAGCGATTCCTTTCTGTCTTTCATGCTCCATCGGACACCTGCTCTCTTTCATTACATTCATAAAAAAATTGTGGTTTCTTTGTCCAATAGGCTTTCCCGTCGACTTCCCGATGCCCAATAATGATTACAGAGGGCAAACGAATTTTTTCCAAATGTATTGTTTAGTCATTTTCATTGGCCCTGCGAAGATAGAGTGGGGAATTTGGTTTTTCTTATCGGAGTGACACTCGCATCGTCACCACCACTACCGTATTGCCTCATTTATTCATTCACCCATCCCTTATTCAATGAATTGTTTACAAATACCGCTATCATATATCCAGTGTTAAGCATATCACATCACTTTTTTGTTTTCGGTCCTCCACTCCTCATCATGAACTAGATAATGTACTTGTACAAAAGCAAATCAGTATACTGTAAGTTAGTTTACCACCGTACCCAATCCATCCTATCCCTACAGCATGATACAGTATCATACCAGGAATATCGCACTGATCTACGGTACTTGTGACATCTCCCTGACCACTCCTCCCGTATCAAACTATCATAGCCTTCCAAAAGCGGAAAAGCCACGAACCTACGAGTATGAGTACACTACCTACCGTAATCCACCCTTTTCCCAGATCACCCGACCTCCCCCTTCCTTCCTTTCACTAACCCTTTGCAAGATACGGCACTCCACCCGAACAGCGAGCACGACCCCCAAAAAACCTTCGATATGATACGGCACGACGCAGGAAGCCCGTTCCCGCCTACGGCAGCTGCCAGCGCACAGATTACGGTACGGTACTCGTACAGTAGAGATACCAAAGCGGTGCCTCGGAAGGCATTGAACTCTTACCCACGGGGGGACCTAAAGTACCGGCACGATCATATACGAGTACGAGCAGCAAGGGAAAGGTACTTGTAAGGGGGGGACTATGATGCTTAGGGATCACGTTATGCGGAGCGACGAAGGGTGAGTTATCATAGTTAGCGCGAGTTGAGCCGCACGGGGATACCGTAGAGTGATCCCGAAGTCCTGGTGTTATTGTTTGTGCTTGCATTTAGGGAGGGGGTTGGGAATATTTGTTTGTTTATTTGTTGTGGTGCTTTAACTTTTTCTTTCTTTCTTTTTTTTACCGGGGGCAGGGGGTCACGCCTGCATAGAGTGAAGAGCGGTCCGCGAGTGTTTGCACGAGTGATTGTTTGTGATGATGCTTTAGTTGTTGGAGGCCTTAAGTTGACTTGTAAGTCAAGCGGGGTGTGGGGAAACAGTACTCGTATCATATCATACGGTACCGGCACTGTACCCGAACACTGTATTCCAGCAGGTGATTCATGTTTTTTTGTTTGGGGAAGGGTAATTTAATGACCGGGGATCGGTCTGTTTACCGATACAATAATATTATTATTATGATAATTATAATTATATGATACTATGATATCTCGGCTTAGTAATGATTTGGGATGAGAAGGCCGAAATTGCTCCGGGTTTGCACATTCCCGGTAGAGGGTGATACCGGTAGTATGGTATGGGATTGAAGAGCTCGTGGGTTAATTGATCGATCGACTTGCGATAAACAACTTTACGCCATAATTTGGATATCGCTAAAAAGGAACAAGGGTTTTTTTTTTGAGAATTAAGCTAATAACTGCACCCGAGCCCCAAACCTCGATATCATAGCATCATAAACCAAAACCAGAAGTTATTCCTCCACCCAAACGAAGCTAGTCGCGCATCCTGCTCCGATCCGTACATTCCTAGGAGCTGGAATATCTAGGGAAAAAACCTCGCCAATAACATCACCACCCCCGGGCTTCCCACAATTGCCATGTTCTCCCCAGCCCCATGTTATTATTTTTCTTTCTTTTGTGGTTCTGTCCTCTGCGATAGCAAGAGCATGTTCACTGCCCACCGCTATGTCCGTTATACTCTCGAGACTCGGGGGTGGGAGTTGGCCTCTGTCATTCTTTCCCCATGCGTTGATAGTACCAGAGGTTTCAAGTAGGTAGACACCGTTCCACGAAGCTTGGATGTCGAGTATTTCAGCTCCAGACCATGATGCGAGTGAATCCCCTATTCGGTATCTATCGTTCCCTAGAATTGCTATGTGTTGGGGGTTGTCTCTGCTCACGAGGATACTGAAGTCCTTTCCACAATCCAACTTGCTCACAGGGAACCCAACTTCTACCTTCCTAGGTCTGGATACTATTGATTGGGTAGGTTCCCCGAGTTGGCCTTTTCGTCCAGCACCCCAGCCCCATACATCCCCGGACGCTGTTAATAGGAGTGTATGTGCCATGCCAGACACCACCTGGATCACTTTTCTAGGTGGAAAGTCGGCAATTTCCTCCAATAATGCGTCGTGACGATCCTCGCCGAGTCCTAATTCTCCTTTCTGGCCTTTTCCAGAAACAAATATCTTCCCTTCATAGTCAATTAGAACTGTGAAACTCCAGCCTGCAGAAACGTGTTCCCACCGGTGGTAACTGCTGATAGGATGGAAGGCAGTTAGCGAGGGGAAGGTGGCCGAAGGAAGGCAGCATTGGTTTCCGGTATTATCTCCTGCAGCAAAGCATTCGCCAGATGGGAAGAGAAGAACAGTATGATTCCCACCAGCCGCGATCACACATGGTGGAACGGACGGAAAAAGCGAGGGAATTAGACAGGGGGTAGGTGTATGGGCGTCCTCGAGGTGACCGAGAGATAACTGCCCCCGCCCATTAGATCCAAAGGCGTAGAGCATGCTGGCCTACAGGTGACTTTTTCGGGTTGGGGAGCGGGGAACATGAGGTTGTTACGATAGTCTACAGGCTTTCACGTCAACCGTGTTTCAAGTGTCTTTGAGGCTCAACCGAGTAAGTTTGCAATAGGGTTTGTGCCCTGGGAGTCTGTGACCGCAACATCCGCCCACATGGTGAACAACTAATGACAACCGGAATTTCCCTGCAACGAAATATTCATCAACGACAACAGACGACAAAGCACTCAGTAGCCAGCCACCTTATCACTCCAACACGCCACCCCGTACCGTAACGAACGAATTTTCACGATGGCTACTCCAACTCAATCTGTTCAGTGCTTCGGCAAGAAGAAGACGGGTAATAGTTCCTGCAGAATCACCTCCAAGCTTGGAGTGGAGATCATGTTCGGAGGGTCACTATAGATGCTAACTTGAATTTTAGCAACCGCTGTCGCTCACTGCAAGGTCCTGCCACCTCCACCCCCCCCCCCCACCTCATCGGACTACAACTAACGCCCCACTAGAAGGGTCGCGGACTCGTCAAGGTCAACGGCTCCCCCCTCAACCTCGTCAAACCCGAGATTCTCCGTTTCAAGGTCTATGAACCTCTCTTGATCGTCGGTCTCGATAGATTCGCCGAAGTCGATATCCGCGTCCGTGTCTCTGGAGGTGGCCACACTTCGCAGGTCTACGCTATCCGCCAGGCTATCGCTAAATCAATTGTTGCCTACTACCAGAAGTTTGTCGACGAGCACAGCAAGAACCAGTTGAAGCAGGCCCTCATCACATACGACCGTTCGCTGCTTGTTGCTGATAACAGGCGATGTGAGCCAAAGAAGTTTGGTGGTCCAGGTGCTAGAGCAAGATACCAGAGTACGTGCATTTCCGATTCCGAGGTTAGTATTTGGTGGTGGTGGAGGCTAATAGGTTTTTGCAGAATCTTACCGTTAAATGGTATCCGGCTTGGGGATATGGCTCATTGGGGTTTCTTGTATCAATTTATTCTTAGATAAAGACCCTGCGCTGGGTAAGGGACTAAAAAAATTACCAAAAATTTTTCTCCGTGTTTCGAGATGGTTGGATTAACAGTTGGGTTTTTCGGTGGTTGTTGTCTTCATTGATTGGATTTATTTGTGGGCCCGGAGTTACTCGAGAAGTGGATCATGGGATGTGCGGTATGATACTCGGCTTCAACTTCCCTTACTCTCATAATAACTCCAACTGAGGTTTATTACCCCCTTCTCCCATCTCAATGGAATCTCAAGCATTCCAACCCGCTTTAAGAGCCCCACATTCCATGTTGAATTGTCCACAAAAAATGTTCCCGGAGTCTTCTCCTACAGTACGTGACGTGAGGGGATGCGGTAATATATTTCCCACGCCTCCAATATTGTCTAATTCCTTATTTAAATATTTAATGAAAGCCCTTTTTATTAATATTAATATTAATTGATGCTTGACTCGTGGGCTAGATGAAACTCACCAGCGAATATAGCAAGCATTTAACTTGGGGCCTGCTTGGCAGACCGCCATTTGAGACGACTGTCACCTCAAAACACGTCTTGATAAACACATTTACGAAATTTCACTAAACGTGTTTTGCAAACAATGCCTTAGGTTTTTTTTATTGACAATTGAGCATAAGGAAATATCATAGCAAAACTAATACCGCTAGTCTCCTAAACTCTTTCAATATCTACTGACCAAACTATAAGTCTTTTTTGATACTTGTACTAAAATCAAGGTTACGGGAATTTTGTGAGTTAATAATAGGGTGTAGCGATTAACCTGCAATTACTTCCTAATATTACCCTATAAATTTATATTATTCACAACCCTAAAGTAAAATAATCCCCAAACGCGTTTTGCAAATGATGACATGCCAAACACCACCGTCATTGCAAAACGCGTTCTGAGATGACCGTCGTCTCAAACGACGGTGTGCCATTAGCCTCCCAAAATCCATTATATCCTTAAGAAGTTCACTTTGGTCACTACCTTTACGCATCTGCTATCCGATACTGTAGCTCTTTTACTCAGCTTTGCCATGTACTAAGTAGATTCAATTCGAAAGAATCCCTGTGAATTGTATGTAGCCATACCTCACGCCCTAGAACATCGCCTTGTAAGGTTAATCCCTCAATTGTTTATCTTCATGAGGACTCTCGTTGGTAACTGCTTGATGAACTCTGTTTTTCTGCTGTTGGTACATGTATTGGTTTCATGATTATACCTTTCCCACCAACCGAGTGGCGTGCTAACTATACCTTTCAAAACGAGGAACACTGCCTAGTTTGTCTTGAGTGACATTTCTGCGCCTTTTAGAACCAGATGGTACAGTAGGTTGTAGCCCAGCAAAAATTTCTTTTCCAGAGCTGCCGAGTGAGGATTTATGAAATCCGAGCGCCAAGCATGTCTGTATATAAGGGCTGAACTTTCTATGCCCTAACACAGTCCTCGCCAACAACACAAATGCTGCCCACCTAGAACTAGCGAGACCCACACGGAAATCGAACAGCGCTCAACACCACCCAACGACGACAATCGACAAACCACCAGGCGCACCGAATTTTCCCCCTGGTAAACTAACAAAGTCGACACAAACATGAAGCTTAATATTGTAAGATGTTTCCCCTCTGTTTTCGACTCGATTTTTTTGATGTTCCTGGTTTGAACGTGCGTCTAACTTTTTGACAAAATCTAGGCGTAAGTTACACTTCCCCTCGTTCAAACAACCTGCATTTTTAGGCGATTCCCTCCGAGTGTAGAATTGGTGGGGGTTCTGGGGAGGTGGATTGGGATAGGGGTGGGGAGAGGGACAAGGTGTGGATCCACCAAGGCTAACTTGCCTTACAGCTATCCCGCCAATGGGTCACAAAAACTCATTGAAATTGAGGATGACCGTCGTCTCCGTGTCTTCATGGATAAGCGTATGGGACAAGAGGTTCCTGGCGACAGTGTTGGGCCGGAATTTGCTGGGTATATCTTCAAGATCACCGGTGGTAACGACAAGCAAGGTTTCCCTATGAAGCAGGGGGTCATGCACCCTACTCGTGTCAAGCTCCTCCTCTCTAAGGGGCACTCTTGCTACCGCCCCCGCAGGACTGGAGAGAGGAAGCGCAAGTCTGTTCGTGGATGTATTGTAGCCGGAGACCTCGCTGTCCTTTCCCTCGTTGTCGTCAAGCAGGGTGAAGGTGATGTCGCTGGATTGACCGATGTTACCCATCCCAAGAGACTCGGACCCAAGCGCGCTACCAAGATAAGAAAATTCTTCGGTTTAAATAAGGACGATGATGTATGTTTCCTTTTATCAAGATGGAGGGGGAGGTATCAGGTTGGGAGCGGTGACTTATTGCATATGGTACAAATAGGTTCGCAAGTTCGTTATTCGTCGCGAGGTCCAGCCCAAGGATGAGGGGAAGAAGCCATACACCAAGGCTCCCAAGATCCAGAGGCTCGTTACCCCTCAACGCCTTCAGCACAAGCGTCACAGAATCGCCCTCAAGAGAAGAAGAGCGGAGGCTTCCAAGGATGCTGCGGTAAGTCTGCAGTCTTCCCTGTACCACGTATCCACATATACTGACGCGGGTATAGAACGAGTACGCGGCTCTCCTCGCCAAGCGCGTCCATGAGGAGAAGGCGAAGCGTTCTGAGCTACGCAAACGCCGTGCTTCTTCTATGAGACCCGAGAAGAAGGAGAAGGCGTAAGCGTTTGTAGGTGGTGGTCAACAAAAAAATAAAAATTTCTTTGGTGCGAATGGGTGGGGTGGTCGGAACTAAACAGTGCTTTTCTTCCTCTTTTTTTCACCTGTACCTTCTTCACTGAATAAAGTGATCTTTTTTCATCAATCGGGGAGAAGAGGTTATTTCGTTCCTGGCACTGGGGATTGTTTGGGAAAATTGGTTGGGAGCGCTGATGTAGATCTTTCTGCTTAATTTTCATGAAGCCAAATGGGGGCCTTTTTTTTCGGCCGGTATTGATATCGCGGTTGACTTCATAATCGATCACTCGGCTTTCGATTTCAATTTCGATTTCGATTTGGCCCAAGAACTGAGCATTCATGATTGACTACTCGAGTAACCACAGCACGCAATATGCCTTGTTTATGTATCGTACCCGGAAGCGAGTGCAAAATATTAATAACGGTATTAATCACTTGCCATCACTCGGAAATCTCAATCGATAAAGTATCTGGTTGGAAGGGAAATGCCGAAGGGTGTAGGTGTATTAAAGACTCAGTTGTTCACCAGGGTTCTTGTACTCGAGTAGAATGATGGTTGGGATATAGGACCGTATGAGGAATATGATCTAGTGCACAAATAGACTAATGCTTTGGGCACACAAAGATCATGCGTTGTCGTTTGGTGCGAGTGAAGGCCAAGCTACAAAGAAAGTAGGTAAAAGAATCACCCAATACTATAGAATAGTGTAACAATTGTATGATAAGTATTAGAACCACAGACAGGGCAGTATGAAAGGCTACTAAATTAGGGCGCTGCTCCAATTCTGATGATATAAAGCAAAAACAGAAAACCAGTGATATTATGATCAATAGTCTTTCTTGGGCATATATTGGTAAAGAAAAATGTGTACTTGACACCTGACCCGGCTGGTTCTTCTCCAAAACCTAGTCTAAGGCGGTAGTACGAGTACTCGTATCTGCCTTTGACCACCTCTCGCTGGCTAGTGACGCCGGAGGTTCGCGGGGTTCATTCGCCCACATGATGGACCCGAGGTGGTTCTGTAACAAGAGGTTACGTAGGACCAAGTACTACATAGCCTGGCAAATAACGGACTCGCAATGACGTAGGGTTGGTGAATGTATTCCTAGAAGGATGGCCAATTCACGGGGCGATCCACCGTCTGAATGCCGAGAGCATCTTCCCCGGATCACTTGATCTTGTTGTCTCACACTCTTTCTTCAATCTTACTGATAGTATTTGGTCATTCACAACCCGAGAAGCTACTCGTGAGCATTTATGACCACTTTGTTCTTTCCTAAGGTCATGGGGATCCCTCCTTGTCTGCCCGAGTTCACGGTTTACCTTGTGGTATGATTACATTCTACACAGGGGGGGGGGAAGGGAGGTAAGGGATGAAGGCGGGGGAGCAACAACCGTTTTGTGACCTGGTTGGTAGGGTGGCTTATTCTGCAGATCACTTATGGCAGATCTATTCGTTTTCAAGCACTTAAACTATCAGCCCTGCTAACTCGTGAGGTACAAGGGATAATTGACAAAATAACCTAATAATCCCCTGACACCATGACAGAGCCTCTCCAAGGGGTTATTGGCCAGGTCAGTGCCCTTTCCTATTTATCGTTAAATTTTCCTATCATACAAAAACCTCTGTGCTTTGTACTAAATCCGGGAACAAACAAAGGGACAAACATTTTAGCACCAAACGAAGCCAAATCTTCAGCCTTTTACATGAAGCCTTCTACGGTACCGGTGCTTCCGTTAACAATAATGTGATATACGGCACAAGATATTTGGTCTCGGCTCAAGCTTCGAGACTACGGTTGGCACTATCGATTATGAGACAGCTGTCATGGCAGGAATATTGGAGCAATTGCTTGGCGGATATTTGCCTAGGTTTAGGACGTCCGAGTTAGTGCCCCCACATTTGTGCTTAAAGGCGGTCTGATATGTCCCCGGCATGGAGAACCCGAACATTTGAGCCTGAATTTAGCATTGGCCCTCAGATATGTATAGAAAATTTCTCATACAAAAATTTGCCCCTGTGTTCGGGCTCTACATACCGGGGACTTATATTTGTGATGCAAGTCATAATTTGACTCCTACCCTGATTCCCTCAGACAATCCAATCCTGGTCTCATCGGATTCAAGCCATTCATGAGTGATCGGGCATGATCTGCTTCAAAGGTGCAACGGGCGCATGACCATCTACTGCCACCTCGACTGCAGATAAGCCCCCCGTTACGGCACGATGCTTCATCTGTGGTCGGAGCTTGCATGAAAGGAATTCTACGCAACAAAGGGTTTTGGAATGGCAGCTGCTCCGAAGGCGTTCATTATTCTCCCTCCTGTCGCTCGCCTTAAAACCTGAAGGGCTCCTTGCATTCTTTAATACCATAAAGGGCCCCCGATTAGATGTTATGTGCACTTTTCACACCCAAACACAAGCTCCTATGGTCGGGGGGGGGGAGCAGCTCTAGTCCCTTGAGAAGAATAAAACCCTTATTATGCCGGGAAAATTGGTGGTCAGCTTCAGTTTGGGGAGGGGGGAAATGGGAACCCCCGAAAGTTGAATCAGGAAGAAGAAAAAAGGTGGGGCCCACCTCCACACGCATCGTACCCATCTAAGTTAGTCGCTTCGAGCGCCTTCCATAGACCCAATCAAGTGGTGTTAAACACAAGTTAAGTTTCGTTTCTTTGGCAGCTATACTCGAGTATAGTCAAACGAAGTCGGGATTCACATCATTTTTGCTTCCGAATTCCGATGCGGAGAATTATTTAGATCAAATTAGCTGCGGTCATCCATACTTTGATATGGAAAGTATCACAGATCTTTCCAGCATCAAGGTGCGAAAATATCCGTAGTAGATCCCGCACAATACGGTCGCCGTTAGCCAACAGTCTAGCCTGTTCGGAAAAACCTCACTTTCAGTACTCGAGTATTTTTGGCTGCCGAATCTGTTCACGAACTCGTAGTCTGGTGCCGGGGCTCTAGGGCCCGTCTTGTACCCATTCCATAAGGAGAAGAATCATACTCAATCACTCACAATATGCAGTGTGTATCTTAATAACGAGCGGGTGGGGCTAGGGAAGCTTGCCTCAGCTTACCCCGATAACACGCAACCTATAGCATCCCTCTTAATGGTAATTTGTTCACCCATATCTGTAATAGCGGCAGGAGGGGTATAAACGGATCTCTCGAGATTTCCGGTTCCCCAAACGAAGCTCGACTCCCCTATCGCTACCTAGAATTGTGCCGAGAGACACGGACATCAGTTGTCTCAGGTTATGGTGGTGATGGTGAAACAAAGGCCCAACACCCGAAAATCGCAAAAATACCCTTGGGTGGAGAAGACTAATGCTTAGGGAGGTTCAAAAGAAACGAAATTTAAGCGGGGTAGATGCACACCGCATGTCTTATTAATAGACTGATGGCCAAACATGGCATGATACTAACTCTTTGTGGAGGGGACAGCTCGGGATAATACTGCGGCCGCGGGAAAGTCAGCGCGCCATGGCCTTTCCACCCTAGCCGCTGGATCATGAGTCTCTTCCATGCACACACACATTCTTTTTCACTCATCGTGGTTTATCGTGATGCTGCCGGTAGGCCCTGCAATAGCGTCCAAACCTTCGTTATATTGCTGTGCATGAGAAATTTGGCCCCGCTGGATGAGAGAAAAGGATATGGAAGGTGTGAGACTGGTCTAGGTTTGCACATAGAGTCCATGATACTAGAAATGAGTCCTCACATTAGATAGGCATGCCTTATCCCCTCACGGGCTCCAGCCAATCAGTTATGGAGATTGAGAATCGGAGAGAGTTGGGCACCACATATCCGATCCGCCTATCCCTCATCAAGCTCGGCGAGTCTTTGCATTACAACATAATGCTCGAATGTCAGCCCAATTTTTATTCTATTGAGCTGAGTGTTCTATTATCTGATCAACATTCCTTTGGAATTTGTGATTTCATATTAACTTTTGCCACGACTGTATCTTTTTTTTTTTTTTTTTTTTCTTTCCTCCTTTGCTTCCGGTCATATGTATTGACCATAAGACTTTGGTGCTCAACAAATCCCTATGGTTTTCATCATGTTTCAGCACTCGAAGATTGCTCCAGCGCGTAGGATGTTTCTGATTGATGGTTTCTGATTTATTTATTCTATCGTTTCGCCATCCCGAGCCTCACAGGCTTGTCTCGGGGTCCTAGTCCGTATCGGTCCTTTCGGGCCGTGACCTTCCTCATCCAGCTCTCCGGTAACCCTTTCGAGGAAAGCCAATTATGCGCTCCCCCTTCTCGGAACCCCCATTTTCGTCGTGAATGAGGGAATCAGTTACCGTACATTCCTTGGTTTTGGATGTATGATAGAGTACGGTATATGTGTGTAATTGGTAGGGTAGGTTTCTGGTGAGTACGAGTATGTACGAGTACGAGTATGTACGAGTACAGTAAAAAACTAACCTTTCCGGGGGTGAGCGGTGGAGAGGTGCACCCCTGCTAGGGCCAATATTGGTGTATCATACAAGTAGTGCTTCCCTTTAAGGTAGTTGTTCCTGTTGGTCGTGCTCGAGCACTCGCGGTGTCGAAGCGTTTTTAAAAAAGAACCGCTATCGCATGCCACCCGGATCCAAGCAAAAGGGCCAAATTTTGGTGGTATGCAATAGCAGTCCTTTTTTAAAACGCTTCGACATTACGAGTAGGGTACCTATCACAGTCAGTTTGCGAGCATCGCGAATTTTGGCGTATATCAACGATTGGTGCACGGTTTGTGAAACGTTGGTGTTTCCGCTGTTTTCCCGAGATGTTTGATTGGCGGATGCTAATGATAATAGAATGATTCAGTGGATATTACCTGAAAGCAGTGGTAAGCTACATGATGTTGTATGATACAAGTATGATACAAGTAGCATGGAATACCATATGATAGCCGTATATCTTCCTTTCAAGCTTCTGTTGACCCATGCATCCTGGCGATAGGTTGGCCCGTATTGCACTGTACTAGTACAGTGCAAACAAGCGAGACCTTCCAACTTGGCTGCATGGACGTCGATATAAGCGTCGGGCCTGGCCACCGTGGTACGGGACTGTTCCCGGCGAATGGATTACCTGCAGACAATGGGAACACTGTGTGCGACCGACCGGGTCGTGGGTTTTGGATCGTGGGGATACCGGTCTGATAGTAAAACTCCCTTCATGTTTCTAGGTTGTCAGGGTGTCCACTTATCACCAAGGATCGTACTGGTCTGTATAGTCAGCGGTACAGTACGGTATTCCAGTGGAGAGAGACACCATGGATATGAGTGATTGATGGTTAGGCTTTTTTTTTTTCCCTCTTTCTTTTCTTTTTTTCCCCTTCCCTCCCTTTCCCACATCTCCACAAACGAGGCGAATATATGATTGGCGTTTGTCTTGTCAGAGTTTTGTGGAGTAGGTTGAAGACTTTGCTTGCTTCTTTTCGGCCTGCGGGTGGTACGGTACTACTGTACGGTACAAGTACACTCCAAGCATGCATTTCCAAAAAGAAAAAATGTTATATAACCGACACGGGTTTCTACGTATCCCACTTTTTTTTTTTTTTTGAACCCCCCTCCCCCCTTGGCCTTGTCAATAGCCTGTTGCGAAGTTATTCAGTCATGAAGCTCTGTAATCTACCGGTGGTAATACTACACGAGATTCTCGATCATGTATTCCCTTCCCTTCCCGCTCTCTTCCTCATAGCTGACTCAAGAACAGGTATCAACACCAATAGACCTCTCAAACCTCACGCTGACGAGTAAATGGCTTCAAAATCTCGCTGCTCCACGACTCTACAGACGACTGGAATTCACGCTATCGTCCACAACACAGACTATGAAATTCTGCGAGTGTTTGCTGATGCAGGGTAGGGGACAGGACTGGCGACACTGGACGCGGAGCATGCATGTGAGTGATGAGATGCGCTCGGGGTCCGGCCGGCGGAGGAGTCCTATTTGGAGTGGACTTGCCGGAGTATTGGATGGGTTAGCCGGCTGCGGGCTGGATGAATTTGAGTAGGTTTTGCTTTCCAGTTGAGGAAAGAAAAGTATGGATTGACTTTAGCTAGCTAGATGGGATTCCCGCGATGTCCCGCCCCCAATCATCGTTAAATCACTACTGAGTTTGCGCTCGCTGCGCAGTCTAAAGCTGGAGATGCCTCTGCGCTCTCAAAACCACTTCTTCTTGGAGAGACTGGCCGTGGCCCACGCGGCATATCTACGGTCTATGCATATCTGGGGAATACAAAACGACGGACAGATGAATCGGGTCGGGAAGACGGTGGGTTTCGCTGGAGAATTGAAGGATTTGAGCCTCTGTGTGGCAGCGGATTGTGATTGGGAAGACGATGAAGACGAAGACGAGGAGTATTCCTCCTCCTCCTCTGAGGCAGGCGGGGAGCGGGAGATGGAATCGGAGGAGAGGAATAAATGGATGACCCTACCAGCTGGCGTTCACAGTACACTGTCAAGCATAGAACTAAACGGCCTGTTCAACCTTCGCGATTCGCTTCACTTCTTCAACCCTGCCACCCTCCGGCGTCTGGAGCTTCGCCAATGCACCGGCTATAATTCCCTCCTCCGCGTCCTCTCCTCCCATCCCGACATCAGAAACATGGAAGAAGTGGTTTTGGGCTCCTGGGAGAACTGCGACATCGCCCGGGTTTCGGAATTCATCTACTCCTGTCCAAAGCTCAAGATCCTTCTCCTGTCACTAAGCTCCTACGCGCTCACAAACGATCTAATGCGTAGCATACTCCCAGCGGTAGAGACTTCGAGAGCAACACTAGAAGTCCTACTCCTAGACTTCCGCCACCAAAGCAAAATCGGCAGCACAAGAGACAACAACACCAACAACGACACCTATGTGGACAAAACCCTCTACCAGAGCCCCCGCTGGCTATCCTCCATCAAGACCTTCCCCCGGATCCGCGAATTAGGTGTGAGCATCGACTTGGCGGACCTGACCTCCCTGCCAGAAATCTCCACAATCCTACCGCCCGACATACGAGTCCTGGACCTCCGCTTCCCGTGGCAAACCGTCGAACGCGACCGCGCCCTGCGCACCGCGCAGATTCAGTCCCTCGTCGACGCTTCGCCCGACACTTCGCGCCTGAAATTGGTGATCCTGGGCGATGGGGACGATTACGATGCGTGCACTTCCTATGAAGTTGTCCGTGACGCGGAGGCGGCGGGCGCAGTTGTCGCGCCTGCGAATGGGCCCAGGGGGAGCATGGTTGCTGGATGCGATCATAAGTTGTACAAGCTTAGAGGGGATTGTTTTTTTATTTAATTCAATGGGGGTGTGCCGTCCGCAGTGTTTCTCAGTGGTGGGGAGAAGGCTCCGGTAGGACAGGGGGCTTTTTTTTCTCTTCTTTTCCCTTTCTCACCTCCCTTTCCCCTTTCCCACAATAAATCTTTGCTTAACGAATCGAATTAGCGCTCATGGGTTGTCACTCGGAATCATCAAGATTTTCTTTCTTTCTTTCTTTTCTTTTTTCCTTTTTCCTTTCTTCCCCTCTTTTCTTTTTTCTTTTTTCCTTTTTCCTTTTTCCCCTCTTTTCTTTTTTCTTTTTTGGTTCAGATCCCCCCAACTTTTTTTTTCGTTTTCACTGAGGGTTGTGTGTTTTGCGTGCGTGTGTGCGAGGGATAAACCAAACAAATGCACGCTGTCCCATCACAACACTCGAACCTTGTCAATCTCGACGTATCACTCGTGCAGTGCGGTAATCATCAGATGAACCCCCCTGTAGAGTCCGGTGCCATATCCTGGAATCTGTGAGTTTGAGTTATGATGTTATCATATCCGCCCCTCCCCTCCCCCCCCCCCCCGGAAGTGAAGACAGGGATGAGGGGAGAAAGGGGATTGTCGTCCTGCGGGTATCGTATCGAATCTAACTTAGATCGCCCGCAACCTGGGGGCGAAGATTTGCTTTTTGAGCGGACGGGCCGTGTTCGTCCTGTTATTTTACAGGCGATGTTATCCATATCGCGCTCGCAATGTAATCTAATTCGGTAGGACGGGGTATCATACCGGTATCGGTATTATTCTTATTATGGGTGTTATAGCATGGTGGCCAAACTTATCATATGACCTGTGTTATGATATCAAGTCAATTATATTGCAGGCACGGTAGGTCATTTCAGCGATAGTATTTGTAGTGGTAGTGGTAGATACAGTATCATTAAACCAAGTTAGGCTATGGTATCCACTGAAGCTGATATGGAAGTACTGTACGTGCGAATCGGAATTTCCGTTTCCTTTTTTTTTTCATCCAGCACCGTGGTGTGGTATACTCGAGCAATAGGTAAGCAGGACTCCTTACTTGGCCGGTTGTTTGTTTGTTCCGTTTCAGCATGTCTATGCGCCTATCGATCCATCCGTCTATCTAGTGAATCCTATTACCATCCTCTTTCCCTCGTCGTCATCCCATCTCCGTCACCGCTTTGACAAAGAAATGGTGGGGGGGGGGGAGTAAAAAGGAGCAGCAGTGTAGGTTGGAGAAGAAGGAAAAAAAGAAAAGGAAGAAAAAAAAAAGCATTAGCCAATAACTCCAGCAGTGGGAAAGTGTTCAGCAAAGTAAAGTCAGTCAAGCAAAGCACAGGAAGAAAAAAAGAAGAAAAAAAGAAACAGCAATGGCAGTGATCCATCAGATTCATTGCGATTGGATGGATAAAAGCCAGAACTGGGATGGGAAAGCAACAGAATCTGCATGCGAATGACAATTCCGAGGCTTCGGTTGCAGAAAACAGAAGGGCGGGACAAGAAAAGCAAAAAAAAAAAAGACTTCACCTGATGGTCTCTGCGCTATCCTTTTCAATTCCTTCGAGACCTTCCAGGATATCACTTCCCCCGAGGACCCCCCTCCACCCGAGAACCCCACGCCTGGTTTCGCTCCATACTTCATGAAATCTGACAGTCTCGTCGCTCGCAGCTACGACGATGCATCCCTCGACTCTATTCGCGTGCTTATTTCTCTCTCGCGATCCTCCAGCTTCCCTGCGACGCCGGCCGCCACCTCCGGTGACGATGGATCCACCAACCGTGCTAACATCCTCGAGAATGTTTTCCGTGTCTTCGGATGTGACAGCTGAAGAACCGGGTGCAAAATCGTCATTGGGGCCTCCTGGGTAGGCGACAGCATATAGCGCTCTCATATCCTCCTGCCAGGGTATCTGGACCACCTGCCTACACTCGGGCCAGCTGAAAACCGCAATGCGAATGGGATGCTCAGGATTAGCGTATCCGAGTGTTGCAGCGATCTCGCGGTGGCTGTTAGACCAGAGAAGCGATGTGACTTGCGCAGAGACATTAATAGTAGCTAATGTTGCCCCGGAAAAGGTGTGGAAGAAATGGATACAGCGATCATTGGAACCACCACCTGTAGATACCAATTTAGCAAGTCCAATCCAAATAGGGGGGCACAGTGGTTGGATCATACCTGTAGCAAGCAAGCTTCTTTGCCATGGGCAAAATGCAATCGCTTTGACGGCTGCCCCATGGGCCCACCTATGCTTTTCTCCACCTTCAAGAGGCGCAGCTTCATGATTTCTCATACCTCCACTACGGTTGCGGGTTACATCCGCGGTGCTAAAGAGACAGGCTACGTTATCATTGCCACCCGTCGCGAACTGTTCTCCGTCCCCGCTCCACGCTAACCCGCAAATCTGCTGAGAGTGAACGACAATCCTCCGGAGAAGCATGATAGATGCATGAGATGCCGGCGCGGGAAGGCCCTCGCGAAACTTGCCCCACTCAATCGAGTAGTAGTAAACGTTACCAAACTCATCGCCGACAAGCAGTTCCTCAGTCTCAACCACTGTCGGGGGGGACGGTTGGGAACGACCGTCACCGGAAGAAAAGCCACTGCTAGGTTGTAACCCTAAATCTGGACGGTAGGAGACGATAGGTTTCCAAGCAAAACAAGCGATCCCAGTATCGTGTGTTCGTTCAAGCCGTGGGGTGGGCTCCGCCGGGTTCCAGAGGCTAAGCGAGCCATCGATCCGACCAATCGCTAGAATGTTGCGCTTCCCTTGGAAACAAGAAAAAGCCAGAGCAGTAACGTGAGAGTTCGACCAAGCCTCGAATGGCCGAGCTCCACTAGTCTCTGTCCAACTGTATACGTCCGTGTGAAGTCCAACAACCAAAGAGTGTGTAGCGGGGGAGTATGCAATGAGCGAACAGTAATAATCATCTCGGAGGCCTGGAGCGTCTAGAACCCTGAACGGGGTAGTGGGAATAGCTCTTCTAAGGCATCTGCGGGATGGAGAGACTTGTGGTGTCGAATCACCTGAGGTGGGATGCGTTAGAGGGAGAGAGGGACACTCGAGGAGGGATCATAGCAAAGGGGGAACCCACGGCCTTCCGCCTCCAATACGCCCTCCCAAAGCACATCACTAACAGTCTCACTTCCAGGGGCACCCATTACCCCTCCCTTCCTCCCATGACCATCCCTAGTTGGTTCGTTCTCACGGGCAAAACTCAGAACTTTAGCACTTCTATCCACTCCCAGAGCAGCAGAAAGCCTCCTCTGGTGTCTTTCCATGTCGACCTCGGGACTTGCTTTATTCCCGAAAACGTTTATGGTCACTTCCCTCCCCCTCGGTCTGGGCTCCTCCCTCCTGGGCGCTGCACCAACACCTATGCCAAACACTCCAACAGCGCCAGCACTGATCCTCCTATTCAAGTTACCGGGTCGGTAGTTGATTGGTGAGCCACCGGCGTTTCTACCATTAGGGCTATTGCTCAGATTATTGGGGGAGATGCTACGGTTGGTAGTACTGCTACTAAGACTCCTTCTTAGAAGTCTCTCGTTATTGGAGAGTAGGTGCGCTGGTGCACTCATTCGGAAACTCTGTATGTTGGCTCTGCTCGGGATGAAGCGGTCGGGAGAGATTTTGGAGGATTTGGAGGATTGTGACATCGATCGACCATGAGACACACGGGAGAGACCAAACATACGGAGGGCCTGCGATGTAGACGGCGAGAGGCGGGGGCGAGCCCGTGGTGGTGCTTCATTGTCTGAGATGAAGGGGTCATGCTCGACTTCCAGTTGTTGGCTTGCTGAAAAGGGGGAGGGGGAGGTAGGAGCAGATGGGTACTGTTGAGGACTGGTATCCGCTAGGGCACGAGGGGTGATGACCGGAGTGAGTGGTAGAGATGCCATCGGTAGATAATTGGGGGAGGGTAGCGAAGCCCGGAGCAAACTCAACTGAAAAAGGGTAGTGGGTAAGGGAGTAGGGGGAAATGTAAGAGAGGATGGAGCGTGAGTCCATCCATGCTAGGAAGGAGATGCGGGTTTCGAGTGCGGGGGGCCAGAGGTAGTGACGAAGCCGGAGGAAACATTCTTAGCGGTGCTGTTCGAGGGGTGCGCTCTATACTCTCTATCACGGCATACCTTCCTCCGAGATGGCGTATGCCTCGAGTACCACAGTGTTTCCACCGTAGTCAGTAAACTAATCACACTTGCTCACTCGCACAATCACAAAAAGTCGATCACAAATAATAATAAAACTAGATTCACAGAGCACTGGTTTTTGAAGCATGATGTGGCACTGCACAAAATGACTTGATTCCCCTGATCAAACTGTTTTTTGTAATTGTCCTTGTTCCGATATGATTGAATACCCGTCGACAAAGGATACCGAAAAATTCCAGAACGATTCATTCCATTTCAGATTCTCGATTCTATTCTATCAAGCGAGGGGATTACCGCATCGCCACAAATGTAATTCCAAACAAAACAAAACAAAACAAAAACAATCCTACCAGTTCTTCAAAGCATCAAGTATGATAGCTCCACCCCCTCCTATCTGTCACACAACGTCACTCGCAGCCCCACCTCTCAATCAATCATATGCTCTCACTCGCATTCCTTCCAACAGCCAGACCACCCCTCTAAACAAACGAAAACCCATGAACAGTACAGAGCACAAATTCATCTGCGAGGCCCTCCTTTTGACCAAACATCTCTTTTGAAACCCCCCTCTTGCGACTTAAAAACTTTGTGGTACGCATCCTTCCCCTCGACCATATGTGTCCTCCTCTTGACCGAACGCCCTTTCAATCCCCCCACCTTATCCACTCCCTCCACTTCGATCCCCGATTCAACACCCGCACCACTGCCGACTACGTCCCAAACACCCGTCAGCGCTCACCACCCAACCCCGCTCAAATGCAGATAGAAAAGGAGCTAACCGTCTATATGCACAACCATACAGTGCAAATCAGAAACTTCCAAAGGGAACTCCAGTGAACACTGCTATGTGGGAGAAGAGGAGGAGTGAAAAGAAAAAGGAACAATATCTACTACAAAAGGGTTAGCTATGGGAATCAATGCGTAGGAGGAGTAATATTGCGTGAATCGCTTGTTGCAAATGACCACTGATGGCGGTGGTCGGAGGAGAGAATGTATATGATGAGTACCGGGTGATCTCTGATAACGATAACGATCCCGCACCGCTGTAGTTGTAGTTGTAGTTATCGTTGGCGGTGTTGGTGTCGAACGAGGTTTTGATTTATGTTTCGTATTTGCATCTGTCTGGTGCATATCGTATTTATACCGCCGTCTAGAATCTAAGAGTCAGTCCCCTCTCCACGAACATCAAACTCACCCATCATATACTACTCACCCGCTCCCCCTCCTATGGTACCAATCCTCCTCTTTCACCACCAGCAAACAAGCCGCTATTACCCCCACCGTTCCATAAGAATAGTCGCCGTTGCTGCTGCTGCCGAATTCCAACATCATCCCCGACCCAGATGGAGCCCCCTATTTATCCTTCCTCCCTCCCCTCCTGAGGTTGAGCGATTTAGCCCGCCCTTCTACCTGCCCCACCACCCGCGACAGGACGATACCTAAAACCCCCAATTCTTAGGTTCACCATATTGACAACGTTACCCGCCAACCCATACTTGTACTTGTACCACATGGCAAAACCTAAACTCCTAACCGCCAACTCTCGGCCAGGCTACCGGCATCATCATATGATATCACATTCTTTGTGGTGCGTCGTGGCGTTGCCGGTGTGCCGGGTAAATCTAAGTTAGTAACACGAACAGCACTTTGCCAAAACCTTAGGTTGGAGTTTAGGTTGATAGTTCTTGGAAGGCTTCGCCAAGACATCATACAAACTTCTTCTACAGTATCTTAACTTTCTACTGGCACGCTACTCATATTATGACCCGAGGTGCTATTAAAGTTATAATATTTGCGTGATAGATATTAGTAGTAGAGATTAACAAAGACATCAGGTTCCAGGAGTACCACCACATCTCACCGACCACCTGCAAGAAGTGAAGTTATTTGTATCATAAAAACCACTCATCACGGGGCCCAGTCCCCCCTGTTCCCCCGTCTCTAAGTTAGATAAAAAATCCCTTTTATTTTTTTTTCTCACTTCCCACGACACGCGCCTTCGCTCCACTACTTCAACATGTGAACCCGAATGTCCGTCCGTCCAACCATATGATACGATACCTCAAGTATCATAACAAGCGCCACATAAAATTAAAAAGGTTCGACTCAACCCACCTTGCGAGCAGAAGGTTATCGCAATAAGTTATTGTATCATACCTGGTAACTCCAAAGCCCCCACCCAACTTTTAATATCCCACCAATACCGGTATCATAGCATGTGTGGTTATGGTAAGTTAGAGAAACTTCGGTCAAATATGGTATCATAATATCATGCATACCGTGCTAAAGTTATCCAGCACAGCACACAGCACAAGTGAAAACAGCACTTAAATTCACATCATACCATACCTCACAATCGATCGACCCCCTTGCCAAACAAGGACAAAAAAAAAACCTCTATCATACCCCATCGAGCAACCCGAAAGTTCCAGCTGCCTTACTAAAGTATTTATCATCGGTCGCACCAGGTCTCACACTAACTTACCCTTCCTTCGCTCAGTCTACAATACCGATAACTTACCGATATCCCCGTCCTGTCCGTAGACCGCGCAGGGGTGTGATAACTGAACTTCAACATCGCCCTACTCTATCCCCTCCATTTATGCTGCACGGTGTGATTCTCCGCAAGGGAATTCTTGCCCGTAGCCGGGACGACGACGTCATACGTGGTTTCCCTTTTTCGCCGATGCCTTACGGTGTCCGGGGACTCGCAGTTTTTCTATATGATATCTCTCGTGTGTAGGGTACACTTGCATGATATATGATATACTATGATATCATACCACACTCGATACCTTGCCCCTGCGTTCTCGGGTGTGGGGGCCTTGGCTGGGGGTTGCTGTTCTGAGGTTTAGGGTTGTTGTTGGGTTGTTTGAGGGTGGGGGTTGTGAATTGAGGTTTGGACGTGCAGTACTCCTCGAGTATTATTGCACGGGCGCCTGGCATAAACATAATACCCAGAGGATGGTGGGTCTGTGGGATGCGCTAGGATTCGGACTTTAAGTGTAGAATGAGCGGGTAAATGCTGGGCTGAGCACCGGGGACGGGTACTGTACATGAGTTGACAGGCTTTATATATGTGTATATAAAGACCAACTACTGTAGCTACATACGCCCCACCCATTCAACCAAACCACCGAACCAAAACCGGGGAAGGAAAAAAAATAAATAAGGAAAAGGAACAAAGAAACAAATATAAATTTTGCGTCCAGCAAGTCCGAAATAAAAACAAAACAAAACAAGAAGGGACAAAAGGAACAGGTGTGTGAACACCAAGCCAGAGCGTTAGTGGTAGTGGTAGCAGTAATAATGGGAAAACAAGTGCTTTGGCAAAAAGAATAAAAGGTAAGAAGTGAAAGGTAAAATACACTATGAAGTGGATAAAGTAGCCTGAGTGGATATAGTATAAATAAATAAAATAAAAAAGCCGCCCCTCCGCAATTCGCCCCGCAGATAAAGACACAAACAAGAAAAGCAAAGCAGAGAAAAGGAGAAAGACGGTGAAGCGCGGTGCGCGGGAAATGGTGAAAAGGAGACAAGTATAAACTAGATGAAAAACCCTAATACCGGCCCTTAACGATAACGATATCTCTGAGCGCAAGACAAACAAGACAAAACAAAGTAAAAGCAAAAAACACCTTTCCGAGTAAGCCCACCTTCTACTCCTCGGCAACACTCGAAACCTCGCTTCTCCTCGAATCGCCCACCCACCCAGCATGTCCATGTCCCCTATCACCTCCCCTATCACTCCCTCCATCCTTAACTGAAGACCGACTCTGCTTCTTGCCAAGCTTCAACATCGAGAACCGCTTTCGGACGCTTCCAACGCCCCTCTCCATGGAGTTCACAATCCCACTACCGCTACTCCCCGGCGGGCGACCGCTACTAGTACTCACCCGACTCTTGGTAACCTCTTCATGGTAATTGTCCATTGGCGGAATGGGTGGTGGGGGATGTGATTCGGAATCATTGCGACGTCGACCAAGGGATTTACTTCTTGAGCGGCTGCGGGAGGTGCTTGCTGTTCTGCTGGTGGTTGATACGCTTCCGCTGTGGGAACGTGAGGAGGAGGTTTTAGGTGGCGCGGGGAGAGGCTGGAAAGATTCTTTTCGGTGATGGTTATGATTGTTTGTGGTTGCGATTGTAGTTGCCGTTGTAGTTGCCGTTGTAGTTGCCGTTGCCGTTGCCGTTATGCTGGTCAGGATTCCGTCTTTCGCGTGGTTTGTGTTCGCGCCAAAGATCATGTTTGCTAGACGGCCGCGAGTGCTACCGACGACGCTTGCTGCGTCTTCGGCTATCGAGGGGGCTGTGTTAGCCACTCTACTACCAACGAGAGGGGTCGGTCGGGCGGTGTCTATTGGCTTCGGTAACGGGGTTGGGGTTGATGGGGAACAAAGTGGTGTTCTCCATTGGCCAGGGCTGATAGGGATAGGTGGTGGAACAGCGATTAGAGCGAGTGCAGCTATCTCAGCAGTGTAGTTATTTTCAAAGACTATTCCACCGTTAGTTTAATATCGATCAAGAAAAAAGAGAAAACATACGTCGCATCATATTATCGTGCATAGGCCTCAACGGATTGGCTACCAGTTGACCATGAACAGCAAGACATTTCTTCAACACCAAGACGTAATCCAGTATCGCCGTCTTCAAAGCATTCCTCAGCTCAACTGCAACCCTCTCGTCGTTAACCAATTCTCTATACCCTCCAACCCCACCATTGACGGGTGAATCCACAGCTCCGGTAAGACTCATACTTAGCGGGTTCAAATCATGTCCATCTCCGCCTTTCATATCAGTATATCGTTTCTCGAGTAGCGACAATTCTCCAGTCTTCGCAGCGACCGCTTCAATTGCATTCTCAACAGGACTAACCGTCACGGTAGAAATACCCAGGATCTCAGATCTCCGCAGAATAGTTGGGAATCGCTCAGCCGTGCTGTATACCGTCTTCTCGCTCCACCAAGATGAAGGTCGCCCCGCATCATTCCCGGGCAATGGCCTCGAAGAAAAAAAGGATCTTGGCTGCTTCTGCAGCAAAAACGACCTCGTATTCGGGGAAACCTTGGTCTTCTGGAAAACAGGATGCATAACATCATGTTCAGGCTCGACAGCAGTAATATGGATAAACTGTCCCTCAACACTATCAACCTCGCCAGAAGCGACAATCTTGGCCGCGGGGTGTTGCTGTTGGATCCTGTCCGAAAACTGCGCGAGTTTCTCCCAGTGGTTACCCTGAACAATAAACTGGCGATCCCGCAGACCGATCGGGAATCCCATACCCAAGTACGCCACCCGGAAGAACTGGGGACTTAACTTGTCGCCATTGAGAATATCTTCGTGAATCTTTGCCATAGCTCGATGACATTTACCCAGCTTCGCATAATCAAATACTACATTCTCATACTGGTGCGCCAGTTCCTTATACGTATCCAACGCGTTCTCCCAGCTCTTGCCGTCCTCAAATAATTTTATCATTTCCAGGAATAGAGCTTCTCTCCTTTCGAATGCCGTCTGGTCCGGGAATGGTGGGTCGATTAAGGCCGGGACCCTCTCACTCATATCCCATGGATACAGGTCCGCGTGAAGTTGTAATGACAGGCCCGCCTCGACGTAATTCTGAGACTCTAGTTGAACACTAACAAGTTGATGAACATAGCGAATAAACATATCTTCCTTTCGCATATCCTTCAGGAATTCCATTAATCGGAGGGTATCCATAATATGATACGCTTCTCCCAACGGCGTATTGTGAACAGCAACCAACAGATCCAGAAACTTATCAATGGTATGTAACAGGTCCCGAACCTTGACCGTAAGGGGGTCATTAGGAATCAATGACAGCGGCTCGAAGAGCTCAATCAAGTCAGCGATAAAAAGTTTCTGAGTAATGCTTTCTGTAAGTTTCTTTGACTTGAAAAGTCGATCCAGGCTCTACGATAATCCATTAGCACCGATACCACTTTATAGAATCGAAAGGCACATACATCAATCATTTCTGCTTGAATAACACTCAAGTCCTGACTCAACGTCCATTCGCTCACCACCATCGTTTGCAGCACCTCCACCGCCACACTCCTCAGCCCCTCGTGCACGCTCAAGCAGAGCTCAACAATAGGCGCCACCAATCCAGGCACGTATTGCACTTGATACCCACCCATCTTCTCAATGCCAAACCTCCTCTTATCCTCACTACCAGTCTCCCAGCCAATAGCCTCCCATGTTCTTCTCAGTAGATCCGCTCCTTGCTCCCTGACATCCCCGGCGACTTTCCACACCGCCCGTCTCTTCTGCTCCGGAAAGGTTTCCAATGCCAGAGCCTCCGACCCAACAAGCATTAGCAATGTCGTGAAGAAAGCTTGCCAAAGCTCCGTGTTGAACTTCTCTGCATCATCCGGGTCCGGCAGAAACGAATCCACCAAAATTCCTGCCAACGTCTCCAAGGTCCGCATTGTTGACTTGTGCTGGTAGATATGCACACTCAACCATGACTGCGGGAAAGCATCACACGAGAGAATGCTCATATGGACCTGTAGGTCGTCCATTAGAAACTTTGCCAAGTCTTCTTCGCTAAGATCTAGATGTAATCCAGTAGGAATGCTCGATACCGCAGCCAAGATAGCGGCCAGCTCTATCAGCGCCTCGTCGAATACCGGTCGCCCGGGTATATTTTTGGTGGGGAAAGGATAAATACGGGGGAATAGTAAGGAAAAGGTCTCCCTTTCACGTCTTCCAGTAGCCTGAATCGCGCGATAGGAATCAACGATTTTGGGAATATACTCTGATACCTCCTCCCCAAGCTCTTCAACCTGAGCGGCGAGAACACTGCAGCAGAGCCGAACTTGGTCCCTCCATTGTCCAGTTACATCATCAGTCTTCCCCCAATGTGGGGCTAACCATCGCACAGTGTTCAGCGTCAAAGCCCGTCGGTCCTCCGGCTGAGAAAATAGCGAACTCCGCGAGTAATTGATAATCAGGACCAACTTGTAAAGAACTAGCTTCCCCTTAACATCCGAGCAAGCATCCATAAAGTCAATAGCAACTAATAATATCTGCTCCCGAGTAACCAGCCCCGCCATCTCGGGCAACCAAGTATGGAAATGCTGGACAGCAAGCGTCTGACTGCCTACCAGCATAGCAGCACCATTCCGCATGAGGTTCTCCAGCAGCTTGAATATAACCTGAAGATCCTTCGTGAACGTCTGATTCCCGCCGCTGCCGCCATTTAACCCGATAGTCGCCTCCTTCACAATCTGCTGCTCCCTTGCCTTAGCGATAAACTGGAAAATGTGTCGTCCAACCTTAAATGTAGACCGCAGTCTTCTTGAGCTCTCGGTATTGGTGGGATCCTGTAATAACCGAGTGAAAGACCGCAATAGACACGATGCAGCGAACGGATAATCGAAATGCTTCTCAGCATAAACATCCACAATAGGCTCCAAATGGAATCTCCGATCATAGACGATCCCAAGAACGGTGACGAGCGCGATAAAAACCAGGTCCTCCATCTCCGTCTTTTTGGCATACTCGACCAATATCCCAAACAGGGCATCGAAAACCTCCCGGAGCAGTTTAACGACCTCCATCTCAGGAACGAACACAACCTTCTTTAGCAATGCAATCAATTCAGACTCCTTCATATTCTTCCACTGCAATAGTGATAGCAAAACATCGTTTTGAGAAAACTTAGTGCTGCACAGGTAGGTTTTAACCTTTATCGTGGCAGCCGTGCCCCCCATTGACAATGCCGCCGCCCATCCTTCACCCCCAGGCATCCAAGGCTGATTCAGATATCCGTTACCATTCCCTGAAACAGTTGATATCGGCGAAGATGTCCACTCGTCATACTTGTGCAACAACAGCGAGTAATCCCCATCCCTCAAGAAAGCTCCCTTATCCCATAGCGGTAACCACGCCAAGGCGGTGGGCGCATGCGGGACACTCGAGAGAACCATGAACAAGTGAGCACTGGGAACGTCCTCCTCATCCAAAGCAAGCCTAATGGTTTGATTCCACGATTCGTCCCTGGCGACAACAACGGACTTCCAAACGGTTACTCCCGGGATGTTTGAAGCCGAAAATATACAATCCTTAATCCTCTCCCCGTTCGGCCTCCGGACTTCGAGCGATATCTGAAGAGAATTGAAATGCGACGACGCCGGAAGAGCACAGGAACCCAACTTCGGATGAAGTAATAATGCGTGTCTTGGCAAGATCGGGTTCCCAAGAGTAATGTATATATCAGACCTGGGCTTTGTTGGCGCACCAGAAAAGCCAATCTTCTGTGCACAATTGATATTGTGCAACAAAGTGGGCGTAGCCTTAATCAGTGAGTCCGCATCAGGAGATGTAAATGGACGAAGATAAAGATGGAGGCGATCCGCCTTTGGTGATTTCTCACTATGCAATCGCATATCAGCAGGCTGATCATCACACAAGGGCTCCACCCCCAGCGCCTCGGGAACCGACAATTTCCCTGTTCGGGACTCAATAACATCTCTAATCAGCCTGTCCCAATCCTCGCCGTCTCCAGGCTTTCCGCCGCCCTTTTCCCCAACCGAGCCCCCATAGCCCTTCTCCGTGCTACCGGCTGCCGACCCCATTCCCGCCGGAGCGAATATCCTTATAGCCTGCTCGATGGCTTGGTCCTGCCTTACAAACCTCCCAACATCGAGAACCCCCACTCCTAGCGCTCTCTGGAACGTCACTCGCTGGGGCATCTGTCGCGCATTGTGTGTCGCGGCCATCGGTGAGTTTGGTAGTGGAGGGACAGGATGGGGGGGGAAATTCTCATCGTTTGCACGCGATTCGGTCGGTGAGTCCTCGTTTCCTGATGTCTTCGGCCTCGGACTAAACAATACACTCACCCTCCCTTTGGTCCTCTGCTCGCCTCTAGCGGGTAACGTGGCTCCATTCATGGCTGAATGCTTGATAGTTCCAAACGTGGTTTCCGAAGGTGCTGCATGGTGGCCCTTGCCGGGTGAAGTGACCGGGCCGGGAGCAACCGACATGGTGGAATAAACTCTAACAACCAAAAACATGTCCTCCATAGCATCCCGGGAAGAAAGGTCGGTGAAGAGCGTCTGCATCTTGCCCAAATTCTTTGAATCCAACGGTGTTCCCTGCGCGTTGAGAGATACTGTGAATGATTCTGAAATGGGTATATTTTGTTTAGTAGACAGGTAAAATACGAGAGTAACCGGTTCATTCGCCATTCCAACAAAAGCCTTATGCTCCATCAATAAGTGATGCAGCGTTATTCCGTCCTGGGAAGGAGTAGGCGGGTATTCTAACAACGACATCTGCGACTGCAAGGTAGTGATATCAACACTAGAGTCATCTCCCGTCAGTATCCTCCCAGAGTTAGGATCCCGAACAATGATCTCCCGGGAGAGTAGCCTATTCCCCCTGACGAGCGCCCAAACCGTGCTCTCCCTGGTGGCCACCAATTCCGCCTTTGTCAGAACACTATGTAGCAACCGCCGGCGGGACAGGTCGAGCTGGTGTACCAGGGAAGAGATCTCGTCAAGAAGTGGATACTCGCTGTTTAGCAGCAACTCGTGAAGATTCGCCGCATGCCACTCCCTAAGACAGGAGGCAATCTCATCCACAAGAGGTTCCGATTCGAACGAAGACGACTCGTCACCAACCTTCAACATGGGCACTGGGGCGGCCGGTCGCGGGCGATTATAACCACCCTCGCCGGGGTGCCTAGGCGGGGGAGTGATCGCCATCGAGCGGCGATTCTTCTTGGACCGCGAGGACTTTGTCCGAGCAACCCGACCATTACTATTACCATTACCACTGGATTTTGGCCGACGTCCATTTGAGTCAGCGCTGTACCGGGAGAGACCGTTCACACCATTCAAGTCCCCATGCTGAGATAACAGATGATTCCCGTTGACCACCGCGCTCTCCTGTCGGTTAGGTACCTCATTGCCGCCGTAATCGTAGTCTCTGCCCTCCACGGAATCCTCGGGAAGTAGTGGCACCTCCGTACTCAAGTACTCCTTAATGTCGACGCACGCGGCTGGAAAGATACCCGAAAACACACGAGCTTCGAGGGTAGCACCCTTAGTACTGGTGAGACCGGCTAGTAGCGATGGGGGCGCAACAAGGTATCCACGGAACCATTGACCATCATTGCAAGATTCGATAATGTAAAGCTCGTCGCCAAGTTCTAGGGGGAGGTCATCCCGTGACGTAGGGTTGAAGGGGTGTGTTGCTATGGCGAAAGCTATGCGAGCTAGGGGAATCCAAGGCATTGGAACGAACGAATGACAACGAACGAACTAATGAACAAACGAACGAGGTGTATTGGTATTACGACAATGAATTTTTGATGGGTAGAATTTCCCTGGCAGGTCAATTGGGGGTTGGAGCTGTCGTGCGATGGGGAGTGGGGGAAAAACGGGCACCCGCAGCAGGCGTCACTGCTTGGGTGGGCTGAAGGATTGTGATAACTGCACAGACGGATTGTTATTATCGAGCAAAGGGGGGAAAGAAGGTTTCGAACTGAAGACGAGGAGGTTGAGAGGTAAAAAAAAAAAAAAAAGGAAAAGGAAAACCCCCTGAAAGGAGCACTACGGTGCGGTATGATATGGTAACGGTATGATACCGTAGCAGCTCAGTAGCGCAATACCGCGAAGATAAAAGGAATGGCTTCGCCCACAGCAGAGGAGAAGATAAGTCCTGTGCTGTAGATTGGGGAAAGGGAAAAATGGAAAAAGAAAAAGAGAATCCGAGGAGAAAACACGGTCCGAGAGGGAGAGTGGTGAAGTTGAAGAAGGGGGGGGGGGGGAAGAAAGCCCTTCAGATTGCGAGTAGACTATCATCATACCTTTCAATTGCACACACTCCTGAGAGGGCAAAACCACAACGTAATGATTGAAATTGATAGGATGGTGCGTGTGGAAGAGAAAAGAAGGAAAAGCAAGATATCATAGCGGCAGAGCAGTTACAGCGCTCCAGCAAGGTAGGCAAAGTACCGGAAGCAAGCTGCCCCCCTCCGTCCCTGATCTGCTCGAGTACGAGCACTGTATGCTTCTTTCTCCTGAGTCCTGTCCCCTTACTTTCCTTTTTTTTTTTTTCCCCTCCCCTTTGGTGAGGCTCAGACGGCTGAGAGATAGGGTACCGGTAGGCTGACTGGTCCACTAGGGTAGTCAGTTCCAAAAGTCTTGTCGAAAAGGACAAAAAAGGAAAGGCAATTCTCTCCCTCCCACCCACAAAAAAGCAATCAGAATAAAGTGTCAAAATGCCCCCCATAAAATCTCACCCCTCGACCCTTGGATCAAGGCACAGTCGCAGTACCGGTAAAACACACATGGTTGGCATATCATACCTGAACTTCCTCCCGATCGGTAATATTGATTCAAAGGCAAATATCATCCAATCTCGAACCAGCCCACAAAAAAAAAGACCCTGAATTGCCACAACGAGCAGCCAAATAGCCGAAAACAGACAAGCAACCCCCTCGACAATCAACGGCCCCTACCGGTGTACAAGTACTTGACCATAATTTCTCTAACGCCCCGACAATCATTACTGTACGAGTACTCGTACTGTACCGTGCTCGTAGAATCCCCATGCACTGCCAATCCTGTCCCTGCGGGTTACAAGTACCGTGCTGCCCTGCCTGTCTTGTCTTGTCCTTCCCTCCATCCCCGCTCCCTCCACCCCCAAATCTCCAAACCAAAAGTTTTCCCCCCCTTCCCTACCCAAACATGCCCAAAGCGCAAACACGGGATGGTGGATGGGTTACTCGAGTATTTCCCTTTCGGAACAAGTTTCACGGGTGGGGAACCGAGCCAATTGGGAATGCGTATTGTCAAATTTTTTGGATCCATCCATCGATAGCCTAGCGGTAGTCTAGTTTATACAAGTACGAGTACAGTACCGGTTGTACTAGTAATCCTACTCGTACATCGTCCATCTAACCATCTAACGGGGCAAGAGTGGGAAAGGGCAAAAAAAAAAACGAGATAAAAGTAAAAAGACTAAGGAGCGGAGTTGTCCCTAACTAGACTTAGGCGAATTTGAGCGGTGTGATGGCGATGGTAACGGTAGCGGTGATGGTTATGGTGATGGTGATGGTGGTGGTTGGTGAGCGGGTGGGCAAATAGAATAAAAAGCGCCTCGCATTGGATATTGATCGGCGGTTTGTCGTAGTGGATGAAGTCAGCGGTCGATAGCAAGATGGGGCATTCTAGATGTAATATAGGACGGCACAGTACGAGTATTTCATTTAGACTTCACGTTCATGCTTCCATCTCATCTATGATATATCAGCTTCGATCGGAAGGTACGGTACGCACAATACGGTAACTGCAAGTCAATCAATGTATGACCGATCCTGCAGTCCAAGATGATGCTTTGAAGGTTGTAGCCCCCCCCCCACCATACCAGCACCACACTCCACCCACTATCATCAACCAACCGGCCCTGATCCCACCATAGCTTGAAGGCCAATACGGTATTTACAAGTACAAAAAAAAAAGCACAGTCCAACAAATCACGATCGGACCCGTATCTCGCACCGATAGATCCCGTATCGCACGGTGCAGGTACGGCAATCTACCAATACCGGCAACGATACCGGTACAGTACCACACATGCCACCAACAGCCGGCCGGACCCCTAGTCAACTTGGCTTAGCTTGCAAAAGGCACTTCTGGCAACACGGCTTCACGAACAATCACCCGATCTCTACACCCCGCGTGCGGTGTACTTGTATGATACTTGTAAGCGAGCTACAGGTAACCTGCTGAGGCAAGCACCTTCATGACATTGTGATACCAACCTACCGCAAGGTTCTCCCAGCACAGTAAGCCCCATCAATCGCACCCGTGTGTGAGTGCAGTGACAGGCAGGTACGAGTACCGTACCGTATAATACCGGAACTCAAACCCAGCAGTCCAACTTGACCCATCCATCGTGTAGGGACAACTCCCTCCAAAAAGAGAAAGATCCTGTGATGATCACGCCCACCGCCAGCTTCGGTATATCTACTCGAGTACCTGTATGCCCGAGTAAAGTTACTCGAGTCCCGGGACGACGCGAGGTGGTTTTGTCGGTTTCATGTTTTTCCTTGCTTTTTTTTCTCCTTGTCTTCTGTCTCTGGTGCGTGTTTGCTTTTTGTTGTTGGTAGGAGGGTGCGAAAGGATACCGTATCGGTATGGGGATCGCTAAGTCATTAATTGTCACTCGGGCAGAGCTTGAAATGCAGGGACTATTGTTGCCCGGTTGTCTGGTGCGAGGAACGATCCCGGAGTGAACTTGTAACAATTGGTGACTTGAGACATGGCGAATACAAGGGGTTATGAATGTAGGGGTATGATACCGGTACTCTAGTGAAGTCCTTCCGACACAGCACCAGCGCAGCGGGTTCTTCTTTATTCTTTTGTCTCTCGCATGACATTAATAGTATCATATCGTACAAGTGGGTGAAGTTGATCCCTCCGGTTTCTTCATGATACCCCATGTTTGAAGCGTCTGATACGAGCACCATCGCTTTAGGTATCCGAACCAACACATCCAATGGGCACACCTAAGACAGCGCGATTTCATTCCGGCATCATGTGTCACAAACCACGCACCCAACCACTGGCACTATCCCCAACTAATAAGTACCGGTAATGTCGTAAGGTCCCATCCAAAATACTTGTACCTAACGGGACCACGCAACTATCGCGCGGGTTAAACACAACCAAAATACTCGTACTGTACTCGTACTAGTACTAGTACTTCCCGGCCCGCAAGGGATCCAGAAACACCCACACCCCCTCTCATGCCCGGAAAGCCAATCCTGAGTCGCAGCCTATTATAGCTCATGGACCACTACAACGCTCTCTACCACAGAACAGAACAGAATCATCTATGCTACATACCATTTCAATTTGCGAAGGGTTTCATAATCCCGCGAGCTTGAGAAAGGAAAAGAGGGAATCGCATTTCCAACTTGGATATCTCGAAATATGTCAAGTGGCTCCAGACACAATATTACTGGAAGGGTCGGGAGGGGATTGGAGTCGTTTGGCGGTATATTAAGACTCGCGATTCGCCCTCGAGCTCGTCTGCACTGCGACGGTTTTCACATGTTGCAGTATGATATAAATGAATGCAAGCGCGGCGGAAGATGGGTGTTGAGGGGTGTTAGGTTTGCATCCCTGATGGGGATGTGTTTCTATCATATATCATACTGCAATGGTGCGTCGCTAACTTGTCAATGTATTCCTGACGGTATATTGGGGATGTGTTGTGAATGGAGAGCAAGGCTTCTATCCCGCCACCTATCTTTTTCTCTCCCTGATTGCTGCCGCTAGGCCTTCAATTTTTTGTGGCCATGCCGTAGTTTTGGGGGTGTGCTTTGGTGAGTTCAAAATGCCTTCTCCATTCTTGCTATTATTTTGCTTGCCTCGATTGCCAGTCTTTCTGCTTGGCCTATTAAACCCTTGAACTGAGATAAAAGTGCACAATCCCCCACCCTTGGTGTTCTCAGCAAACAACAACCGGGAATTTAATTTAATTTTAATTTTTTCCCCCCAATAGCTCAATAGTCCAATTCTGGTAAAACGGTATTGAACTTGGTATCATTACTCCTAAACCGCAGTAAATTAAAGAAAATGTGGTATGATAGCTTTAGAGGTATGATAAGATCTATTACATGGTGGGTTATGATACCTCCACCAGCCAGATAAATTGATAACTTTCGCTACTAAGCTAATCTTGGAAATGCCTGAGGAATTTTACTCCACACCACATACCGTAATCCATATGCACACTCGCACATACGATTGTGCGCTCCCCCCCATATCTATACTTTATCCGAATTTCTCATAATAGTGATAATACAACTCTCTACTGCTGGAATTTCCATTTCCATAAAAATGCAGGAGAATGCATATCCTACTATGGTAACGATGTATATCTTCTGCCCACCCACCCCGGAGTCAAGGGTCCTTGTATCGATATTTACTGTAATATGCGTAAGCGCTCCTGTATCTACGACGTATGCTTTCGTGGGGTTTTTCTCGTCTCAAAGAAACATCGTATGGTAGTCACGGTATCACCAGGGGGAATACTTCCATATGACAATCAAATGGCAAATTGTGATCAGTTCCGCGGTTTTATTTGGAAAAAGGGTATATAAAAAAAAAAGACCTCGGGAAAATGCTCCATCTATCGTGGAGTCTTAGATGTGGAAAAAAAAAAAAAAAAAAAAATAGGTGCAAGGTTCGACCGATCTCCGGCCCGTGGGTGGGTGTGTAGGTGTCTTGTTTCGGGGCGTTGGTGATACGTATAGCATAAAGGAGGAAGAAGAGAAGTTGATAGGGCTTCCATCGCCATCAAAAGATAAGTGCGGGCTGCATAACTAACTACCCTTGATCCTCTCCGTCGTTCCACTCCCATTCCGTTTTTTTTGCTTTTTGGAGATGGTGAAGCATTCACAGGGCCTTTCTCTTCCTACTGTTACAGATATCGTACCATCAGTGCCACTGCGGTACCCTAGCTGGATGGCACAATTTCAAACAGTTATCGAATGTGTTGATATTATCATAATAATATTATCATAATAATATTATCATAATAATATTATCACAATAATATTATCATACGGTATGATACCTCAAGACTCTTTGTGGGCGGGTAACCACTCTCATTTCATGGGTTCTCACTCGGCTTCGAACATTCACCCACGGCTAATCTGTATGCTGGGTTATGTATGAACAATTCGGGCGCGCACAAGTGCGCTATGTCAGATCCCGAACGAGCCAGCCGTGGAAAGTCCAACGAGCGTGTTCCACGGGAGGTCTGGTCTAATTAGTATGATATGGTAGCTGATCAGAAGGCGGAGTTTTTTTTTTTCTTTTTCGCACTTTTGCACTTAGAGCATGGCACATGGCGGGGGGGGGGAAGGGTGTCAAGGGAGTCAGTCACTTGGCCGTCGCTCGCCGTGAAAACCGCCCCTGTTAAGGCACATCACATGGGGGTGTTTGCTGGAATATGGGTGGCGGCCGACGTGTAATAGTCGATAACTCAAGGATACCGGTTTGGTATGATACAGGCCGCACTTGGAAGGAACGGTTGAGAATGAAGCTGCGAACACTGCGACCTTGTGCGGGGATAGTCCCCTAGCACCGTGTCTGACTCGAACCGCATTTATCACTCGGTGAGTAGTCCGGTGCTGTTCTATGATTAACATGATCAGGCCAAGGTACCGTATTCCGGGTTGCGTACCCGTACCTACCCGCTTACTTACCCTGGCTTTCGGATATCGGCAAACAATTACAGCGATGCTACTCGAGTATATATTGTCGTTTAATTTAACAAACTAGTATAATAACTCGACCCTTGATATCTCACGGGTCCCGAGACATCCCGTTACTCTACAAAACCCAGCCTTCATTAAACAACACACAAAGCACACAACTTTCAAAGCCACTTTTGCAATGAATTACTATACTGTACACCTTTGCAAAAGCCTACCCTATCATATTGATAATTTAGATACAGTGCGATCCCGCCCATGCGTACCGGTCCGTGTATATCAATCAATCAGTCAGTAAAAACCCATATAGAACCGTACTGTACATGAATAAATAAAGTAAGGGTGTAAGGAAAGCCCGCTACTAATACAACAAAGAGGAGTGGAAATATTGAGAAAACCTAACACATCGTGTTGACCAGGAGTGGATGAACGGATGAATGAGTGAATGAAAAAGGTTGAGGGTACCTAGAATTGGACTATTAGGGAGTAAAAGGGTCATGTGGGAGGTAGTAGGGGTAGCTATGATCGATGGGTATGCATGTGGAAGGCTAACGCCTCTTCTTCTTTCTTCCAACCTTCTTCTTGCCTTCCTGTCCACCGCCACCTCCGTCTTCCGTCTCCTTCTCTGTGCCTTCGTCGGCCATGCTCTCTTCTTCTGCTCCGGCGATGGCACTACCCTCGCCTTCCCCACCTTCCTCTGCAACAGTTCCCGCTGTCCTCTCTCTCTCCCGCTCCCTCTCACTTCCCGCACCGCCGGCGCTGCCACTGCCAGCACCGCCCAACTTCCTTGCGGGCCCAAAGCTAGCGCCAAGGGCCTTTTTCATCCCCGCTTCCTCCGCCGTGCGAAAATTATCTACCATCCCCTCCACGTCCCGGGCCATCATGACGGTCTCTTTCGCGATCTCGCTGCTGGACTTATTGTACATCATTGCATTGGCGAACATTCTGAAGAGCTCCTTTTCTAGCTGGACTGAGTTTACTATACCCTTTGGGGGGGTGTTTAAGGTTGTTGCGGGGAGAGTTGTGAAGGTTGAGGTGTTTGCCGGCGGGGTCGAGGCGGCGATGGATTCGGTTGTTGGCGTGGTTATTGCTGGGGTACCGGTTGAAGCGTTGGTTACGGCTGCTGCGCCGGCCTTGACTGCGGCTTTGATGGCTAAGAGCTTGTTAGCTTTTGAGTCCTTGTGCAGGGGGAGGGAGGGAATTACATTTAAGATCTTCGGGCTTGTGGACTAGGTTTCGATACCCGGGTGCCATTCGCTCATTCACGGGGTTCATGAATAGGTTGGCGAATTTGTGGCTGCTGATATCACCTAGAAGTGGGGCGCTGAGTTGGAGAAACTTTTTAGTGGCTACAACCATCTGCTGCTGCCCGATTGCCACACCCGTCGGAAGTGGTGACCCAATGCCTGTGGCAATGCCAGAATTTTGAGGTTCGAGCTTCGGAGGCCTGTGAAATGGCTTCTTCGGAGGGATTGTAGTAGTTTCCCCTTTGCTCTCTTCCTCAACATCTGATTGAGATGGGTTGCGCTTACGTTTCGGAGTTTTGCTTTTTGGCGTTTGGGCAATGGTGTCTTCGCGTTCAGTTGCTTCTGCGTCTACCCTGCGACCGCTGGCAGATGTCTTTCTAGTTGCCCTTCCATTCCCAGCCTTCCTCCCTTCAATCTCTTTGCCCTTGCGCACAGGCGCAGGCGAAGCCATTATCGCATTGTCGTGATCGACCTCAGAAAGTTCTTCGTCCTTAACTTCGCTCCCTTCTGAGATTGGTGAAACGACCGTTTTGGCTGTCTTCTGTTTGTTCGCCGGAGGAGGTTCGGCGCTAGGACTTCTTGATCTTCTCTCCACCTCTGCACTGGCACTCCTAGTGACCCTAAAAGGAGGGGATTCGGCACTGGAAGCTCTGGCCACACCTATACGACCTAGAGGTTTTCCGGTAGCTTTCTTATCGGCCTTCGAGGATTTCTGCTTCTTGGGTGGTGGTTTTCCATCCGGCGACTTCTCTCTAGACCCCTCATTCTTATTTTCTGGGCCAATCCCTCCGGATTTGCTTTCATCTAATAACCGTTTTTTACTACGTATTTTCTCAATAACGGTTGGCTTCGGCGATTCAACTGTTGGTGAACCTCCGGGTGTACTTATTGGTGAAATCTCATCGGGCCGTGGCGGGATAGGCGAACCGGGGTCCTCTTCATTGGCCATTGGATGGACGGGGATTGATGGCGCATGGACTGGAACCCTGGTGTTGATCGGCGGAGGCGGAGCTTTCCTGGGTGAGATATAAGCTGTCTGTGGGATAGGTGAGGGTCGAGGTGCGATCTTTTGAGAGGCAGGCGATGCCCGAGGGGCTGATAGTGCCTGAGCCGGTTGGCGCGACTGCTGAACGGGTGCGGCAGGAGTGGGAGTATATTGCTGGAAAGAAGTCACTGGAGCGGCAGCAATTGGTCTTGGCCGAGTCTGTGAGTATTGTTGCTGGACAGGGACCGGAGTACCGGGGGTTTGAGGGGGATATAGAATTCCATAACCTCCACCCGAAGGGAGCGCGGGTCCGACACTTGCAGGGGCCCTATCGTAGATAGGAGTACAGGCAACGGGTTGAATGCGATCGGGCAATCCCAGAGGAGGATATTGCTGATATGAAGGACGTGATGGTGGGGGATGTTTTTGTTTCCGTCGTGAATCTGCCACATCTGCCAGCTGATGTAAACCGCCCATACCCGGCGGTGACCCTTGCACTTGTTGCCCGGCCATTTGCATTGGTTGTGCGGGAACCGGCCAAACAGACTGTCCAGTGGCTCTAGGTGTGATCGGTGGGAAGGTTAGCCTACTAGGGGGTGGGACTGGAACCGGTGCCTCAATTTTTGCCTGAGGCCTGGCTGGAGGAGGGGCACCAGGCAGTGGTGTATTCGGATGCGGGGGAGGGGGCACGGCCTCCATCTTAGGTGGAATTGGCATCGGCCCGGGTAAAATTTTGGGGGTAGGTGTCCGCCCGGAGGAAGGTGACATGCTGTTGTGCGCATGTGGCTTTTGAGGGGAAAATGACGGTTGATGGCCAAGGACCTCGCTCGTCCCAATCCCTGGAGCCGGTTGCATATGCTCGTAGCGCATCTGCGATGTTGAACAAGGGACCTGTGCTTGATTGAATTGCAGATGCAAGGGCTGCGGCTGTGGGGTCGCAACATTGGGCAGGACAAGAGGCATAGGTTTCTCGGGCTTCATGGGGGTTATAGTAGGATTCGGTATGGGCGGAAGGGGGGGCGTAGTAACGAGGGGTAAAGGTGACTTGGTGGGTAGAGGTGCCGTCTCTCCGGACCCTGTGGCTGCTGAGGATCCTTCGATCATACTGTCAACTGGAATGATCCGTCTATCGGATGGTGGGGAAGAAACTTTGTCGCGAAGGTCAAACGACATCCCCGACTTACTCCTGTCCCTTGTCCTGGCTTGCTCCTCCCTCGCCAGGCGTTCATCCCATATCCCCTCGTTGATTTCGTCGATTTCGTCATTCAGGCGCTGGTACTTCTCCTCCAATTCTTGGATCTGGCGAAGGGAAACTTTCCGGTACCGTTCGTAAAGTCGCGAAGTGAGAAGCTTGACCAGTCTCAACTTGTCTGCATCGGAAAGCACTGTCGTATTAGTTTTAGTTTTGGGTTCTCGTGAGATTTTCTGAGAGCCCGGTTTACCATCGCCATTGAAATTCCTATCACCGTGCGCAAGTTCGGATTCCGCCTCCGCCAACCGAATATGATAAAATTCGCGAAGAGCATCCGGCGATAGCCTTCCTCGGTCGAAAGTAGCCTCGGCTTTGATGACTGGGTTCTTTAGTATAAGCTGGGAAATAAGAGAAAAAGATGACGGATGGGTGCCATGAGTCGAGAGATAGTGGAATAGGAGGAGGGCCTCCAAAGGAGTATAGGCGGTATTCTGAGAAGGAGAGCTCATGCGAACGAGATTTCCGGGGGGGTTTGCTGGTCGGAAGCGATTAGCAAAGGGGAGGGGGAAGAATCCAAGTTTGTGGTCGGCGGCGGGTTTAGTAGGAAGGTCGGGCGAAAGAATGTGGTGATGTCAGACCTTGGACCGGAGATTGACGCGTTCGCGGTGGTTGTTGTTGGGGGGGTATTGTTGCGGCACGGGGTGGAGCGGAGAGCTACAGTCAAAGATGAGACTAAATCGTGAAAGTTAGTTTCGCTGACTAAGCAAACTCGATGAGACAACATTGGTGTGGCTGCCATGTGTGTGGCTTGGCGTGGCTGGGCTTCTCATCGTTGCGTTTGCCAAGCCAATTTATGCATCAATATAGAAAGTGGCGCCAAGGCGTCTTGATACTTTATGGGTTGGCAAGGATTTATGCAAGTGTTGGTGTGTTGGTTGGCCCTTCGCTCCATATCTAGAATTCCCCCATTTGGATAAACTTGAGTGTGGAGAAAACACCGCAGATTTGGAGAGTGATGACTAACTTTGGTGTTTCCGGGAGATTTTTTATGTTGTATGCAATTTCTGCCTTTTCTGGGGGGTTTTGGTGATTCCTCCACTCATGTGTACCGGTAGCTGGTCCCAAATACTATACCCCCCCCCCGAGTTCTTCCCTTGAGTATGATGACATGGTAATATAGTACTCTTGGCCAAGATTGTTTAATGTTCGCTCGAGCATTTGGACACAGGAGGGACGTCCGACGGCGATGAAATAACACTTGCCAAGTTTATACTACGCTGACTACTCGAGGAGTGGGATGGGATCATGGGTTGGCGCAATTACTCGAGTAGCTTTTTTTTGATGACATAATTTCTGTAGAAAAATGCCCCACTCCTGCTATCCACCGGTATTCAGTTTACCTGTATGGCGGGGTTGAAGCTGGGCGCTTCTTGTATGGTGCTGGAATTGCTGCCCTAAGTTTTCGGCGCCAACTCGACCGCGCGAGTATGATACATACTAGCTAGACTCATCTACACCATCCACAGCTTAAGGAATACCCTTTCCCAGCACGTAGTATGGTATCATAGTGGCCTAACCTCCCAGAAGCACGGAACCTTAGCTTTCTCCTGGAGCTTGAAGTTGCCCACTGTGCTGGAATTTGTTTCAGTCTCCATATTGTTGCAAGGTACATACCTTGCAAAACTGATAGAAGGTTTTCTGCAGAGGATTTCTAAGGATCAAAGGCTACCCGGTCACGGATCTCAGGTAGCCAGTGACCACTCTTGGGGGGCTAGTAGGGATTAATGGTCGCAGGACAAAAAAACTCAATTATAAAACGCAGCCAAGTGTCTGAGTGCCATGACGCCGTTTCCCTCAATCGTTATATATGTCCCATACATACAGGGAAATATATTTGCAAACAAAGATCATTACAGTAGTATAGTGGGTATAGTAGATTAGGCGGTTGGTGAAAGTATCTGGTATCACTCTATTTTGAGAAAGCGGGAAACCCTGGAGCGCAAGTCTGAGCGGGGCATGTCGGTGGGCAAAATGGCCCACCGCATGCCTGAACAAGTCCCATTGGGGAAACCGCGGGGGGGTTGGTCGGGGATAGCACCAAGTGTGGTATCATAGTGATCGTGAGGCTGGGGATGAGCTGGGTCTGAGCCCTAAGAACACATTTTCTATGGCAGAATGCGCCAGCAGTGCGGAGGAACGCGCTTACAATGGCAGCGGTTTCCCTACTTAAAGGTTTTGTGTGGCTGAGTAATGATGTTCTGTTTGCTCAAGGTAAAGATGGTAAACCGAGAGCATGGCAAATTTCCAACCCAGGATCTAATGGGGGTTGCGTTATTCAAGCTAGTATTGGTGTTTTTGGCAAAAAAAAAACAAGCTGTCATACCCCACTTTACGATGAAATGTACTGTGGGAGGGCGGTTACGTAGGAGGAACAACCTTAGTTCTTATCTCCCATGGGCATTTGTTATGAGAGGGAGGATATATTGTCATATAATTGGTAATTAAGGAGGTAGCAAACACAGACGCTATAGATGATGGAGGATACTGAACGGACATCATGATGCCCATGGCATCTGGGGCGATTACTATCATAACTAAAACCGTATTCGCCCATAGCCGTACTTCCTAACCAATTACTACAGTATATAAATCTAGCACGAACGGATTCCTCATGGGAGGTTGGATCAACCATTCATTTGCAGTTGTGGAAGATATCCGAGCAACTAAGATATCATGAATGTGGGAAGTCTGTGGTGGATATTTGTATAATAAGTAGTAGGGCGCACCTCCGAGCGTACAAGAATGAAAAGGCCAGGAGTGTTTCTACGAGACTAGAGAGGTAGGGGGTGTTGGATCTGGTGTTTATCAGTCTTTCCACCACTCGCCTTCTCACTAGAGGTGCTTTTATCACTAGTTTTCTTCTGATTCTTTTTCATCTCTTTCTGCTCCTCTTAGACTTGCGGTCATACCTTACGCGACTGTGGTACGCCGTTTCTTGCCACTCAATATTGCCATTCAAACCATCTTGTGTGCTCTTTCGTTCTTACGCTGTTTCTGTTGACGTCGGATAGAATTATTCCGGGAGTGTGCGACGTGCGATAGTTCTGGAAGCAAGACTTGTAAGAGAGGGTGATGGATAGCATGAGGACTATGGGGTAGTTAGTGGAAGATATTGGAGGTTGTTGTGACCCTGGCGGTAAGATCTGGAGAGTGGGAGTATTAGTAATGTCTTTCTTTTTTTGTGAAGGATCATGGACAAGGTCCTTTCTTTTGTATTTGTTCGAAGGTTGTTGAGGAGCAAAGGGTCCTGTAGTTAGCAGGAGATGTTTTTGGAATTTCCTATTTCCCAACATATTTAGCTTGGGTTTTCTCCTCATCTGTTTGAGAGGTAACGAACCTCTGATCTGACGAACTTGAGGGCAATATCATCTTATTTCTCTTTCTCTCGTCCTCATCTCTCGTCCACTGTGCACACTCGTCTAACTACTGACAGTTTCCCCATATATCGCTACGAGGGAGGGAGCTATTCCCTCTGCTTTTCGTTCCCAATTGTCCGTATAAGCGCACTCGAGTGCGCCTAGTGAAAAATAAAGCTCTTTCTCTCTCCCTTGACATGAAATATTGCAATAGGCTTATATACGCTAGCAGAGAACCACGTTCTTTGATAACTTCAACTCGAACCTTGGAGAAACCAGAGGGCAAGGCTGAATGCCCAAACATATAAAGAGAACAATAATAACCTCATTCATCATTAGGAAAAACCTGTTTGTCGTCTTCAGCACTCAATGCATCATTGCTCCCGTGCCGGTACAAGCCTTCTAACCTAAAGGGTATAAATATACTCACTCAGCTTACACGACCCAGCCGCCGAATAATCAAGAGCAAATCGGGGGAGCCCTGTTACAGAAATAAACGAAAACCGAAATAAAGGAATGATATGGGACTCGGGAAGCAACGTGCGTGAGAGATAGAGAAAGTAATGTTCTGCAGATAATTGAAGACAATATCTTCAACTTGAACCATGAGGGAAGGTCCGAGTGATATCTTATGAATAGCAAACAGACATCGAGTGACGCCACAAAGAGCAAACAGTGTTGATACCAAAAATCACACTCTTTTGAAGGCGACGCTGTTGGGATCTGCAATATCCAGGTTTGCCAAACAGCTTGGTATCCTGGCGATTGGATAGGGTGTAATTGGTATTGTGTTGAATAAGAAAAAGGCATTGGGATAAATACCGGGAAACCAATTGCGAAGACTGGAATAGTGACATCTTTTGTTGAGGCCAGGAGCTAGTATTGCCTATTCGGGGATGTTAGGGGCTGTTGAGAGCGTGGTGTTGATCTGTGCTACCACGTTGCCCGGCGTTTGAGTGGTGAGGGCTCGTTTGGTAAAAATGGGTTTGAGTTGCAAACTGCACAAAATTGATCTGGGATCTTAGATGCTCCAACGGAATGACCTCTCTGGGATTATGCATAGCCATGTCTGTGAGCTCTTCACTTTATGGTATAATATAAAAGCCTTGACTTAGGCTTCAAACACTCAACTCCCTCGCCGAGCCTGGATCCTGTGCTGCCCGTTTTGTCTTGAAGGGCTTGTTTGACTGATGATCCTTTGTTCCCTCTCCACGCTTCTGATATTACAACACTCTACTACTCGGATTAACATGCCATTACTTTGGGGGGATGGGAGTGGTCCACATCTCACTTGTGGGAGGATTCAAACAGCGGGTCTACTAACTCACTCGATTATATGATATATTCCATTTCGGGTAGTGTAGGCCAAAGTGGTCACTATGGGACGTCTGTTAGGGGGCGACGCTCTGGAAATGCTTTCAATGACACGGAATGCTCACAGAAATGCTGCCATTGTGCGAAAGCAATGGCCCAATGATATACTGTAAAGTCTCGCATAAAACTAACCAGTCTGGAGTATCTCGATCCAAGGGAGCTCAGAAGCTCGGGGCCAACCAAATTTTTGTTTTCCCCGATCCTTTTGGGTAGCCTTGAAAAGTTTAGCCCACAGGGAATTTAGGACTTTGAATGATACTGATAGTCTTTGTTAGTTTTTTGTGTGGGAGAATTCATGGTATGATATATCATAATATTAATAATATTATATATAATAACGTGTCCTTGTTGGCATGTTAATACCTTATCCCTAAACCCTTAGGAGTAGCTAAATTATAGGAGTGTGCTTATGATACATTCGCTCTTGGTCCGTCTCAGAATAATATTTGGGGCCCAAAACACTCAACGGGGATGCGATTGGGAGTAGTACCAGTGAGGTTAGTAGGTGTCACCAAGTAAATACTTGTCTTGTCGTCTACTGTATAGGGTGTTGGGAGTGAGTATGTCGAATACCTCTGGCTGGCACGATTGCCTCTCGACCGCTCAGGGGATGTTACTCTCTCTGGCTAGCGGGCGAGAGAGTTCAACGGGCTTTTTTCCTTCACCAAAAATTATCCTAGGTTGGCCAAGTAGCTTGGGAAAAAACAATCGCGCGGATAGAGATTTCGACGAATGGGCCAAAGTTCCACAGACTTATGCTCACACTTTTAAGTGCAGTACACTAGTCCAATAAATCGATTTAATGGATTACGGTTACCAGTCTTGCACCGTGTAACCTGGCGCAATGCGAACTAGCCTTGACTGTGGTATGTGAGACCCAATCTTTGGAGGTTCAAAGGCTAGGATAGGTCAAAATTCTTGGTTTTTCAGGTTCAGGTACTAGGGGATTCTAATCATTGCCCGAGACAGGTCTGTGAGCAAGATTTACAGTGAGATGTCATGCCCCACAAAACGGAGCACCACAAATCGCGATGCCCTAACTCTTTTATAGAGTCGCCCAAGAGAGAACATTTCAACCCTACCCCTCCATAGTACGCATACAAACTGGGGCTTTAGACGATAGAAATGAGTGGGTTAAATGGAGATATCATACTATGGACCTAATCAGGGCTTTAGGACGACCAAGTCAATGGAGCCACCAAGCTCCGAGCATCGAATATAAGACCAATTCTACAAACCTTCCAACACCCACAGTGGCCTCCTCCACACCACGAAGAAAAAACACCAACCACCACTAACTTTTTCTACTACCCCACACACCAACACTTCACACCTACCTCATCCAAAGTTAGTTAGCCTCCTACTAATTGCCCCCTCTCTCTATCCGCTAACTCCCCAATCTCCAGTAATGCCAATCTTGGAGGGTGCAATCCTCGCCCAGTTGATGGGCTTCTTACAGAGTGGCGCAGGTACAGACAAGGACTTCGACTTGGCGCTGACCAAATTCGAGGACGTTATCCACGATACCGCTGTTAACCACTTTAAACTTCCGGAGGAGTCGGTTGGGAAGTTTATCCAAGAACAGATTCAGGTGAACCCCAGCATGCTTCCCCAAGCAGTTATTATTATTAATATTATCATGACAATGATTACATAGAAAGCTAACCGTGGAGGAATACATCATAGGAAATCCACAAACTCTTCGGCCAAGTTCATGCAATCTCTGAGAGCTACCACTTGTGGGGGCAGACCCCGAGTTACTTCTGCAAGCGTGATATCGCAAAGCAAGCCTGCGGTTTCCCAGGACAATTGATCGCTAATTTCCTCCTCTCTGGCAAGCATCTTCCGGAATTCTCACCGGAAGATGAGAAACTTGTCAAGGATCTCGTCGCAGTTATGGAGAACGAAGACTCTGTTCATGACTTCTTGGACACCAAACCTTACGTTGACCATTGGGGGGGCATGAGTGAGCAGGACTTCATTGACTTGGCTCGTCGCATTGTGGTGAGCTTTGCTTTCTCCGATCCTCCTGCCCGGCCTGTGGTGGTGGTGGTGTCTGTGTAGCTAATTGGGTGCTAGATTGACCTCAATGCAATGCATAAGCACGGGGATGAAGATGATAAGTTCATGGCCCTGTCACGACAGGAGAGGATCGAAGACCTCTTGGATCTTTTGAAGGTTTGAAATATTTCCTCTCTCCACCATTTAGCAATGCTAATAGTCCACCAGAAGTGCAAAGGCACCCTCTACGCAATGTGGAAGATGAGTCTTTACGAAGAATGCCTCAAAGATCCACGCGGAATGCAGATTGTATTATCCCCCCCTCCCCACCCCCTCTTCCTTCAACATAACAAACTAACATACCATAGCGCTTCGTCGATAACCAGAAAAACAACTGGCAAAAGAAATCTGAAGGACGCAAGCGCAAGCTCCGCGACGCGGAGATTGAGGAGCAAGAGGCGGCCACTGGAGTCCGTTCCAAAAAGCGCCGTCCTTCAAAATCCAAGCCTGAGGTGCCTCTCGAAGAACTCGGAATGGAGTACTTCGATGACCCGCGCGGGGTACCTTTGGCGCCACCGGAGAAGCCGCTGGCGAGGAAGGGCGTCAATACTGGGAGGACCAGTGGCGCGCCAAAGAAAATTTTCCGTGGGCCAAAGCATCGGGCTATTGAGGCTATTAGACAGGCCAATGCCGAGCGCGGGGTGGCGCATTCGGCCCCTAGAGGGGGGGGATTAAGGGTGTCGGCAGCGGCTAGGCCGGAGGCGTCACTACCTCTTTCCATTGCGCCTGGTCAGGATTCTGCTGTTTGGGAGGCCGGGATGGTGTTAGCATTAAAGGATTTTCAGCCAGCCCAAGAGGTCACCGGTGTCTCCCGCGAGGGCCGAGACGAGGAGGCCCCGAAAAAGAAAGCTCAAGAAGCCCGTGGCGAGTGTGGACTCCCGGGGGCGGCTATAGTTCCTAATGCTGCCCCTAGATCACAGGAGTACTTCGCCGCCGGAATGAATAACATGGAGGCTGCTACTACTCAGGATACAAACTTCGGTTCCTGGGACTTTCTCTTGGACCCCATATTCCTAGGTCAAGACGACGCTACAAGGGGCTCCCTAGACGAGCTTTTCGGATCTAACAATAATAAAAAGGTGATTTTACCCACCTCTGTAAATAGCAGTTCCAACAACGGCAAAGTCCAGGGCGTGGACTTCTTTGGTTCTAGGCCTGGCACCGCATCCAAGCCTGGAGCGTTCCAGCCTCCCAGCAGCGCACCTAGCAGAGTCCCCATCGACATCTCTGGAACAAGCCATTATAGAGAAGGGGCTCGCTATAACTCTACCCACCTGATGGCAGGGCCAATCGCCCAGATGCCTCCTAACTTCTCTTCTACTGGGAGCACCACCAATGGCATTGCCAATCCCGGATTCCAGGGGCGCCAGAGATTCAACTTCAACGAGCAAGTCTCGGGCACCACTAACCAGCAGCTCTTCCAAGCTGGTCACTTCCACGCTCTGCCTGATGGCCCCCCGCACCAATACGTCAACCCGAACTGGCTTCAAAACTCTGGCCAATCCTCTACTCCGGGCACCAACATCACCACATCTTCCTCCCATAGCGCTATTTCTAACGCCTTCCAGAGCACTGCTTCGTATGCAGATGAGAGCTCGGAGGCAGCGGCCATCGAACCTGAGATGGTGAATGAATGGATAAGCCAGCTTGAAGAGGATATTAATGGGGGGATGAGCCTATTTCCTTTCTAAGGACGATTTGTTTATTTAACAGTGTCCCCGGAACGTTGCGACCTTCAATATGACGATAAATCTCTACTCCAGTCTACTCTCTACCTTTGGACTTTTCGGTCTTCAACATTCCTTCTTTTCTTCTTGACTTCTCTACCCTTTTACGCCAGTGGGCTTACATTAGATTATGGTCTCTTTCCATTTGGTTGAGTAAAGGTGTTTGTGTTTGTATATCATCTTTTAACCACGTTATTTTCCTTTTTATCCCACCACCGTCGCAGGTGGCTGTCCCGGTCGGCCGACGAAACGTTGTTCCTTTAGCCAGCGTTTGTTTATCAGATGTTCTTGCCATGGGCATGCACACCTTCACATTCGGGAGCGTTTGCATTAACGGTTGTTTATATCTTTTCTTCCTGCGATTTTTTTTTTTTTTCCGATTCTATTCAGCGGAATTTTTTTTTTTTCGGTCGGTGGGTTTGCGATTCCGTACGTACTTTCGTTTTGAGTACAGTACATGCCTGTGTGTGTTAAATAAAAAACCACACATATATATTATAAAACAAACAAAAAAGCTACAAAAAAAACTTGACTTGTCCCCTCCGTTGGTGCCTGGATGAGGTGGATCATTCACAATCTATCACTCGGCCACCATTGTCGTCGCCGCTCCTTCCATGGACTCGAGATGCCCGACATGAAGGTTGGACAAAATTCCCCGAATGGGATTCCCATAATCCACTAACAACATAGCGCTTCTCCGTTATATACACTCATCGATGCGCTATAGCCCTGCGCCGTCCATCCATCTGAAATTCGCGACCCCCTTTTAAACCGTGTCTTGCCCACCGCCGGACCTTTTTTACCCTTTTGTACTCCTGTTGCGATCATTTCCTTGGGCAACAGATTGGTTCATCTTTTAGCGTGTATGAAGGGCGCTTATCGGGCAAAGCCTGATTATCTCACTATTTCTTCCCTCAGCGTTAGGATGTCTAACCTTGGAATAAGGTATTATGGAAATGCAACCCGGGCCACCTAAATGGGTAAAGCCCGAAAAACACTCATGAGATCTTATTCGCACATCTATGATAACGGAGTTTGCACTATTAGTATAAGGTGGAGGAAAAAGAGGTACAGGTATGATATGCCTTCTATCCTCTCCTGCAATTCTTGGGCAAGTCATAATTAAATCATAAGCCCCTACCTACCTACCACGTATTTACTCATCTTAGGGCTTTGCGATATTAAGGCAGGCGGCGGATATATCTATCTGGCTCATTTGCACAGTAATGTGCAAGGGAGTACTATATGATACCCAACTACCGCCAGGTCCCAGGTAGCCCGCGTGGGTCTCCTTACGGTATCAGACTATCGCGCGCGCGGTGCGCCGATCTGGCTAACGTGGTCACGAGAGGTAAAAAGAAATGTGAGGCCCGAGATTAGCAGTCAATGTCCTCATCCCCCTCTATTTATTATACCCGCGAAGCCCATTGCGCCGCCTAAACTTCAACTAGTATGCATACACACACACTCCGAATCCGCAAAGCGGTCCGTCTAGGCCCTAGCTCCAATAAATTAAAAGTAGTCTAGATTCGCATTCGATTCACCCTTCCCGTTCTCCAATTTCCAGGGCCCCTTCATCGCAGCCCACTCCCACCCCCCTACCCCACGACGGAACCCGACCCAACTATCCACAGTCCCCCAGTCGGGAGCCGGTACTTCTGGGACAATTTGATAGTACCAACGGGTGACATCGTTTGATTGACGGCTATAAGTCCGCATAGCCGAAACTTCCCTCAGTGGGGGCGCTTTCCTTGGTGCGTGAAGGAGGTAGCACTTTATCAAGGTTGCTATGGCCCGCTCCGTCGCCGCCTCGACACGACATCTCTTCGAGTCGGAATTTGGATAACGCAGTCCGGGATGAGATAATGACCAATGATAAAGCGGGATCCATTCTGGTATCTGATTGGTGAGGTGAAGCATTTGTAGATTTGGAAGAAGCTTGTAAATCGTGTGGGCGAGCTCGCACTGGTTGGATACCGATATCAGTTTCTGGTCCAGTGCTCGAGCGGCCCGGGGATTAATTACCCAATCATTTTCAAAGTCAAAAGCCATCCATAACTCTTTCAGGAGCCTACATCCTTGCCCAAGCTTGCGGAGGTGAAATATGCTAAGAGTGGGTATGCGTTGTTGGGGAAGAGCCTCCGCTGGCCTGAATGCAAGCGTTTTTAGAGTTTTTCCGTGATTCCCAACAATCTTCTCAACCAAGGACGATATATCATTTGAAGTCATGTGCGGCGTATGGGCGAGGAAAATTGTTTCTAACCCACCACATTTTCCTAAGAAATCTTTGAGATTTGGGTTGTAACATAGATAAATCTTCTTAAGATTCGTCCATTCCACGTCTAATCGACAGGCGAACACCGAATTGTGAAAATTCCCCAACTCCAAATAAGTGAGCTTAGAAAAATTAATCACTCCCGCAAGTAGCAGTGCATACTTGTGAGTCTGCGTTAGGTGGAAGGCATTGAGTACCAGCTTTTCGAGCTTCCAGAACTTAAATGTGGGATTTAATGGCTGAGGTTTCGCGATGTCGGAGCTCTCCGGTTGGTCCACTAGGGGCCCAAAAATATGCTCGAATCGGTCTGGATGATCTGAGCGCCCAGAGTGAAGAACAAGCGAAGTCAACGTTGCCCGAGACGTTTCCAGAACTTTACGGAAAAGAGCCGCCGCGCCATTGATAGCTTGCCCGCCCTCCTCTACCCCTCTCATATCCACTTGAAGGGAAGTGAGAGGAGGAAGTTGAGCTAGTGATGCCGACGTATCGGACTCAATGGTGATGCGTAGATGCTTGAGCTTTTTGAGAGAAACTATGGCCTCGACCAAATCTTCTCGGAGCTTGAGATTGTCGCATATTCTGGAACAGAATTAACTTCGCTTAGAAGTTCTACGTTTGATTGTATGCAATAAGGAAGTGCGACAGGGCGAGGTAAACTTACTGTAGCTCCCCGATATTGGCACAGTTTTTTACCAATTGCGAGATGGACTGTGGAGAAGCTCCACCGTGGCCAAGGGAACCGGAATCTCCCCCTCCTAGGTGATTGTCCGGATACATTAAATACAACCGCTTCACATATTTTGCGATTTGCAGAGCCGGCAATGCATCCACGGGGCTCACGGGGCTCTCTTTTGTGAAGTCGGCGGAGAGATTCCCTAAAAGTCTCACCTGACCAGGAAGGGGCTTATTCAATGGATCAGGCAAATTCGGCCCCTCGCCCCAGTTTCCCCAAACGGCAATGCTTCGGTAAAGATAGAGAACAGATATTCTGTACAGTGTCCGTGAAGTAAGGCACAGAGAGAGAAGAGTGCGAGTATGGGTAACCTTTGCGGTTGGATCAATGTAAGTTGAATAATGAGGGATACTGGTAATATGGTACGGTACTTACATGCTGAACTATTTGTTCCAGTATCTCATTAGGAAGATGCAGGTTCTCACTTCTGTGAGCTTCAACACCTGGAACCTTCCTGGTGACCCAATCCCCTAACTGAGGATCTTTTTCTGACCTGCTGGGCTTCTGATGCCATCGTACACGACAGTCGGTAGGGCGACCGTCGACGGCAGTTAACGCTAGAAAGGGAGGAGGAGGCATTTCCCAAAAGTCTTCAGAGAATATACTTTTCAAGTCGATTGAATCAAGTTCGGGGCCTATCCTCCACCATATTTTGCCGGGGATGGTTCGAAAGGCCAAGTGAGGGTCAAGGAATTGACGGGTGAATTCCGGGATAAGAGATAACAGGCAGAGGGATATCTGTCAGGATTGTGAGGTGGTACAAGTATCATACGAGACACGGCCCGAGCACACTAATGCACTGCCAACACCGACAGCAGAGAGAGGATCCGCAGGACAGAGAAGCGGGTTGTAGGTAAGCAATGAATGAATGAATGAACGAATCTTTGTCGAGACGGGACCCTCGCAGAGGATGTGGATGTATGATACAGGGCTCCAGGTATGATACCGCACGCAGCAGGAGGTATCATAGAAGAGGAGGTGGCAGCGGATAAGGCGAGTTCAGGGTCAAGGGTGTGAGGATAAAGGTTTTTTACAACATTGCGAGCAGATGGTATCGTTCACTTATCAGTCAGTATAAGTGTTCCGCCAGTGGAAGCGGTGATTGATGATTCGTAGTAGGCAAAATGGAACAAGAGTCGTGTCTTCAAATCGTGTATCGCAGAGTGTATTTTTGTCTTCATTTTCCCCTCCGTGGACGATCGGATAAGGTACCGGTACTGTGCTCAGCGTTCTCGGCTATCATACACTTGCGCCCTGGGTGCGGGCCCGTTCCTCTGCTCCTCCCCTCAGCCCAACACTACAAGTATGATACTTTCGCGGACCGCTGATATATTGATGATGAACTATGCTGTAGACAGTAACGGCTCCAGCGGAATGAATCATCAACAACAGCAAGCTGTACCATCCATACATGAACACATGGGAGCCTGAGGCTCAGGATGGCATCCCTGCATTTTCTCCTCTGTTAGCTAAGGAAGAGCATCTCGTGTCCCGAGAGGCATAGTGTACCGGTATGCGGGTCCGGTCAAGAGCACTGGTTTGGGAGGAAGAAGGTACTTGAGTACCATCGTAGGCCAATATGTGGTTGTTCGAGGAGTGGCAGATCGCTGGGAATCGGTATCAGGGCGGTACGGTACTGTACTACCGGCCGGTAGCTCATTTCTCATTCGGTGGGGCTATTCGATGAAACTCTATCGCACATGAAATTCATCCCATCGGGACTGGCAAGCCGTGATACCCGGGGACTATCGGTATGTGAACCTATCATAATAGTAACCCAACCTTAAAAGAATAAATTTTAAGACTATGATAGCAACAGCCAACGAAACATCAGCCAGTAAAAGTAGGGTTAGGGTTGCTCGCCCTCGGATCAGAGCTCGGCCCTTAAATTACCCGGGGAATGGATAAAGTGTTGGGACAAACAGGGGTGTATCCGGACGCCTTGGCACTTATGTTGTCTTTCTTGGCGCCAAGGTGTCCGAATACTTTTGAAAACGGCTAATTTAGCCTCACTAATATGATATTCGTACTTAAAGAGGAAAAAAGCGCCACCTGTGTGCCGGTATTAGCCAGGTGATAATTTTTGTCTTTCGCACAGACTAGGAAAAAAAGGGTCCCCCTGTACTCGAGTACTGGTATCATACAGTATGTCCCAATACCGGTACTTCAACACTTCCTCGACCTCGTCCCTTGTTCCACAGTCTCTAGAGAGGTCGCAGCGGTGTTGGATTTCGCTGTCGTCGGTTTCCTCTTACGGATATTTAATCCCACCCCGAGTAGACTGTGAGTAGACTAATTATCATGCCCGTGCCCGTGCTAATACGCGTGAGTTTTGTTGTGCTCAACTTGGCCCCGGATGAAGCAGGAACCGACCACCCCCACTCGAGTACAGTTCGAGCGCAGATAAACCTTCTAGCGAGGCAAAGGAACACCTCACCGCTTAAAGCTTACGTAATTGAACTGTCTGACAGACATTATCGGCACGACATCACAACGCTCCCCTCATTCTATCACCACCATTATCGGGAATTTTCGACGATACCGTTATCATAGTTCAATATAAATTTATTATCCTTGTATCGCCGACCCGGCATCAACAGGGATATTTGATGGTTGGAATGTAACATCCATCTTTATACAAGTACCGATATGATACTTTGCCTCTCTCAGCCGCGGATGGGCAGGCCCCGAGAATCCAGGATGTGCCGGACTATCCCTGACCACGGGTATGATTCACGGTACCGGTATCACAGGAGAGTAAGTCGGCGCTTTTACCGGCCAAACGGGGGGGGCCTTTGCTTGGTCCACTCTTTAAGAAGAGACTCGGAACAAATGGGGAGATGTGGCGCGGCACCGCACCGTACAGGTGCTTGTTGTGCGCCCATGTTCACAGGGCCCCCCGCAACGCCTGATGTTTCGCAAAGTCTTGGTAGTCTTCAGCTGGAAGATTCGCAGAAGCTATTGTCTATTTGCTGTGAAAAAAATGGGAATACTGGTACAAGGGTCTACCATGAATTCATGGTAGACCCTTGTGCCCTCTATGGAGTTTGCCGTTACCGGATCAACAAAGACTTCTCAAGAAAGAGTCGGAGTTGATGGGGTACTGTACGAGTACTAGTACCCAGGGCGTTGCAGTAACTTTACTAATGCGAGTTTACTAAATAAACCCAAGAAGAATAATCCGACAGCTTATTTCTCTTTTTTTCTTTGGGATTATACTGGAATGTATTGTGCTATGTGGATATGTATTGTATAGTACGGCGCTCATAATGAACTACGGTACCGGTACCGTTCTGTGGTCTGCCCTTTCGGATACTGGCATCGCGACCGAACCGCCGTAGCCGACACAAATGCAACCCCACAGTGCGAGTACCGGTACTCGAATGATACTCCTTCTGTATGGTACTCGTACAGCGCTTATGTAACTGCTGTCAGTGACAGATACTGTATTGCTGATAAGATAGATAAACCCTCAACTCGACGGGGGCAACTTCATTACCCTTTATCCTGCGTAGTCTACAGCGTCCATCTTTTCAAGGAGATCCCACGAACCTGGGCTGCGCCGTTGCACCAATGAGAAGGTCTGGGCAGGCGCTTAATCCCCCTTTCAAGCCTCCTTCCTCCACTCGTACATCCACCACCCCTTAAAGAACATCCATCCCTTGTTGAGGTATTTCGAGTGGGCTCTTTCTACTGGTGCTTGTAGCAAGGCCTACGGCACTCGAGTACCACCTTGAATATTAGAGGGTTACAAGTAAAACCAAAAAAAGTAATTATGTTTTAAATTTGCCGCACAACTGGCCAACTATTATTAAGCGAGGCTCCCTCATCATCACTCTAGCGCCCTTTACCCCATATACGGTATCCTATCAGGCACGGCATCATAGTTACCATGTTACAGTCTACTGTCCTACATGTAGCGCATGCACTTCCACTCCCCTGCGAGTGTTTTATGGGGGAGGCGAAACGATAATAACTTCATCGCTTCTTTCCATTCGTTCTCCTGTGGCCGCAATATATAAGCCTAGGTGGACGGACCCCTAATTCGAGTTTTCCTCCGGTGCGTCACCCACCGGCGTCCATATTAGACTGCCTCACCCACTTAGCTTATACTTCCTTTCTGGTATCGTGACTGCTGGCTCGGTCAGTCATTTGTGCTTTGCATCTCTCAACAATTCTCGCTCCACTCTATGATTTTTACGTCTCCCTGTCCCTACTCCTCCTTTGAGTCCTTCCATATATTTAGTCATTCTTTATAGCCACTTACCCACCCATTTCCCTGAGGCTCTGTGAGCCTTAGGTGGCATCGGGATGTTTCGAGAAAAGTTTCTGAGCTTTCGAAGTTCGAGGAGCACGGGAACGGAAAAAAGAAGTTATACAGGAACACCCTCGCGAGGAACGCAGGTACTGTCTACAAAGGAAAAAGGGGCACCGATAGATCCACCGAGAGGAGTCCATCTACGAAAACACCATTTACAGACGTACTTGATAGGATTATGGATTCTTTGTATAATAGCCTATATTGCCTCCATAGAAAAGGCCATTCACGCCCATCAGTTGAGCCCGGAGATGGAGGAGCCGACTCCGGAGAGCCTATCATTTGGATTGCGAGGGACTAGAAGGAGGCAGGAAACGGTACAGATATTCAGTTTTGCGAGAACCATTTTGACAGCGGTACATGTACGAAGTCTCTTCTCCCTTCCCCGGTTTAAGTCCTCCAGAAGGTTGGATTTAGGGCTCAGAATGAGAGCTAATGCGTTAATCCAATAGGTTCCGATTATCACTGCGACGTTATCGTCGACATTGCCGATATTGACCCAACGAACCAAGGGACGGGGGACGAGCATCAACGCTGACCAGTTGTTCATGTTAGCAGACAGGACATGGGCCGGGGCTGGTGGGTGGTACGAAGCGTTTAGAGGGCGGAGGCTATCCTGGGAATGGTGGAAGTGTGTTCACCAGCACTCCTATCTACACTAGATTCTGACGCATCTCTAGGTTGACTCTACTGGTCTTTGCCTGTTTCGCTGGTTTCCCTTTCGTAACGCTTGGCTATATCGCAACATCTGATCAGTACTGGGCACCCTACGAATTTCGAGGAGCTCATGTCTTCCGCTTTAACCAAACCGTCGCTGCCATCCGCCAATCAATGGTATCAGAGTTATCAGACTGGATCCATCGCTTCCCTCAACGCGAAATCGGCATCACTAGGTTCCAAAAGTCTTGCGATTCTTTTGGCCCGGACGGCAAAACCGTATATTCCTTCTACCCACCCGCTGACCAAACCAGCAAGCTTGGCCACTTTGTAACATACCTCGAGCCCTTGGACGCAGAACGGCGGTTGGTAGTCGCAAACACAATGGGAATGCTCCAGAATTTGGAGTGTCGGACATTGGAACGCTCGGAGAAGCCGAAATACGTCGATATGTCGAGAGCAGAGTGGAGGTGCGCGACGGATTGCTCCAACGCCACTGACTCGATATCGAAGAACATGTGCCACGCACAAAGCTCAAAAGGACGGGCCGGGCCGGGCGGGCAGTTCGCACAAATCACTAGCTGTAGCCAGCCCGTCGATACGTTCGACGGTGTATCAAACAAGGTAATCCTAACTAAGGCTCGGATAGTGGAGCTGGAAATAGCATATAAACTCGATCCACCATACGAATCCGTCAGCACCTCCGTCTTTCCACCACCGAAAAACGCCTGGTCGTTCCGCGCCGGTGATAACATCACCGCCGACAGATACTACGTTGACATTCTACGCTGCTCTGCAGCACTGATCCCGGGAGACGGTATCGTCGACAGCGTCATCCGGCGATTCATGCACTTTATGCCATACGGCCTCGGCCTTGCTCACGAGGCGCCAGAGATAATGGACTACTTGGAGCAAGCGCTCCCAGAAATGCTCAATATAACTCTCCACCCAGCCATCTCTCTCCTGCATAGCACCTTCCTATCATCAAATTACGGACCTAGCAACATCTCTAGCTCCTTCAACACCTCGCTACCAGCCTTCTTCGGCCTGCACAGGCCAACAAGCGAATCCGGCCGCTCGGAAAAAATCCTCCCGACAGAAGCGTCGGCAAAGACCGGCTACAGCCCCGACGACCAATTCGCCATCGGCGGCATGATCCGCCTGAACGGGGACAAGTTCACCAACGCATTTATCTCCCTCGCCAACTCCTCATTCATCGCCGCGCTCCCGGCATTTGTCGTGCCGGCGCGAAGGCCGGGCTTCAGCTATCAGACCGACGTGAAGCTCACGCGGGGTATACCAATGGTCATAGCCCCCCTCGTGATATTGATTCCTGTACTCGTAGTCTTTTACCTCGCTGTCAGGGAGTGGAATACCCCCACCTGGACCGAATTCCTAGACTCGTTCGCCATGTTCCGCCTCGGCAGGAATTGGGAGAGGGAACTCGACGGCTGTGGCGCCCTGAGGTTGAGGGATTGCTGGCAGGTCAGGGATATTCCTGGTGTGGTGGGCGTCGCGGGGGCGGAGAAGTCGATGGAGATCAAGGAGACTTCTGGGAGGGAGTACGTCGGTGAGATTAAGTTGGGTGGAGAGGGGGAGCTGAGTCCCCATGTTAGGTATGCTTGACTAGAGGAGTAGTGGTAATGCTTTGATGACGGAGTTTGGGTATGATACTTTGCTCCAGGTCTTTCTTTTCAATTTTTGATCTTGGCGTGTATATAATATTAATATTATATATTGGACAGCATGGCATACCAGTATCTGTATTTGGAAATTTTAGTGATGGGGCACGGTAGGGCGAGCCCAGATTTTGGCAATCTCCTTTGCCCATTTTAAGTTACTTTCCATTCCCCACCTTCCCTTTCGTGGATCCCCCTCTCGGGTACCGTAGTATGATACCGTGGTTGAAGGATCGTCCTGACATTGGCTTTGCAAAGAGAACTGCCTTGATATATTTTGAGCTGCTAAGGCAATCATCAGTCCGTTGTGGTGTAATGGTTAGCATCTGTCGCTCTCACCGACAAGATCGGGGTTCAATTCCCCGCAACGGAAGCATTTGTTTTGTCTTTTAGGCTTTGATGGGAACCTCTTTGGTCCTGTTTCGCTGCGTGGACATTTTTTTCCCCTTGCTTGGAGACTAGTGGCTTGGCGTTGGCTGCCACCATATTACATGGGCCCCCCTGCTCTACCTTCTTTGTAGGGATGCTGTCTCCTAAGGTCTGTTTTGACCTGTGCTTGTTATTTCAGATCTTCGTTAAGCATGTTGAACATTGTCTGCAGCGAGTAGACTAGTAATAGTATCATAAGCTAGCATTTGGGATGTTCTCTGTTTAGCACTATTTTGAAGCCCGTACTGCCTTGGTCCCCTCTGTACCTCCCACCAAAATCCGACGCTGCTTGGTGTGCAGTGTGTTCATACCATCCAGGAATTATATTTCACTCTGGGGGAGATGGAGCAAGTCTAAGTTAAGCTTTAGCCAGAGGAATCAACTCATTCAATCAGACATACAATGGCGGGGTAGGATCGAGTACAGGGACGGTATCTGGGCATGGGAGCCAAAGCAGGGTTCGTCCATGCTACTCGGGACTTCACACGGGCAGAAATTATGCCTCTCTCCGATAGGAGCTAGGCGTGAGCTGGGGTACGTACCAACTTGATCTTCTGATAAGACCCGATCAAGACCAAGTCTGGCAAATACGTGGGGAGCCGACGGATAGGGGAATTCGTATCATATGATAGCACCCATCTATTCCCGGCTTCCTTCCCTTCTTGTCCAAGTACCGGTACGGTAGCTCTGCCACATATGTCTGACCAATCTTTTGAGCGGATTGGAGCTGTATAGATAGGCGTCAAATATCTCTGGGGGGGGATCGGGTACAGTAAGTTAGTTCATTTCGAGCGAGCTTGGCAGCAAAAGGTTAGATCATATCATGTCATACACCGACGGGTATTTTTCCTTGAGTTTTGGCCATTTCTTCTACCGGGCGGTACTTCACAGTATGGTCCGTGTTTGGTGGGCGTTGTGGTGGGACTTGCGCTATCTTTGTCCTATGCTATCATATGATTTTAATACAAATAGGTTCATATATGCAATTTTGAATCACATGACAACAATTTCTATCCGTTGTGGTGTAATGGTTAGCATCTGTCGCTCTCACCGACAAGATCGGGGTTCAATTCCCCGCAACGGAATTTTTCCTTCTGGATTTTTTTCTCCCCTTATTTTTGCTCTTCGGGAATCGGGAGGAGGCGCTAAAGGGAGTCTTCCCTTCGTGAGGTTAGGTGGGAGGCTTGGCGCCTGGGGAGCATATTCTATGGTTGACCTCGCCATGCCATTACCACTCGTTCACCTCCCACTCGAATACTAGTTACTCGTAGTGCTCGAGAGAAATCTGTCGAGTTTGCGCTTGCTTATATTTCTAAACGCGAGAGACCACCCTGGATTTGCACTGACCTTGCTCAATACCAGCACCGGTAGAGTATTCATGAGAAAATCGTAGCCAGGGTCCAGCCGTTGCCAAGCTATGACACAAGTTTACCCCACCACAAAAAGACAAAAAAAGAACGAGTGAATCATCGTGACTACTGTGGTGCGCGCAAATGTTTTCCTCGCACCACGCAGCTAGACGGGGGCAAAACAAAAAGAAAGGCTTCCGTTGCGGGGAATTGAACCCCGATCTTGTCGGTGAGAGCGACAGATGCTAACCATTACACCACAACGGATGGCAGTTATTTGCTATCTTTTTCCAGGAGTTACGTTCTTAAGCTTGAAGCGCCGAAGAATCTCTGTGTGTTTTCAGATTGAAGCATATTACAGAATGATGTTATGGTTAGGCAAGTTTTTTTAAGACGAAGAAGTTGGCTCTTATTAAAAGATTTTAATGATGTAACTGCATTATCACTCATCACTCCTTCTTAGTTGGCAACGGTATTTCAGCGCCCATTCCATCAATATAAGAAAAAATGAGCTGCAGACTAACGCTTGAGCGAGCTCTATCTAGGCAGCCTGACCGTCAAGGAAGGAGAAAACAAAACTAAAATGGAATAAAAAGAACGTAAGACGAACGGCTACCGTGATCAGCAACAGTAAACTCGTCGCGCGAGCTGTGTTATCTGGCGGGAAATGAACTGTTGGCAAAGGGTACCGTATGGGTTGCTATCCTTATGATCTTGGGGTTGGAGATGATCCACAAGTGAGTCTTGGCAGTCATGTATGATATTTCCTGTGCATACATAGTCTTGTGCCGTAGCTAGGAAATGCCAACTAATCTTCCTTCCCTCAATCCACATATCTACACATCCACACACACCTCGGTCCTTACACGAACTGGGTGCGTATGATCATTCCCATCCCGTGTCGCGCCACGGATATGTCACAGCGCTCTGCTTACTCCCTCAAGAGAGGGAAGGTGGACCCAACCTTGCGCACGAGAATATTGTCTGGACTTCACTCGAGGGTCCGGTGCCTCCATTTTCTGATCCAGCTTCCAGAGCGCCCTTCTAATGGACTTGATAACCTATCATATCAACTCTCTCGGAGGGGGTATAACCGGTGGCATTGTCCAGAACTGAATTGTTTCTTCTCGCTAGTGCTCTTGTACTGTGTCCACAACCGCCTTTCTTGGGAAACCCTGTAGTTGGGATTGTTGCTTGAAGACCATTAAAACACGGTAAGCTCAAGCTTCTATGAAAAACAAGGTTCTCATTTTGACGTATCATGTTACCCGGCATGGCTAGATCGGCAGCGGCTGCTGCATCTAAATGAGGAATTATCAAACGCTTGGGAAGAAGTCTGGGTGGAGTCAGCCTGATTTGTGAAGAGCAGCATTCCTGTCTGCGGCACCTATACTGAGAGGTGGTAGTTATTTTAAGGCTTTAGAAATCGGCTCGTTATACCGGTACACTACACGGGGTAAATAAAGCTATCTCCTGCGCAGAGTGCATAGAGGAAGAGAATTCGGTAAGCAAAACAAAAAGAAAGCATGTCCTCCGTTGCGGGGAATCGAACCCCGATCTCGTCGGTGAAAGCGACGGATGCTAGCCGTTACACCACAACGGAATTTAAGAAACTCTTACACATTTACATTTATAAAATACCGGTACTGTAAGTTGGTGTCGGGATCTGACTTCTAGGGTTGTTGGTAGGAGTCTAGAATCACGATTAATACTTGTATGTGCTACAAGAATTTGCGGAATGGGGGAGTACTCGTACATTTCAGAATGCCCATAACTGCTGCTTTGCCATCGGGTTCCTGTGCGACACCGGGGCTGCTGTGGGTGAGAGCCAGGCGAATCAACCAGCATGCAGAGGGTGGTAGATGACTAAGCAATTATTAAACAATGTCTTAAAGCGGCTGGCTCGATCATGCATCACTTGATAGCCTAATTAGGCGAATGCTGAAATTTAAGAGGGCGGTACGATAGTGATCCTCCTGCTTTCGAGTCGTACCGGTAATAAGATCCTGGTAGATTGCGGAGCCACTACGTGGGTTGTTTCGGCGCAAAAGCACCGTAAGCTGCTGTCCTAATGTAGAAAGGTCCCCGAGGCCGTGCTTCAAGAAGCCAAAGTGGAAACAGTGGGCGTCTCAGAATATGGATCTTTTGTGTCTGGTCCCGCTGTCGACGGTACCAGTAGTTGTACTAGCACAAACACATTCTCACCAGGTCAGCTAGGCTTGGAACTCGCCAATGCAGTTATTACAAGGATGTGGAGGTTTTTCTTGGTCATACTGGTAACGAGGGGCTATTTGCTTACTCGAGCACGACTTTCAACCCCCCTTTTGATGGACTGTGGGTATACCGGTACTCAGGGGCAACTTCCCGAATGCTTTATATGCAACAAGTGCTGCTGTACTCGAGCGCACAGGTACTGTACGAGTACGAGCACTATGGGCCAGCTTTATCCGGAACTGGGATTATCCGGACGATATCAAAGTCACTCGGAAAGATTGAGTGGTACTTGTGTTATTGGGGAGTGGTTGGTGTCTTACAGCATGAGCTGCCGTCGAATTACTACGTAAAGTGCAAGATAACTAGCCTCTCCTGGCTCGCTCCTTTGCTAAGGGTTATGTTAAGAAGACTTAATGGTTATCAATTCTCAGTCCCCGTAAGGGTCGTAAACCTACACATGGTGCTACAAACAAAGACTAAAGCTAAAACTAAACTCCTGAAAGCACTAAATCCACGCCTTCGACCTCACCCCGCCCCCCTGGAATATCGGCCGATTCCTCCTCCAAGTTGATTTCTGATTCAACTTCAGCAGTCACAATAACCTTGGGATCTGTTTCCAATGGTATAATACCCGATCCCTTCCGGTAGATCTGGAAGGCTAAATACATACAAGGACGCCAGGAGTTTCCCACCAACGAACTGCAAGCGAACATCCCGAGTACAGTAGTATGACGGTTCCGGACATTGGGCTTCTGGGGTTTGGTGGCGTTGTTGGCCCCAGTCCGCCTGCTGATAAGTGTGCATTTTGGGAGGGCGGTGCTTGGCCGAAACTAAAAGTCTTCTATTTTCTTTTGGGGGGCTTTTGGGGTGGCGTTGCAAGGTGTAACTTGAAGTAAACAGATCTCCCAAATCATTCTGATAGGAGAGAGCTCGGGGTTTATCTACTCTTATTTGGGTGCAATTCTGCCAAAAGGTCACAATTACAGATTTCTACAAAACGTATTAGATAGCTATCAACCTCTGCTACATGACAGGGTGCCCCTCTGTCAGGTCGGGGTGTATTTGGTTTTAAAAATTGAGCCCCCCATGGCTGTCAAATATGTATTTCGATAATGTCTCAAATCTTTCTTTTTAATAGAGAGAAGGGCTCTTGAAGATTGAAGGTATGATACCGCCAGAGTATTTTTCGAACATATCTAAGAGCACAATCTGTGGTTATTAAAATTTCTGTCTGGTGTACACATTTTACGAATATTTCACACCGATATCATTAAACTATACTAGCAATATCAGATACAAGAGGGATAGAGATAAGGACAAGAACTGAGATCAGGGTAAGAGTAGAGCAGTTGGCAAAAGTTAGATGTTCTATAAGGTTTGCTTTATCGAGTATCATATTATTATAGTCCTTTTTTTGGACCCTGGACTTTAAGCCCCGACTCACCCACTACTCTGGTGGAGAAAATTATCCTTGAATAGAATTAACATAAGGGGGAGAGAATAGACACCCTTAATTTTATATCCTGTTTTTCATCCCTCTGCTCCATTGGCTGTCCAGTCATTTCCAATACATATTTTCCCTCTTTCTCGATATGATTGTATACCAGTATACCGTGGGAACCAAAGATACCTCTAACCCAACCCCCCCGCCCCCCCCCCAAAAAAAGCGCTTGTGAGCTTTTCGAAGAACTGCTGGCTGCCACGCCTGGAATTGCCAAAAACCTGCGAGAATCATGGATACCAAGCCGCGCCGGCGGGCTCTCAGCATGCGCCATGTAGTTAGCAGATATCTGAAGATGCCCGCGAAATCCATTGGCATGGTGTAATATCTGAAGATTAAAATCTCCCAGCTCAGCCATAGGACGCCGACACGGAGAAATCAAGAACATTCCGATGGGTCTAAAGTGCTGAGAATAGTGCTGATGCTGGGGAATCTCCTATCACTCCGCACATCCTTAAAGTGTGGATAAATTTCTCTCACGTCAACAATCATTGTTTGGTTCTTTTCAAGCTATTTTCACTAGCTACTTCAGTATTACTGACCTCAAATTCCAAGCATTTTCCCTTTACGGCCTGCCCCCCACTCACTCCTCATCCTGGCGATTCCGCATCCCAAAGCGTTTCACCCTGCCCTGGACCCGATTTCCAGGTTGGCTACACAACTGCTCACTCGAGAGTATAAGAGCATTGTACACTCCAAATCTCCACCAAGTTCTGCGCCAAGCGGTTATTTAACCATCAGGGCTATGGGAAATGTGTGGTGGCGATAACATATCACGCTAGTGCGGTCGTGTGTACACATGGCCAGAAAACTCCCGAGGATCACAGACATCATGCTCGATCACTCGAATACTTGCACCTGGGGGGTTTTCGGTCGGGTGTGGGGGATGAGAAACTGAAGAGAATTAAGGGCTTGTGGAAGATGAGAACTGTAGGAAGGTACAAGAATTTGGCAGTGGAAAGATGATTTTTCCTGTGTATTCTTATGTGCTCGAGACGGGGGGTACTTATACCCATGAGAGGTGTCTATATACAGTGATCTGAGTCCCAATGTTTCGTGCTCAACATTCTCCCGTCACCCCGAAGTATGATAACGTCTTCAACATGCTGTGTCTAGGCGAATGCCGTCGCCTCCCGGCAAAGTAACTTGTTCAACATCTTGTCATGCACTTTTCCAGCTACCCATAGAATGGTCGTGTTATCTTCCCAGTCAATTATATTGATGTCTTGTTTTTTGCTTCCTAATAAGGTAACTGCGCATCTCGAGAGGTAGTCATTTGCGAGACTGACAAGTAAATTAACAGCCCCGGGGGCGCTGGTCGGTCCTGCCCTAGATGTGGAGCCTTCTACTGAAAAGCACCCGCGTGTCTGGAGCCTTGCGAACGGCAGCTCGCAGGAAGCCAAGACTCCTCTTCCAGGACGAATTCATCCAACGCCTCGATGCGGGTAAAAGCCTGCACTGATCTTTAGTATCACCACGCAAGACAGGCAAGTCGTAAACCTCGACCGCCAAATTCCATTTTTTCCCCTTTTGGATACCTTACCACATCGGGAACTCCCCTGTAGATAGACTGCTCGACAACTACATCCAACATGTTGGTGCGGGATCACCCTTGGTGGGCGAGGAAACCACGGTACGGCTCAACGACTGCCATCTTCTACTATTCTGACCACAAAGGTTATCAATCGCTAGGGAATTATCATTCACTACCATTGGTGGTACTTTTCTTGCTTCTACCAGTCTGCCAGTAAATAGGCGCTGTTTCGTGAGGTAGTTCCTCAATCCCCGGATTCCTGTAACGGGAATGTCCTCCACACCGGCACCTCGCAATCTCCAAAAGCCGTTTGTTTCCAGAATGCCGACGAGTAGCTTGGCTCGCGCTCCTTGGTGTCGCTGCTGAAGTTCTAGTTGCGACAGTCACTGGAGAATCTCACGCCTCCCGTCAACTGCCTCGGTGTTGGCGGCTGTGATGCTGTTGAGAGTGGGAATAGTTGAAGGAATTGACGTTATCCTTGACCCGAAGTTGCCCTGACGGCCCCTGTGCCACCTTGGCCGAAACACCTTCGATAGATGATGGGCAAGGAGGATTGTATCTCGGAGTTTGATGTGATCTCTAGCCTCTGGGAGCTAAGTATGGGAAGAGGGGTGAGAAGGCTCTGGATTTTGCAAAAATAGCTTGGCCAATCGCTCGAGAGTGTATCCGTTATTTTACTGGCGCAAAGGGTCAAATCTCATGATTTGTCCTTCTGCAAAAGTAGATTAATCGAAACATCGTCTTCCCCCACCACCACCATAGACCTTTCTAGAGGCGAACCTTGCTATGAGATCTCTATTTTCGCTTTTTGCGCCCTTGCCTCGTTCACACGGTCAGACGCCCTCGGCAAGCCCTAAACTAGGTGCCGCACGGCGCTGTGGGAACTTAATAATGGAACTTGTGTCGGGGCGTCGGAGTTGGCTCTCCTAAAGAGGTCTGGTGTTTTATTCCCTCACCTTATTTATCTCGGAAAGCAGGTCTTTTGGGGCGTTTTCGCTCCTCTCCTAGTGGGGGAATTTTGGAAGACGGAGCACATTCTATATTTGTTCGAGCTCGTACGGACACTGCACAATAAAGATGCCATTCTGCATTCTGTGCAAGTACCAAATCGCGCTCATTATTCCTCATATGTACTGTACTCCTGCCGTTTCCGTCATGTGTCGACGAAGATAGCCATGCCGAGTTTAATGACCAAATATGTCTCACCTCTCTTCCCAGCTCCACTCTAGCTCGTCCGCCCTACCGCCAGTGCTCCTCGTGAAGCTTTTGGCTCGAGCCAGACTCGAGCTGAGCTGAAGCCTGAGGGCTCTCGGGCGGCTTTACTCCCTACGCACTCAAACCGGAAAGAAGACAGGAAGGGACGGTCACCCAGAGACTGCGCCCCGCATATCAACACAAATCTTAGAAATGCAGGAAGGCAGATATGGAAAAGAAAACTCAATAAAAAATTTCAGGACCGGGAAGCCGTTTGCACACACACGCGTTTGGGGGCCTTCTACCTTACTCCAAAACCATTGGCTTGGTTTACGGGGAGGCTGGGGTGTGGGAAATCAAACTAGATGGCGAAGAGGAATTGCGAGCGGAGAGCCCCAATCAAATATTCCGTGGACATAGTGCACAACCGATTTCAACAAAAGTCAAGGGAACTAAATTTATGTGGATGGGAGCTCGATGTGTCTGTAGCGGAAGTTGAAATTTGGAGCACATTACCCACTAAGGCTCACTGTGCCGCTCTACCCGACCATAACTGGTCTGAACAAGTCATACCCAGTGACCACTGGCAGGACAGAGCTCGGGCTAGCTTGAGCTTTAATCCCTGAGCATACGATGGTAGGCCCGAGCTGGTGATCGGGCTCGACTCGGGCGGGTTCTTGAGGGACCACTACCCACCGCCCCCACCAAACATCAACGCTACATAACACCCCGGTAGAAGCTCTACTGTGTACCGCGTTCTCCGCGAGATGCACCTTGCCTGAAGCCCACGTACCGTAGCTTCTCGGCGCCTAGAGCCACGAACCCCCCCGAGGCGCGCCCCACACCGGTATAATCGACGATGATAAAGTGAGCCTAGACAGGGCGGTAGGGCGCAAAAGCCACATCCGAGCACAGCAGAGGATCTATACTTGCCATCTAAGCCAAGTGGGCAGCACGATTTGTAAATCCCATCCTTTGGGCCATCCCGCCCACGGTACCCCATCGCACCACCTGATAGATCCGCACTCGCTCAACATCCCTGCGGTAGACTAATCGTGCGAAGTTGGACAAACGTGAAAGCGAATAAAAGGCTTTAACTAATCAGATGAGAATAAGAATAATAATCGTGGTTTGCCAGCTAGTACTGTACCGGTAAACCGACCTCGGTCACCCAACCACCCCGGAGCAGACAAATTGGGCAAAAAAGAAAAAGAGAGAGCAAAAGTGAGATGTCAAAAAAAAACATGCAACCCTCCATTATCAACACTCCAGTTCCCCAGAACTTCTTCCACGGATGACAACATCGCGTCCGAGCATGCTCTGCCATTAAGCGTTATCAATGGACCATTGTCTAAATTGAATTCCCCCCCAATAGTTGTAGGTTGATCATATTACTAAGCTTCAACATGTCATACCACCCCGTCCAAATCCTTGACGTTGAATAGAAGGCTTTCAAGCTTCAAGGTTCACGGCATACTCACGCTACCGTACTCGTATTGTACGTGAGTAAGAAAGAAAGAAGGACTGGAAAAGCGACAAGGAGTTTATCGTGACCCGTTCGAAACGGATGGAATGTTAATAATAGTTTTTGATTGCCCGTCCCTCTCTAATCGACACGTGGATGACTTTCTTTTTTTCTTTTTCTTTGCTCCTCGCCTCTTTGTCATGACGCATGATGCTTTTTGCTGTTTTTTTTTTTTTCTTTTCTAGAACACAGTAATACCGGTAGGGTAGACTCTTACCCGGTACTCGATTATCATATTATTATCTCTCCTAACAGCTAATGTATGAAATATCATGTGGGAGGAAAAGCACCAACCACGCTCAGCGCTAAACCCTTTTTAGATATGATACACCTTACAAAGCTTTCACATTGCGACGAACGAACTGCACACTTTTTTCCCTCCCCCGTGCCTCTGCTCCGAAACACGAACCCCCCCAAGGATTATTAGTAAGCAAAAGTATTGGCTGGTTAAGATTCTTCTCGGTGCAATGAACCAGCCCAAACGTAGACTAACTACCGTATCTACTTGCTACTTTCAAGTGCGAGAGGGGCCAATATGGTGAGACATAGTCCTAAGGGCTTTCCGGGGTATGATATTGTATCATTAAAATTTTCTAAAAATATGCACACGCCCATTTTCCCCATTTCCTCCCCTTCTTCACTTTATCCTTTAGATCTTCGCGGTTTTATCGTGCGGTGATTGTGGCCAACGGCGAGGTTCCACCTTTTTCCATAGTTATCATTTTTTTTATCATATCCCCCCGAGTTCACCGGATTCCGGTCATGTTCGAAGACTAACCCATATGATACTTCGCCCGCAGAATCTATGATTATGATAGCTCGGCGCTATCGCAGCTTGGTGAGTTAAGTGCGGTACCGTACGCGCATGGGGTTGGTAATCCTGCTTTCCGCCACTCGAGAGCCGTACTCGTACACCCCTATTTCCTAGCCACAGTGGCGTCGCCGGTAAAAAAACAGTAATTACTCGTACCGTACTGTATCCATCCACCGGGAAATCTCCTCTTAGTGCACAACGTGGATAAGTATACAAAGGGCATTGGTGTACTGTACTGCTGTAACCCACCGTGCACGCATCACTTTCCCTGAAAACCCGGGGACAAAGTGCACGATTCCCGCCGACGTCAAGGTAGAGGATAAATTCAAGTAAAGATCCATCCTTGCCCTCCATACCCCGGTTTGCCACGGTGCAGTCCAACACCGGCAAAAGCCAGCAACCCGGTAAATGGGGATAAGGTTAAAAGTCTGTACTCGTAGAAGAGGGTGGCTGGAGCGAAATACAGATAGTATGATACCAATACCGGTAGACATCATATCATACCCCCGTCTCTGACTGGTCGAGAATTAAGCGCCACACCAACAACAACATTGGGCAAAACGCTGAGGCTGTGAACTCACAAGCCCTTCTGCCCCTGTAACATGCTTAAATTTAGCGTTTGTCTTGTTCCATCCCGTCTTATTTTTGGTGGCGCCTGTGTTGTAGGTGATCAGCGCAGGGATTGGGAGGGGAGTTTTCTTTTTTCCCCAATGGAAAAATATCATCTCCACTTAGTGTGTTCGCCGCATCTACCGTGATGGAGGATGGAGGGTGGTCTGGAATGTTGGAGAACTTGCGGTGCATCTGTTTGGAAGGGGGCTGAGCTTCGTGGGTAGACTATTTGCAATTAGGTTGTTAGGAGGAGGGGTTGTATATATAATGGGATGAGCACGCTTGATGAGGATTTCTTCTTCATTCACTCCATCAGCCTTCATCTCATACGTGCATTTCCATCTCTTCCTTTTCTGTTTTTCTCCATTTCTTATAATATTATCATACCCACTGCATAGCGTTGCATATCATTTTATTTCCTTTCATTCCCATCTCCACCATAACAATGCTTTTCCCTACCACACTCGCCCTCGCTGCAAGCTTCATGGCTGCCAACGCCGCACCCCTGGCGACCAGGGAGCACATCAACGACGGTGTAATCCTAAACTACGCCCTAACCCTGGAACACCTCGAGGATGCCTTCTACACCCAAGGTCTGAAGAACTTTTCCAGCGCCTCCTCCTTCTCCGCCTTCCCGCCCACCCTCTTCCCCACCCTGCAGACAATAGCATCGGATGAGAAGACACACGTCCAATTCCTACAATCCGCCCTCGCAGCCGCCGGTATCCCGGCCGTTAAGCCGTGCACCTACTCCTTCCCTGTCACCACCCCGGAAGAGTTTGTGCTCGTGTCCGGCGTGCTGGAGGGCGTGGGGGTCACCGCATACCTGGGCGCTGCCGCCAGCATCGCCGACAAGCTCACCCTGACGGCCGCGGGCAGCATCCTAACGATAGAAGCGCGCCACAGCAGTCTCATCCGCGCCGCACAAAACCAGAACCCAGTGCCCCAGCCGTTCGACGTCCCGCTAGACTTCAACCAGGTATTCTCCCTCGCATCGCAATTCATAGTCTCCTGCCCGCCGGAGAACCCACAGTTGCCGTTCAAGGCGTTCCCCACCCTGTCGCTGGCAAAGAACTACACCGGTGGTGACGGATACGTGATCAAGGCCGGGAGCAAGATCTCGCTTGCGCCCGGGGTCAAGACGCAGAGAGACGGTCTCAGCGTTGCCTTTTTGACCGTTACTGGCCCCATATTCGTCGATGCGGTGTTTGTGGATGGCCATTCGGATGGGCTTGGACACTTTGAGGTGGTCGTGCCCGCGGGGGTTAATGGGCAGAGTTACGCTGTGCTTGTTAATGGGAAGGAGAAGGTTTCGGATGAGACGATTGTTGCCGGGCCGGTTATTGTCGAGATCTCTAATTAGGTGGCGGTTTTTTCCTAATTGGTTGCATTTTTGCATTGCATAGCGTGGTTCATTTTTTGCATTTCATTTTTTCTTTTGTTAGCATAGCATAGCATACTGTAGCATTTGGGAATGGGTAGAATAGTGTACTGGTAGAATGATATATACGTACCATATCACTTCATCATATCTTTAGGAGGTTCCAAGTGAAATTAGCACTGTTCGAATGCATCCCAAGACCGATCGAGCACTAATTCATCCATCAGTGACCCCCAAGGAAACTTATACTTGCTTTCATCAGAACACCCAACAACACTAATAAGAAAACAACACACCTCCTACCCCTACAGTCCGGAAGCCCAAAATGGCTGGATACCCCCGCTGCTGTATTGCCCCCCCCCCCCCAACCTTCAAGAACCTTAGAATATCCATCAGCAGTGAAGGCACGCTTTTCAACGGGCAAACACAAACTTCCCTCTTGACATGGCATCAAAAAATCCAGCTCCACCCGCCCCGCCTGAACCCCCCCTTCCAATCCCGCACACATCAAACAGCGCAAAGACATGTCCAGATCGCGACACACTAACCCCCAGGAACTTGCGAGCAAACCGCCCTATAGCATGCACTGGCGGGCGATTGACCAGCGAATTGTAATCGAAAGTGAATAACGAGGAAATACCCAAGACAGAGCCAGCCAGACAGCCATCCATTGGAAGTGTAATAGTAGAAATGGTGTGAACAACCAGAGAACCAGACAAAGAGCCCGTGGGCGAAGCCAGATGCGGAAAACTTTCCGCGAATAAAGCAGCACGGGAATTCCACTTCGGTATACCGGTATCTTACTTCCTGTATCATACACGGTGGGGGCAATCCAAGAAATGGAATTCAGGCTTTTCCTTTCCCCCCCCCCTGTTTGCCCCACTTTGTTCGTTTTGCCTTGTTTTCCGGCATGTTGTGGATGGAAATTAACCTTCCCGCCTGCGCCTCTGCTTTCTTTGCTATGGCACCTCCTTTCTGCTGGTTGGCGGCGGCCCCATTGTACTTTGTTCTTTGTTCTTCGTCTGGCTTATAGGTGCATGTGGCAGGTGGGTGAGTTCGATGCTGTTGATAAATGGCTGCAATCATTCGGTTTTCGTGGTCCTGCCATCATACCATTCTTCCACCTCCAGATACCAAGCGTATTTCTACACAAAGAGCGCGAGTTGGGTTAGTCCCCACCTGCCAGTGATAGGCCATTAATTGGAGATACCAGCCATTCGCCAAACACAATCTTGATTCAAGTATTACATTTATTCTCCGCTATCAACCTGGTAATTTAGCATCACCACAATAAAGCAACCAAATAGTACTGCTCAGTATCATACAGCACAGGTCTGACCTATCCACAATTTATTTAAAGGAAATCCAAGCTTGTCATTTTTAAATTACATCGTTGGCACAAACTAACATCTGGAGACCTGTCACCTATCAGGAAGCTATATGTAGCTGGAAGGAAAATGAGAATCAAAGCAAATTGGATTTTTGGAAAAAAAATAATAAAATTTTTTTTTAGAGACAGCGGGAAAATGTTTCAACATAATTTTTAGAACTTGTATGACAACATTAGAAAGTGCTTTTCCCCCACATACACTCGCCCTATCTTGGAATTAGCAACCAGGGATCTCCTAAACAAATATCAGCATTTTCATCATCATAGGAGTCCTTTGTTGGTTTACCTATCAGAGCAGAGAGATTAAGACCTCCCCATCGGTCTTTTCAGTCGCCTGCCCATCAACCGGCTTATTACTATCGCACTTGACCAACGGATTCTCCTTAGGACAAGAACTAGTGCCCTCTTGGTTCGTGATAAAAAAAGGGTGTTTAGGCTTCGGTACATCACTTTTAATCGTCTCAGGGTCGGAGGTAGTTGGCCATCTCGAAATGTTCTCGGTTCTTCGTCTCTGCGATTCTTGGTTAAGATATCTGAGCCTTTCTTGCTGGACCGCATACTCTCTGGCGTTCCTGTCCGCGGTAATATTCCAACTCGCCACTGCTGCCTCCTCATCCCGATTCGTAACCGAGCGGAAACCCGTATTGAAGGAGTCTTGACGATTGTAAGCGGGATTCATATCTTCTGAGCGGGACCAACTGGTCCCAGTTCTCCCAATCGGAGATCGATAATAGTTTAGATTATTAACTGCTCTATTTTGCCCGGAATAATTGTTTCTCGAGTAGGGTCTCCCGAAAGAACCATTAGAATTGGCGATTGCTTCAAGCTTGCTATCAACTCTATTCCTCCAGAAAACACCCTGTCGACGTCTAATAGCACCCGGATCGGTCGAGTGTTGGTACCAACACTCTGCTCCCCGTCTGCAAGCATTTCTCTCAAAATCTTTACAGATGCGATCATAACAGCCAGGTGTACGCTCCTCGCGGCCTGGGAGTAAATAGCGAGACCATCTTGACTCTCTCAACTCGACTCCCGTATCTTGCCCATTCAAAATCGCACCGTTGGAATCGATATCGAGCGTAGTGATTCCAAATTCCTCTACTGTTCCGGGGGGGTACATATGTGCGTAGTAGCACTCATCGCCGCGGCCACAGAAGTCTGGACGGTTAATCCATGCGTGGCAGTATTGGTCGAACCGTGGGTCCCGGTGTAAGTTTGCTGACAATTCGCGAGGGATGTTCAAGCGGCAAACGGAAGCCGGCCTGCGAAGGGGTCTTTTCGGTAATATGTCGGGAGCAGGAGAGGGTGCAATGTAGGCTTCGTGATAGCTAGTTTTGTGGTGGTTGGTATGCGCGGGTGAATCCGTCATATTCCCAGAACTAGTATCTCCACTACCACAAAAAGCTCTCTTTAATACCACTGGAAGAGAAATATAAGCATACGGTACATAATCTATTGATTGGGTAACAAACCAATTTCCCCTTCTTCGGAGCCCTCCCCGTCACCACACATTCCACTTTGAAACGAGTGAGCATTCTCTTCGGATTGAGGTTCCTGGGAGCCTTCATCATGATGCTCGACTATAGTGGGTTGGATTGATCCGTTTTCCATATCTGATGCTTTGTCTAGCAAATGATCGGGTGCATCTCCAAGTACTATATCGCCATCCGAATCTTGGGTACCATGAGTGGAATCGGTATCCCAGATAACTTGGTCAGAGTCCATATCCTCTGGAGAGGTACCAATCCCAGTCCTGGTCAAAATGTTGTTAGGGTTTTCAACCCTATTTCCAGTAAAATTTTCTCCAACCACACTTGCATCTTTTACCGGTAAATGTGCTTCTGTAGCCGACTTGGATGGAGCAGCTTTCGCTGCACTCACGGCAGCCTGTCCTGCCAAGAAATCACGAAGGTTCTTTTGAATAATGGAATCAAGAAAGCTCTTACTTTCACCCTGAGAGGATTCACCGGACTCGGGATTGATAGACTTAAAGGAGGCTTTCCGGGCCGAACTGTGTTTCCCGATACCCAGCTGAGCGGTCTGATTAGGCGAGGATTCTTTGGTAATTTCCATTTCGGTTGTAAAGCTTGTTTTATAACGCTAGCTTCGACAAATAAATGAGAGTTCGGAGATATATAGTGAGGGTGGTGGTTGAAATGGGGGAAATGGTAGGAGGTTATATGCTTGCTGCTGAACAAGGAAAGTTTAAAGAAGACGGGGTAGGAGAAGAGGAGTGGAGTTGAGGATGGAAGTATATAAGAGTTAGAAGAGAGAGAGAGTGCAAAATAAGTAGAGTGTATAAGTAGCTGAAGGATGTTGGTCTCGGCCGAATATTGCTCTCGGCAGCATATGCTCTCGGCAGTATATGATCTCGGCAGGATATTGCTCTCGGCAGGATATTGCTCTCAGCAGGATTTGGAAGAGAGCACAAGATTGGAAGCGAGATGGGTGGAAAGGTTTAAGGTGGTGGGAGAACAGAGGTGCGTGTATGATTGATAGGGGAGAAAACTCTCTTATTCGCTTAAGAAACGAAAGTTAACTGGGACGCGTGTTCATGCTCATCAGAGGATGATAATAGTATAATAATATGGTTAAATTGTTTTTTTCAAGATGAATCTTTCCCTCAATGAGATCAACTTGGACTGTATGCCTTATATGTTCTTTATCATTCAACTACCCAGCCACTTATAAGCCTATCAGTCATTTCTCATGCTCCTATCCCCCCACTTACCTAAAGCCATACACCAACAATCACTCGTTCATTAGACTCTGGATTCCGAAAAGCGGTGACGAACTTGGCGCCAAGATCATGTCCATAATTTCCCGCTTGATAATATTAAATTATGGGAATGGCAAAAATAACTCGCTGCACCGAGCCTCTATGAAACGAATAATGGATTCACAAGATAGGGCTGATAATCCCAACAGACATGGCAATTCTAGTATTCAATTTACACCACAGTCAGGATTGGCCGATGTTGCGGTTCCTCTCATACATGCTTGTGTAAGAATCGACCCCACGCAGTCCCGCGTCGGTTGCTTGGTGTAATACAGTTCAGCATACAGACAACTACCGGTGAGACAAACAAGGACAGATGGATCTGGTACTGGATGAAATGCAGCAATGAGATCTTGGAACGGACAATCTACCCGCTCGTAGGCGATGCGTTTGCCACTACCATTTGTTGCAGGGCAATCAGGGCTGAACCTCAAAAACTGATGCAATTCGCAGCCTTACTCACAGCAGCAGAATCGCCTAATGAAAATGCCACCCACCGACAGGGAACACTCATGTTAGAGCAGAGTGGATCCCATTCTGCGAGGGATATCTCACTTTTTTTGCCACTTCTTTGTTGTGTACGAATAGGGTAAATATTTAACCGGGTCAGACAAGGCTACGCACAACCTGCTACCCAATTCATATTAAACGAGTGGGGGTGGCGGTTTGTGCTACGGAATCGGACAATGGGTACTCACTCAGTCATTACTTACAAGTAATAATAATACTCTATGATACCGGTATGATACTCCCGGCAGCGAATGGAACCCTAGACGATACAGGTTCACGGTGGTGTGTCGGATGCCCTGAATATCCTTCTGCCTTCTGCCCTGCATTCCACCCTGCAGGTAGAATCGCGCTCACGATATCTCCATTCGCATTCTTGGCTAACTCGAGTCCACTATCACCGCTACGAAATCCCACCGGGATAAACTTCTACAAGCATGGCCTCTCTAACACCGAAACTAAGCACCACCGCCGCAACACCGAGTGGCCTCAGTATCTTCAGTGGCCATGGCTGATAGAGGATCGTCTACATATTATGATAGTACTAATCCCTTCAGTCTCATACCCCTCAAACCTCTTTTCGCACTGGGAGAATTCAATCGTCTGGTATGGCACCAACGATAGCATTCGCAGCCTTGCGGGCTCGAGACAGTGGTCGTAGAGGTGGACCCGATCCCGTGCTAGTAGAGGGGTGGACCTTGTACGCTCTGGGCGTATCCGTAATTCTAGCCCGCTTGGTAACACGGTACAAGATGGTGGGCGTGGAAGGCAGCAAACCGGATGACTGGTTAATGATTCTGGTTATGGTTGATGGTTCTCCAGAAGTCGTGAGAATAACGAGGCTGACTTATCAGACAGATTATCTACGGGATCGAATCCACCATGTCACATCTAGTCAGTCTCTATGGCGGGAATTCCAACCTCTCGCCAGCGCAACGAGCGGAGATGAGTGAGGAGGAGGTGCAGAGGAGAGTATTTGGGTCGAAAATGTTTATGGTTGGGTGGTTCTCTTACAGTGGTGCCATGTGGGTGTTGAAGCTGTGCATGGTTTTCTTTTTTGCTAGAATCACGTATGTGCCTTTGCTTCTTCTATGCGTGTGGTTTTTGAGGTTGAGTTAATAATAAGGCTGTAGAGTAGGGTTGAGAAGGCAGGTTTGGATCACAGCTGCTTACGTTGTAGTGGGCATGTCTTATTTTGTCATATGTCTCGTGCTGTTCCTGACCTGTCGGTGCGTTGTTCTAGCCTTACACTTCACCCCGCCTCTAGCTCTACATGATTCTAAATTTCTAACTAACGATGGTGGTGGTACCAGACCCTGGCACAAACTCTGGCAGATATATCCAGACCCGGGACGTGCGTCAGCCACTCACTTATTGCGCCTACGCACTTTCGCACAGTTGACTGACTAAAAACAGCAGCGAACTGCAGCATCGAATCTCCAGTATATTACCTCACCGTCCTATCCTTCAACGTCCTCACCGATGCCTTTCTTATATCGCTTCCATTGCCACTATTGATCCGATCATCTCTTCCCTGGCGCCGAAAAGCAATCCTTGTTCTCCTCTTTAGCGCAGGTATTTTTGTTATAACCGCCGCAGTTCTCCGTTGCGTTTTTTCCCTCACCGATCCCCAAAACTCAAGGACCGTCTCAGCGTGGGCCTGTCGGGAAACCTTTGTCGCAGTAATTGTCGGCAACGCGCCAATGCTTAAGCAACTGCTCACCAAGAGGGCCTGGTCAAAGGCACGAATTGCAACCGCCCGTTGCGTGGGCGCGGGAACGGGGAGCAGCGGGTCGCCACTCTCCAGGCAGGTGGGGGGGTCAAAGAGCGGGGACGCAACCTTGGTCGACGAGAGTGCGGCGGAGCCCGGGTTGGAGATTCACCGCAAAACTGAGATGAGCGTGGAATTGACGGACAGGGCCACCTTGGAGGACGATCGCCCCCCGGGGGTTAATGGACTGGGGGAATTGAGTGGGTGTTTTTATAAGGCAATTTGCGAGTCTCCAGCCGCCAGTAGCTGCGCGAGCAGTAGACATACTGCCTCGGGAGAGAGGGGGGAGGTGTGAACCCTAGAAATGGAGTCATGAGAGCAGGGCTGGAGCGGGTCAATCGGTTGAGCGGGCTGGTTTAGTGCGGGGGATTTTTCTTGTTCTATTCTCCGGTTGTTTTAGCGATCTTATTTGTTTTGCTTCGTTTTTTTTGCCTTCTTTTGTTTCCTTTTCGTTTGTCCTATCTTTCCGAACGGTCTATTAAAGGGAGAATTTCCGGCCCAATATAATGTCTTAATTGATGCCCTCTTGATTCTATATCGCGTTGAGCTCGCATTAACTAGCGCCGCATATCATAACTACACAGAGCACAGCAAGGCGTAGGTACTCTCTAGGTATAACGTCGATCCCTAGACACCCGCCAAACTCTAAACGCCGGTCAATTCAGTTAAGTAGTGCCCGTCCGGGAGTAGACGCTCTGCGAAGCAATCAATCAGCACTCCCCCGCCTCTCCCCACCAACGTAATACAAAAGAAGGAGCCGAAGGAGAGGGGGAACACACGACAGCAAACCCCCCCATCACAATCGCAAATCAATTACACGGTGAACAGTACTAGTAGCATCCACAGCACGCGAACACGCCCTCCCCCATCGCAACGGCGCCGGTGAGGCAGGTGTTCAGGAAGTGCAGACAATCCGACGATGAGGTCGGCCCGGAGTCCACGTTCCCGGGTAGGGGGGTGGGTCTCGCCGCGTCTTCTCCCCCCTCCCGCGCGGGGCCCAGAATGGCGGTGGGAGCGGCGGACATTGGGGGTTGGGGTTCGTACATTTGTTGTTAGGTGGTGGGATAGTGAGAAGGGTTCGTTTAGTGGTCGTAGTTGTAGCCTTGTACTTTTATACCGGTAGGTTAGGTGTAGCTGGGAACGGGGTTAGAGAGTTTACTTGTACCTGTGATGAGTACCGGTATTTGAGAGTGCGGCTATGTTTAGACGACCTCCCATCAGCAAGGATAGAGCTTGCCTCGTTTTCAGATATCATGCTTTATGCCAGATACAGGCGCCGATACCGCCGCACTGCTGTAAGTTTGGGGTGGATTAAACTTAGCACCCTGCCACTGGCAACCCCAAGCACTCAAGTACCGGTAAAGCATTACGATACTGAGCTAAGCAACCACTGCACGTGGCATCTGACAAAAAAAACCGCGCCCACCCCTCCCACTCTTAACTTGACCTCAAACTTCACACCGCCCCAAACCGCAACCATAACCACCGCCATGACAGACTCGATCTACGACGAGATAGAAATCGAAGACATGACCTTCGACAAGGACCGTGGCCTATATACATATCCTTGTCCGTGCGGTGACAGGTTCGAAATCCTGCTGGATGACCTGTGCGATGGGGAGGAAATCGCGGTGTGTCCGAGCTGTTCCTTGATGATTCGGGTGATATTTGAGGCTGTGAGTTTTGCGTTCTTCCCCTTTTGTGTTTGTTATGCGGAGTGTATGGGAGCTGAGGCGGTGGATGGCGGTGGGTTTTTAGGGTGATTTACCGAGAGTGGAGAAGGAGGGTTTGAAGGGGAAGATGGAAGCAGCGGTTGCGGTTGCGGTTTCCGCGTGAGTGGGATTCAAGGGATTGGATTGCAGTGGATGTTGGTGAGACGGCAGTGTCGGATGAGGGATGATTATGCTAGTATCGGTAATGCAGGCTTGGATGGGCGGGTCATGCGTGGCTACTGTACCGTATTTGCTTTCTTGTTAGGTTGTACTGTGCTCAGGGGCGTTCGAACGGCTTCTAAAAATAAAAAAGCTTTTGAAAATTAATCGACTTGCACAATCTCACTCACTTCATATTGGGTTTTTCTCCTCTCTGGTAGGGCAGCCCGAATTTTTCCGGGGCACGAAAGGTAAAGGCTACGACAGCCAATGGGTAAGAGAGCGAGAAAAGCAAGAAGGAAAGAAAGGAAGAAAGAATCTATGATTTCATAGGATCCAACCCCACAAACCCGACCTTGATCCCGACCTCCTTCCCCAGCAAATCCTTCATCCGACTCCCATCTCGGGCCGACACCCAATCGTTGCAATTCCAATCGTACCGCTTCGGTCCGCTCACCGGGGAACTCAGCCATATCTGCCTATTAAAGGGCTGCTTGTTGATAACGTAGGTTCCGTTCGGGTGGACGAATGTCAGTACGCCGGACTATCCTCCCACCATCAATCGCTACACTCCCGCAGAGAGAGGGGGGGGGACAAACATTAAACTCGACGTCGACGTCGTCTCTATCCCCCGTCAACGCTTCAAATGCTCTGTATAGTATCTCAAGACTTCCGTCGGCAACTTTATGGTATTTGTGCATTTCTAGAAGTTGTGGTGGGACGGATTGGGCCGGGGGCTTGGAGGGCTGGGAGAAGCGTCTTGAAGAGACTTTTGCGTCACACAGGAGGGGGAGGGTTTGGCGGTGGGATTTTGTCCGGGTTAGGAGGGAGGAGGTGAAGAGGATAGGTTTGGGACGGAGGCGGTGGAGAGAGTGACGGATCATTGGAGATATAGGATTTGGGAGGTGTTGCCAGTTGATAGATGGTGGTGGGGGAAGGTGGGAGAAGCGGTGATTGTAGGGGAGAAGATGATGACGGGGATACTGGATTGAGGCTCTTGTGGGGCTCTGTGCGGCTCTGTGCGGCTCTGTGCAGGGGGGAGGGTAGGAAGGTAGCTCCGGGGGCTGTGAGAGGCTGCAATTAAGTTTTGTGGTGATGTGTAGTAGGCCAGATGTGTTGACGAATGAATGGATGGTCAGGGGGGGGGTGAAGGTTTTTGTGTGTTGGGATTTCTTGTATCATATCGGATCGGTGTTGGTCGATTACTCGGGCAGCGACAGGTGCTTTTACTGGGCACGGAAAGCCTCGGTCACTGAGATTCCCATTCTTGGTCCGACAACATGTTTTTTATGAGACAAGCCTACGAGAACAGTACCGGCACTGTGCTGTATCATACAAGTATCATACCGGTATTTTCTCCCAACAAGCTATCGTACGTGGTGGGTGTAATGTAGGGTTAGGGTTGGGACTGCGGGGTTTTCCCGGGAGTCTTCGACTAGTCTACCTGTATCGAGTGGTGTGGGGTGGTGGAGTGCATCGCTATTGTCTACTGACTATTTATGAGACGCTTCAAGCAGGTGGTGGCCTTTTTCCAGAGATGGATACAGAACAGAATATTTTTCTCCACCATCGGAACCGGAGATATGCACTCTCAAATAAATTCCAACATCCATTTCCACCATCTAATATAGGGCTGCGAAATGTCAAAATACGATACCCATCCCACTATATCTGTGGGCCTTCCATCGAGATTTATATGCTTTTAAGCCTGATCTGTTTATTTCTGAGCTGGAAACTTATTGGTGGGGGCTTGGCTAAACAATATACTCGAGTAGCCTCGTCCTGGGGAAGCTGTCTTGGAGGTTGGTTCTTAGGATAAGCTCCGCGGCACCCCCCTTGAAAGAGAGCTGGTATTAATTACTCTATTTCTGAGTGCTTGATAGTGGCTTTGTGGACTCCCTAGCCCAGTGTTGGTGTTGGTGATTAGAGAATTATTGATCTTGGAGCCTTGTGGGGGTCACGCCAGTAGAGTACTGTCCAGTACGGTACGGCACTGTGCCTGTAGGCAACTAGCGGCGTGCGGTACTTCGTAGGCGCCACCGAAAAACTTGGCCGCCCAGGTACCTGCTTTGCACCGGCGCAGTACCCACTGAGCCGCCTTCTTTCTGTTCTTTGACCAGCCCCCCAAACAAGCGGAGAACGAGAGAACAAACACCCGCCTACAGACAGCGACAGAGTTTACAATACTTCACGTGGGGATATCGGGCGCTATTTCCCTCACTAGCTTCTAGGAGCACCCGGTGTCGGCATGACTTCGAGACCAGTCATCCAGATTTGTTTCGGAAACACGCCTGAATCGGTTCGAGTACCGAGACCCCCCTTACTGTGCTTCTAGAATACCAGTACTGTATGGCACGATCCTTCGGCAAAAGCCAACCTCTGTCTTACCTCGCTGCTAGTTGCGCATGGAGGTGTGTTGAGCAGGCTATGGTGGGGGGAACCTGAGATGGGAGTAATAACGGAGCGAAGTGAATAGTGGGGCAACGCCATTCTCCTGCCCCACCAAAGAAACAGGGTTATTCAGAACAACAGAATATCATACTGGTATCATATCCTCAGAATGCCCTCTCGGATAGCGACAAGGGCCTAATGTGTTCGACACAACTAGGGTATCATCTTCGGCGCGCTTGTATAATCTGAGTCCTTTAGCTCAAGTGTACGGCAGGAGCCGTCCCATCACATACTGTGCTCTACTCGCCTGATACAACTTTGGACCGAGAGACTGCCTCTGGAGGGCAACACTGCTGCTCGCCAGATCCAGTGCCAGTGGTCTGTCCCAGACCGTGCCAAAACCCAACCAGCCAGCCAGGTGATCACATCATGCTAACGGGAATCCCACCGAATACTCGTTACCCCCGGCGCTACGTAAGATTCTAGTTTCCTAAGGATATTTGATTTGTGTGCTGTCATGGGAATTTTCCTCCATCTTACTGGAAAGGATTAGTTATTCCCAATATCTACCCTTATCACACCAGAACTCGTTGACAGTGATTTTTGGGGTTGCTCGGTGCACAATATGCACAAGTGAAGCTTGTTATCTAGGCTAGGGGGAAAACTACCTTTCCCCAAGTTAGCTTAAGAGGGCATTGCAGGGCATATCAGATCCTTCTCCTCATCGGGAGGGGCATCAAGGGTTTTTCCATTAGATTAATCGTCGCCAGGGAATTGCGTGGGTATTGCCCCAATTATCTCCGAGAATCCCCTACATTCTCTAGTAGATTTTAGAAATTTCTCGTCTAATCCAATGCAAAATTCCCAATTAATAACGATGTGCGAAAATTCCTTGTTTTTGGCGTGTAACCGTCCTTGTTCAAATATTTTCTGGTGTGGCGGATCAGCCTTGTCACATAGAGCGACCCAAGCAGAACCGCGGAGAGAACTAGCAGAGACAAGGAAGCTCTAGGGTTTCCAGGGCGAGTTGATAAGCTCATGGTGCGAAGTTCGTAGAGTAAACGGTTCCCTCCGAAGGAATTTGAGTTTCGATTTGCTGCCCCCGAAGCCGCTACGCCGTATTTGCTTTTTCAAACCACAGCCTTGTGCTTAGAAAACCCGGATTGGGTACTTGGTCTCAAACGGGCAATATTAACTTCAACCGCCGGGCCTTAGCGCCCTAGCAAAAACGTAGTGAGAATTGGAGCAATCGTGAAGCCCACCATTGTGCGAAAGGCCGATCACGCGGAGAGCGCTTTTCCCGGGCTTCGAGGTCTAGGGTCTCGTGTTTATTGAGTGGTCGGGACTGGGGAGAATGGTTGTTGGGGGGCTCTGGCGCCTGGTGGATTGGAACAGATCCTGCGCAGGTGCTCATATTGTATTCCCTCACTGGCACGGATGGGACACAATTATACCGGGTTCGTTCGGACCGAAATTCCCGGGATGGGCGATTGCACCAATTTCATTTCCGTACGCCGGCTAGCAGCGCGCGCGGGGGGGGGGGTTGTCGTACACACTTTGTACCGCGCCTTGGGTTTATTACACCTCTGAGTGCTTTCAAGATACAAGCAGGAGGGCACAGGGTGGAGAAAGGCTTGCTTGAATCCTTCCTCGCACAAAATTCTTCTAAAAGTAATGCGAGGTTTCGGGAGGGGATTGTACAAGACTAGGCAACTTTCGATTCATCATACCTTCAGGTTGTTCTGGCTAGAGCCATTCGAGAGTGCTATCCTCCTTCCCTATTTGCACCTAAGCAGGCTAGGTACGTGAAATTTCCCCCATTATCCTCCCCTGATTGTACGTATTTGGGGGGAATATAGACTTGCACGAAAGACGAAGCTTTCCGAGATCAGAGCGGGAGGGCTTCGCGAGAGGAGAGGAGGGGCAAGAGCGGGGTGTGGGATCGCCCTCATGCTCTCTTCGAAAACGGCAAGTGTGGGAAGGGCTTGAGTAAAAACGTACACGCTGTCTTCGCGGATTTGGTGTTGCGCGCGGTAGTGCGTTTTCCCCATTACCAAAGGGTTTCTTTCTTTATAGCGTGGATTTCTATTCTACTACCGTACCGGGATACTCCTCCTAAGAGTTCGTATCACCGCCCACTCCACTTTGGGCCCCGGTTTTGTTTTTCGTCTTTCTTTTTTGTAGTGTTCGGCCACGAGGCGCGGGTCCTCGTGCCGGTCACCTTTTTTTTGTGCACGGGTGGGACGGAGGGAGTCTAGACTGTGCTATACTACACAGGTACACTCGGCGTGGGCACCTCTCTGCACTCGACAGGAAGCAGATAATATTATATGGTAATCCGCAGTGGGAGTTCCCACGTTGATATCCGTCAAGTGCCGTACCGGCATAGGATATGGAAGTCGTGGTGCATTTGTCTTACTGAAGAATCACTACTCTGCGGGCTCATGCAGGTGTGTCCTCCCGATGTCTCACACTTATCATAGTCTAATATACGAAACACCCTTACTCATAATGTCGTGACGTTTGTAAAACGGACTGCTATTGCACGCCACCAAATTTCCGAGGTTCCGCCCAATTTCTGGCAGTACGCAATATCAGCCCGTTTCACAAGCCTTGCGACATTATGAGCAGAGCACTACCAACCCCCCCCTCCACATATTCACAGAGAGAGTATCGGCAGGGGGGGAGGTGAATCTGATGGGATTTTCAAGCCTACAGAGCGAAGAGAACTGGAGAGCCCCGAGTCGCAGAGGGTTTATGATCCAAGTGCTACATTAAACAGCACACAGTGGAATCCCAGCGAAAGCCTCTGGACGTCTAGAGTACCGGAAGCGAGGAAGGAGCCTAGGGAGGGGACTCAAGGATCTTGAAATTGGGTATCGCTCTGTGTTGTCTCGCACTTCATGGATGCGGGTAGCGGAAATGGAGAGTAAAGAAGATGAGAGGTGGGCTCTGAAGGTTGGTGTGTAACTGGTATGAACATCAGAAGATTCGCAGGATATACGGGTAGTGGTGGGTAATGACGGGAACCAGCCATTCTCTTGCGAACGGGGAGGGTCCTCGGTGAGTCAATATGGCGCCATGAGCAGGGATATTCTCGAGAAACTTTATCGATATTGGTCATTGCTTGCTGACTCCAGGATTCCTTCACTTGGGAAGGGTGGTTACAGCAGCAACAGCGGTACCGTATCAGTTACGAGAAATGGTTGGGGTTTATCCATTTATTTGTTCACTTTGGGTGTGCACCTGTAGGGGTCATGTGTACTGACTGAGCGGTCGGGAACTATTACTCATATATCCGTGCACTAACAAGTTTATTATAGAAAGCGTGAAGTGCTTGTAAGCAGCAATCAAAATGCTTATCGTTTGTCATCAACCTTTCATGGATCTGTGACACAGTCATATGACACCAGCAAAACCATGGCGATTGGCTGGGGCACGAAAAATCAACACGAGTGAGTTCCTGTGATGACTAGTCACTCACCCGGATAGTGTTTACCGGTAGACTCTGGTTGATGCTTGCTGATATCATGTATCCCTCTCCGTGAATTGTGCAATCCCCCATGGAGAGTGTCCAACAGGTTATAATTGGGAAGGAATCGTGCCTTAACTGCCCCACTCCCCAAGCATCACTAGTGAGAAATGGACACGATCGGATCATGACCAAGCAGAATCCTCTTGATCTGCTCGATTTGCTCCATCAGGGTATTGCTCGGTCGTGGGCGGTCGCTCTATCCATACCCATACGTCTTGGTAATCACAAGGTTGTACTGTAATAGCACCCATCGAAGAAAGAGTCTATTGCTTGGGAAACCGTTAACTTTGACTTGGGTTAAGCCAACACTCGACCTGGCGGTTGCTGGGGCACTGCTGGGTTTTGTCGGCGGCTGGTAATTTTCGGCCGGACCGACCCTGGCTTTCAAACCCATTGTCTTGGGATCGCTTCTCCCGCGCCATGGCCGTAGTAGAAGGGGAATCTGGTCCAGTCACAGATTTCCGTGATACATTGGGTAGACGGCGGCGTATGAATCACCCATGGGGCCCGCCACAATAGGTGGGTGCTGGGAATAAGTTTGACTGTAGATGGGAGAGCTGTTTAATGACTGGACCGTCGGTAGAAAGGAACGATTGCCATTCAACAGCTACCCATACGAGAAACGTTATTCGATCATGGAGTCCTCTCGGCCAGGCTCGTGTCCGTCGCTAAGCATCACTTGGTGCCAACCCTATGGCACTGCCCTGGACGATAAACTTCTCAGAGAAATTCATGTAGAGTACCGGTATTGATATCCGCTGTATTCGCTCTAGTATAGCATACTCCATTTACCCTTCCCTAGTAAAAATGAAATTATCCACACTCAATTTATCTACCTATTCCTTTCTTTTGAGAATCTAGTCGATTTGTAACTCAGGCGATGTAGAGGGTGATTCAGTGGTAAATGGCCTCCTACAGACCAGTTCACCGATCTCCGTTACTGAGCCCACACTCGAAACAATCCTTCCAAAACCGAGGGGGTTCAAAACAAAAATTTTCTTTCTTTTTCAATTCTTGGCTCTTTTCCTTTTTTTTCCCTTTTGCTACCCAGCAGATCGCAGTCCTCACAATCGGGTGTTATGGCCAAGAGCCCGATGTTGTTCCCACACCTCGTAGAAGGGCCTACTCCGGGAACCTAGGAGCCTCGATTTCCCAATCCCGATAGGGTAAGCCTGTTGCCCTTCATGCCCCACTTGATAGATGGTTGGGTATCACAGTATCATAGCATAATTCATTATGTGTGAGAATTGGGCTACTGGGCTGCTGATACCAGTAGTTGCGTAAAGGTCAATTGGTTCCTCCCATCTTATCCGCAGAACCAGCTAGATACCTCTCCTAATATCACGCCATCGTGAGAGAAAATACCTGTACTGCTGGTAGTTAGACTTGGAATTTTCACCCGTGTTGGGACTAAAGGTAACATATCATCACCAAACATTGGATGCATTACTGGAGAAGCCACCCCCTCGAGGGATGAATTATAAACACTGATCACTTCTACTACAAACTTATTAGTATGCTGGTATGGGAACCAGACGATGTGGCTCTCTCTAAATCCTACCTTACCTACGCCCGGGCCTGTGTCCTTTGCCCCCCCTATATCAATAACCCCCAACTGTGATTATCCCTCTATGGATGAAGGAATTCTGTTATTAGCTATTAGAGCACCATGTTATATTATTAAATGACTTATGGTAGCCTCGTTTTGGGCATTGCGTCAGACTTTCAAGTTGGTGACGATGATGCGAGCGACAACCATATCATTTGTTGGAGTTTGCAGGGTCCGAAGCGAGTGACCGCGTGTGAGTTCCATGGCCCCCCGGACTGTTTAGATTTTAGGGTTGGAGCCTGCTCACAATTTAGTGCAAGGTGAGGCACCATCTAAGTTAGCGTATCGCCACGAGACCCCCTCTGCATATCCAGACGGATCTCGAGTATCTAGGTCTATCCAGGGTGAACCACCCGTAGTTCCAAGACTTACTACCCCCAGCCAATAAATCAAGCGCCAGTCCCTGGAACACAGACAGGGCACTTCAATGCAGCAGGCTTAACAACATATCATACTCAGTCACAAGACAATTGGACTGTTTTTGCATGCCGTGCGAGCGCGCATGTACCTTAAGTTAGGGTGTTCATGTTGGCCTCATAATATTATGGTAATTCGTAATAATAATATTATGATAAATGTGCCTTTATCATACCTGTCCCTATGCATGGCGCACCCGATGACTAACCCCCTGATAGAGCAATCCCATCGCGGGATGATATCAGTATTAGGTTGGGGCACAGTGAGGTTTAATGCACCGGGAGGACTGTTTTGGGTAATGCACACTGTGACACTGGTGTACTCGGCCACCACAATTTGTATTAAATTTTAGCAGTGCTGGGTTCCTGCCTTTCTTTCCGAGTCCCCCTTGGGCATGTACATCGAATATTGAACACTCCTTTCCACACACGGTTCTCTTAGAACACAAGGACCGCTTGTGTACAACAGTCGTGCTTCCTCCACCACCGGTTTTCCTTGCGCACGATCAGCCTTCCATTTGAGTGTTGCTGTCGCCCCCAACAATGCTTAGCATAGCATGCAGGTGGTCAAGCATGCATTGTACTTGAAATGTACGGACACCAACCTCCCCGCAATTGCATGCAAGATTACTCTGGGTATTAAGCACGAAGGGGAGGAAAAATAGATCTTGGAGAGAGCACTTTTTTTGGAAGAGGGGGGGATGACGAGTGATAGGGGGTGTTGCTCTGGGGTGTGAGTGGTGGGATCCCGGCGCACACGCAGTATCGTACTCTACGGTATCGCATGGGGAGTATGATATAGTTTCCTGCAAAACCTCTATACTATACCTAAGCAAGGCAAATTCAAGAGTACGGGGAAATCCTGGCACCACAACCTCCAGGAATCCTAGCCTCGACGTACGTATAGCGAATCGCACTGGGTAGCCAGACCGCGCTTCTCGGCCTCTCGCGGAAAAAAGACAACTCTCCCCCACACATTTTACCCTTGCGAGTTGCGTCGTGTGAGAGGGGGTGATCGATTAACTTACCCAGCTATCATAATAATATTATATCATATCTATAAAACAGGTGTCGCCCAAATCACACCTTCGTCAGTCAGACACACCTCTTTAAACCCGACCCCACAATATACTACCTTCCTTCCTCCTCTCTGGTTCCTTTCTTGTTCCCGGTTCTGTGGGTTGTGTGGAGATGGAATTGATTGTACTGTACATTATTATAACACTGCATATGTGCGGTTTGCAGCATCACAGCTGGTTGTACCACTCCAGTCGGTCCGGAAAGACCTCGTACTCCTTTGCAAGCCAACAGAGGAATCCACGGCGAATAGCTTAACATATTTCTGCGACTTGGATAAGAGAAACTTGTCTTAGGACGTCGAAATCCCCCCCCCTCCAAGTAACGGCTTTGTTTCCTCCCGCGCCCATCAAAATAAAAGGCTTGGAATACTGGATTATCGGAAACTCGGCTCTGTGTACGGACGAACCATAGTACTCTATAGTGTGGTTTTGTTGCATTGGCCTGGCATCTGCAACTAGCTCATTCACTGAACTTTCACATGAATCGGGATCCATCCTTTCCTTTCTCATATTAGCAATTGGATGAATCCCATAATGTCCGTGCAGTGTTTGCTACGAGTTACAACCAGCGAGTCTCAATTGCTAGGAAAACGCTAGTTGCGATAAATCTACGTACAAACACCGTGTACATAATGCAGCGATTAGTTTTATTTATCCGATGGTGATATCAAGCCGAAAGCGCTCCGACCCATTCCAGATCCGTGCAACATAGGGACTAAGTAGTAAGTCGGACACTAGCAGAAACTATCCCGTCCCCACTGCGTGCCCATGGCAGCGCCTGCGCACTACGACTGCACCCCATCGAGGTAGCCGAAAAACCAATTCCTTGCGCGCTCAGCAATTACCCTCCTCAATTTTGCTTCCTCGACGCCCAACTCCACCATTCTCTCCCATTCTTCCTCTATCACATCGTTCTCCACCCATTTGGTGAATTGGGGGGTGCTCCTCCTGCCGCTCCGGCCATGTTCCAGTGTTCCCATCTCCCTGAGGTACTCGACCCCCTGCTCGAACCGAGCTTCTGTAATGGCGTAGTCCGCAAACGCTGTAGCAAGACCGATAGCGTCGGGGTCCCTCGGCGCGGTCGGCTTGATCCGGCTGACGACCTCGAACTTCTCCCCCTTGGTCTTGAAGTTCCACAGCGTCGTACAATCGCTTGGCCAGGTCTCGCCTTCAAACGGTATCATGGTCCAGACCAGGCCTTCCCCAGTTCCGGATATTTTCCTCCCCCTGGAGTCCAGAAACGACGCCGCAAAGGGGCATTCGTCTTCCACCTTCTTCGTGATCTCATACAGCCAGTTTGAAATCTCCGTCGTATCTTCCATAAAATCGATTGTCGCCTCCCACGTGGGCCAGTTCATGATGTTGAAAATACGCTCAGACTCGATTGACACGTCCTTGTACTCGCGCATGTCGACCCACGCCCCATCCACCCTGATATTGAAAATGCAGAAGAACCTGGGAAGTCGATTGATAGCAACATTCCTGTAGATGTCGCGCCCAGCGACCTCGCCAGCTATCATGATTTCGGAGAATGGGGTGGTGTCCGGCTGCCCTTTCCCCAAGTTGTAGATTTTGATTATCTTATCGACGAGTAGATGTAGAGGTTTGCCGTTCAGAAGTGCAGGGATCGGTCCCGCGTCCTGGGATGTTACTACCCTGTTGCGTGATTGGAAGACCGGACTGTGTCGATCATCGTTGCGGAACATCTACCGGTATTCAACAAATTAATTCTGATTCCCCTATCCCGCTCTACCGCCTTCGATAAGCCTGTAGAGAAAATATCTGGGTGATGGGTTGAATGTGAAAGGGAGGGGAATAGAGGGGAACAGTATCATACGATTGTCGCGTTATAGCCATGCAACTTTAGGGTTCCCATGAACCTTGCTCTGGAGGGGAAAGGAGGCTGTTTCTCCTGTTCGCTGGCCGCCTTTAGAGCCGGGACGTAGCGCTTCACAAACGTGTCGAAGGTCAGGGTGTGTGGGTAAGGTGTGTGAGCCGGCGGTGCATTTTTATCGACCTGCCCAGTTGGGGCTTCACTCATTGTGGTTCCGTATGAGTTTGACGGCGGTTGAAATTGGAGGTTTGAGGTACTGTACGCGGTGAAGATCCTAGATCCCTATGCTTTCGGATTTCGTAGACTTCCCCGTTGGATGGAAGGGAGGAAAAAAATATTGCATGGTCTATACGTTTTATATCTGGGGTATCATACGGTAGCTCGACATTTTTGCTTTTCACGTCGTATTGTCAATGACCGGGCCAATGGCTGAGTCACCTCGTATTCGCTGTGGCTTGTGCGGCACCATAACTGGGCACAGTGACTGTTTAAGGTCCCTGGCCTTAAGTACCGTGCCGGTACGAGGACCTTAGTGAAAACAGATAACCCCCCGGTCTCACAATTGGCTGGCGATGTTTCATCTAAATGAGGATGGTAAAGTCGAGGAGGTGCCTGTATCTCGAGTACAAGTGCACCGCCACAATATCACATTCCACCAACAACCCGAGAAACAAGCTACCAGCAACGCGAGTGTCAGCACAACACAAGACGTCACTCGAAGGTTGTCAAGGGTCTCTCTCTCTTTGGCTCAGGGCGCGGTGTGGCCGCCGCAATATGGTATGCTCAGATTTCCGCCCTTGCACCAGTTGACAAGAGGGAGAGGGTTTATGGTATGATATATCGTACCGTATTGGGTATCCGTCGAGGGGAGGTTAGGGAAGGATCTCCCATGGGGGATCTAGAAGGTAGCATATAGTATGTGAATACACAATTTTTCCTAGTAGAGAAACAGGGGTTCGTACAGTCAGTCGTCAGAAGTGTTCGTGATCCGAGACATGTTTAATTACCAGTGGTTGCGCCATACCGGTAGTAAGGTCCCGGGCCGTGTGGTGGGGCAATAGTGGGGTTGGCAACGCCGTGCCCGCTTGAACAACCCACGATCAACGATCAACGGTCAACAATCAGATTAGTAAAGTAATAGAATTAGAAATTAAATAGTAAAAGTAGCTAAAACCTTGTATAACCTCCCCTTGCTTCCAAAACTGCAGCTACTCTATCAGGCATTGATTTCCACAACTTTTCAAAAAACTCCTCAGGAATTGTCTCCCAAACTAATGGTAATACATGTGCAAGCCTTCTCTTAACAGCTTCCTTTCCTCCTGGGGTATCTGCAATCCTTGGATACTGCTGGTGCAATCGCTTTTTAAGCTCAACCCATGCATGCTCAATTGGATTTAAATCAGGGGAATAAGGGGGATGCTCCTCAACCTCAATAGAGTTTCTCTCCAACCAATCCATAACACTATAAGCCTTGTGAACAGGAGCATTATCTTGCTGAAAAAGAACATCTTGTATACCAAAAGAGATCATTTGATGAATAACAGGAAAAAGATACCTTCTCAAGAGCCTAACATACCTGGTCTTGTTGATATTTTGAGTGATAGGAACCAAAGGACCATTTCTCTTACCCCAAAAGCACCCCCAAACCATAAGCGAAATTCCCTTATCCTTCTCCTTAGGATGAATACAATCAGCCAGCCACTTCTCTCCAGGTTCTCTGAAAACCCATTGTTGCCTTGGATCCTTGGATTTCTCCACACTGCACTCATCACTCCAAATAACTCTTTCAAAATCCTCCACTGTCCAATCCCTATGGGATGTAGCCCACCTCAATCTCTTTGCAACATGCTCAGGCTTGAGTTTGGGTCTTGATTTGGCTAGCCATTTCTTGATATTGGCCTCTCTGAGTACCCTATCCACTATTTTATTTGTAGTTCAAGTTTATTAGTCAATCATGTTCTATCACTCAGGGTAGTACCAGCACTAAGAGGCTTTACCTGTGGAAAGTGAAACACCCGGCGCATATTGATCCCTGAAATCTGATCTGGTCATCTTCCGGTTGGATTTGGCTGCCCGGACGATTGTGCGACACTGCTGACGGCTGAGAACTGGGGTGCGACCGGGGCGAGGTAGGTTTTCTAGTGATTGGCGCTCACATGCTCGGGCAAGGAAGCTTTTAACTGTGCTCCAAGGCCGTCCAATAGTTTGAGCAACAAGGCCAATATTCCGGAGGCAGTAAAAAAAGGCAATAATCATGCCCTTTTCAATGTTGGTCATTTCTCTTCGCAAGGTTTTAGGGGTTCTTTTTTTTTTAGGTGCTGGAGGGTTTGCATATCCGGATCGGTAAACCATGATTGATCAATTGAGGAGTGGGTTGTGTAAATTGTGTTACCGTTGTGTGTCAACGATCACGGTCGCGATGCTGTTAACGGTCACAGTCGCGTTAAAGGTTGACCGGAGATCTGGCTTTTTTTTTTGGCGAGGCAGCTTAGTCAGCATCACGAACACTTCTGACGACTGACTGTATATTAGACTTTCTCTTACTAGCACTTCCGCCCCCGCAAACCTTTTTTGTGGCACCTGCGGTCAGCAATCTTGGACTTATCATTTATTCCTTTTTTAAAGGACGGCACCGGGGTATCAATCATGCAGGATGTTCCTTCCATGGGTACAGCACAACATTTCAGAACCCAACTAGCCGGACCAGCTCTGGGGAAGAACCTCAGGACTGCAAAATAAGGATTGATATATCCCTGTGGTCTCGACTCATGTGCTGATACTGTTTGCCGGATTTCTGCTGCAGCAATGTATCTTCGGTCCCTCCCGGACACTGCAATGCCGGTAATGGTACTTGTATATACAAGGATTATTGGTGCGACCACCCTCAAAGGACCTCAAAGCATCGTAGAAGCACCTTGCGGTGCGGGGGGATACCGTGATATCGGTACCGGCGCTCCCGTAATCGCGTTAGTAGATCTAATTTCGATCTAGCCCAAAGCCTATTGTTGAGACTACTATTACTACACATGCACATGGTGCCTCATCCACCGAGCTCATGGCCAGTGGGGAGAGGTTGGACTGGACTTAGACTGTTATCAGTGGGGCTATTGCTAGGGTCATTGGTGTCTTATTTGTGCTTGCACTGCACGATAAATCCTCCTAGCGGCCGTGGGTGATGGTCTCAGGCTTCGAAGCAGTGAGTAAAGGTCCTATCGAAGTGTTTGCTTTTAGATACCGTACTAGTATTGTCATTCGAGTACTACACGCCATGGAAATGGCCATGGTTACGTTTTGGAAGTTCCCAAGTCTCCCCGTTTATAACATCTACTCCAATACTGCATCCCCGAATGGCCAGCCAGGCGCCATCCTCTTCTTTCCGCCCTGGGAATCGCACAGTGCCCGGAAAACCCATCACGATATTTCCCCGCACTCCGAGCTCGGGGCGTCCAGTAATTCGCGGGGATCGAAACACCAAATGCCCGCTTCCTATACTTAAGTTATATAAAAAAAAAAACCGGCTTTATAGTACAAGGTTGAAAAATACACAAGACCGCCGGTTAGCACCATGTTAGGCTGCTACCACCAGCCGGTACCCTACCGACTAGCACCCTACTGCGCCCTCCTCACATACTTCTTATCTAAGATATCACACTTCTTCCATTATGGGACGCGATATAACAGAACTTCAGTCTGAGGCCTAGTGCTCTTTCTGAACCAGCAGAAATGACTGACACCCTACTACTATCACACAAACATGCCGGCATCGGCATCACTCTTAAGTCTATTGTCCAAGTCGAAACACGCAAGACCCGCTAAGGACGCAAGCGGGCGCCGCGACAAAATGCGAAATAAATTGTTGAGTAGTCGAGTAGTACAGCGGGGGACGAAATTTGATAAGATGATTTCAGTGGCCTGAGGTTCGGCAGATTCATGGAGGTTTTCTTTTCGGAACACTAACTCTGACGAGTATCTGTATGGGTAGTATTAGCGCCTGTTTCTGTTTTCGCTGAGTTTTTATCCGCCATGGGATCCTTCCCACACGCAATGGCTGTACCCTAGGAAATGCTTGTCATGCACTATACCTACAATCATGCCACGGATTTAACGAAAAAAATAATCTCTGAATGGTTGGCTATTGGTCCGGGCCCACGAGGTGCGCCTGGTGAGTAGGACGTGCTAGAATGAAAGTCAGCACGCGCGCTGGGAACCTCCTCCGTCTCGTTTGCTCACCCACCTCATCTGCAGCTTTTGTGGAAGGTCGTAACACCATCTCTACTTCATTCTCGGAGGATCTCATCTCAATATCCTTCTGAGGGTGTACACGCCTGAGCTCGCTCAACCACCACTCTGTGTATGGTTTTTTCGCAGGCCCCGAAAGAGTCTCAAGAACCGGAAAGCAGGCCTCAGAAGTCGATTTGACGAGATAGTAAGTAACAGTCTCGGTGCGTGTATCCTCCTCACCTTTCAGGATGATATCCCAAAAGACTGACTTCAATGTAGCAGACTTCAACACTGTCGCTCTCGGTGAGGTTTCTATATCCCCTCTCGTAGGGGCCGAAACATCAACATTTTCCAAGCGCAGATATTTCAGATTCTTGGAGTGGGCAAGCAAGTTCCTGAGATCCACGAACCGGATATCTCTATCTCCCACCGTGATTGCGGTCAGCATTCCTGTTCCTGTGGCAGCTCGCCTCGCTTCCCGTCGGATAATCTGCGATATTGTCGGCGCGCCTGCGCCAATAAAGCGCATCGCTGTTGTCATGGGAAAATCAATGGCGTCCACGGTTGGTGAATCTCTTCTAAGCGAAAGCCGAGTCGGGCGACTGATTTCTACTTCACAGGTCTCCGTTGCGAGTGCTTTGAATATCGCAGGGCTGTAAAATGGCAGGTCAAAGTCGCTGTATATTTCGAGGCTAGGGGACTTTTCGGATAGCCCATAACTCTGCGTGGGAATGTCGTTGTATCCCGTTCTGCCGATTGGGAGTTTGATCCGTACGTGATTGCATTTGCAGCCTTCCAGCCGCGGCTTCCAGGTCATTCTCGTAATCGATTTCTTCACAATATAGCTCAGGGCCTCCGCGGACGCTCCGACTACTTCTGGATCGAGATGGAAGTCAATCCACCGTAGCGAAGTCAGATAAGGTATAGTCTCCTCTACCAGCTTCCCAATCTTCTCCAGCGTATCGGCCAACGGGTAACGATATTTTAGGCCCCTCTTCGACAATGCCGCTCGCCCGCGCCAACCCGGCATCGGCATCGGAAAGAGGGCGCCCAACTCCCAGCAGACCACCATCTTTCTGATTTCCGGACCCCGAGTCATCGTTCGTCGGAACAACCGAAGTGTCTTCAACCGCGCATTCAGTTTTTCTATTTTTGTCTTCTCGTGCATTTTTATAAGTCCTGCGTGGCACGCACCAATCTTGCTGCGTTCGGGCCTCTCGCGGTCGAAGACGTTGAAGAAAAACCTGTCGTCTTTACTGTGGTGCTTTTTGTTCACGCAATCGAAGTAGATGTCCTCATCACCTGGCGTGAACATGCTGTACCCTATTCGAACCACGCGGTATAGAAGTGGACGGGCGGTCTTGTACCAGTGACGAGATACAAGGCTGACAGAGAGCAGGTAGCCAGTCTGGCATGTTGTACAGGTGTAGTCGTTAGAGGGAGGGGATCTCTCCAGGGTCACTCCGTGGCAGGTGTGAACGGGAGATTGCGGGAGAGTATTGCTGGGGGCCAGATATTCAAATATCTGGAAAAGGATTTCGGCCGGGAGGAAGGGCAAAGGAGGGGGGGCTAGAGGCCTGACGTTCGATTTCCGAATGATCCTTCCCTCAGTTCGGCGCATCTTGATTCTCGAAAGTTTCGCTGTCGTACCGAACAATGATGAGAACGCTTTGCAAAAGCGCGCTGCCGTCGGAAGATGGAGTTGAGGTATCAATAATGAATTTGCGATGAGGCCACAGTTGCCTTGGGTTGGATGTAAGGTGCCAGGTTATCAGCTGTCGCTCGAGTGTAACGTTCCCCGCACCGAATACCGTACCGAAACCTCTTGATGATTCGTGGGCCCCAAAGGGGCAGAGCACTTCTTCTTGTGCCTGTATTCTGGTATCATACCAGCACGAGTATTCCTTCGAAAAAAGAAAAGCAATCATATTACAGGCAGATGGGCACCATCTTATCGGTACATTCCTTTCCCGAATACTTGTACAAGATAAGACCCGTAAACAATGCCATAGGCGATTCGGCGGCTCCATAGGGGATAGACGTGGCTCCAACAACAAACAAATTCTAAGAATTCTCGCCAATTCCAAGGGTACTGTACCGGTACGGTATCCGGAATTCCTGCTGCCAAGACCGCAGATTCAGATGTGAGTCCCAGGGGCCCGGCGCCCGAACATCCGGATATCTTCGGAATCGGTGAGCAAATGGGTTCTGGGAAGGAGGAAAATATCATCCACCTTAACCATTCACATTGCAGTACGATACCCTAATTCCTGCTTCCATTTGGACCGAGCTCATCGGGTTGATGGATTTAGGCATCGTGGCGTGAGTGGGAATGACAACCAAATGCACTGGCTAGTGTCAAGATCTCCCGACCACAGTAATTTACCGTTAAACTTTTTGGCGGATACAGGTTCATGGTGAATTGGTTCCTTCTGACTTTACCGATAGTCTACGGTGCCTAAGGCCCAACTAGGACTTGACGGTTCATAATGCTAGGAAAAAAAGTGTCCCCAGTCGTTCGGGGGGATATTTTTCACGATGGAGAAAAGCGATCTATGAGTGTGTACGGTACAAGTGGAAGGGGGGCATCAAGGAAGAAAAAAAAGAAAAAAAGGAAGCTCCGTTGCGGGGAATCGAACCCCGATCTCGTCGGTGAAAGCGACGGATGCTAGCCGTTACACCACAACGGATTACAGCGATTTCGTGGATTTTGTCATAACATCCTCATTTTCCGTCGATAGTTGCATTTCAACAATGATACTGCAGCCTTGTGTCACTACTCGAGTACTGTAGTACGAGTACAGCTCGCCCCATGGCACCCCCGCATCTTTACGGAGAATTCCTCCGTAAACCAAACCAACCAACTCAGGAAATGGGTGGGCATCATTCCATACCTCATAAGTTCCAAAAATTGCCTCGTTGAGCATATGATCTGCGCAAACCGACCAATGTTCTGGCTGTTAAACCATTCAGGAATACTAGTCCACAAGTCATAGTGAGTATTGGCGGCCTTCGCGGAGACGCCATTCCAGGAATTACCCCTGCAGTTGCTATGTTAAATTATGATACCGCGATCTCGCTCATTACGGCTTGAGCCCCAGGGGTTTTGCGTAGTGTAACCACTGGGGCTGGGTTCTCGATCAAATCTTTGAATGCGATGATTTCCTAGGCCACTGGCATAGCGCCCCACTGCTCCGGTGCTGGTTTGCAGTTGGAGCAGTAGGGTAAGGTATCGCTAGAGGATGTCAATCGGTAACTGTGTTTCTCACATCTTCTGGTGTTTGATCAATAACATACTTCATCTATTTAATCGTAAATTCTCCACCCTAGAACGTTATCGAAGATGAGCCGAGATACCTAGCTTACAGTTAGGGATATCGACATGGACACAAGCTCAAACTTAAGTTTAATGAGGTTAGTCTTATAGATATCGCCAATGGTCCATGCAACTAACGGTTCTGAACCCAGAGAAACCGAGTATATGAGGTAGGCTGCAAGAATATTTTCCTCAAAGTTACCTCACATCGCGATCGCTGATGCTTCGTATCCCTGCCAGATGATCCCACAAACCCCTATAAGTTACAAGCCATTTTCTCAAATAGACAAAACCTTGCTGGCAGCGTAGATATTGTGGGTGGCCAAGACTACCCGGTCACCTGAGCGGAAAAACAAAGACCTTGACGGCTAGATGAACCATGATCAATCTCCTACCATAGCCTTAACAGGTGTGTCACCAGAAAAACTTTGGCCGAACCAAGGAAACATTACCCAACTCTTCAGATAAGCTTGAGAACTAGTACCCTCACCTTCCCAAAAGTTCCGACATGTGATTGAAGACTTTATTGCCATTGTGTAGGCGACTATACCCCCCCTAGGGGACATAGTATATCACTCGATCAAATTTCAAATGAAATAGTTCGCCAGGAAAGCCTACACACTTTACCTCTAATCACCCCAAGCAGATTGGCCCAAAACATCTATTAGCAACTGATTTGTACCCTAATACGGTGTACAAATAGGATCTCAATTGAAGGCTGAGGAAAAGGTGAGCCTGAGGTACCGGTAGTTTCGGTAATAGGTAATAATGTCTTAACGGTGAACACCGGAACATGGTATGCCGGTAAACCCGGTCGGACTAGATGCCATGAATAACGGCGCGGTGCTGAAAACCCAGGACTCCCACGGCCTAGCCGGTCCCTGAAGGGTATCTCGTTGGTGCGGAATTTCGACTAATCTTTACCGTGGATGCCAGGGTCCTCAGCTTGTCGCTCCTGGTGGGGGTGATCACGTGATAAGGGTTTATCAGTATTTCTCAGACCAAACCTCCGAAATTAAGAATATTCCTACCAAACGGCATCTTATAAGGGTCCGTTTCTCTGAGAGCAAGGTAAAAAGACCGGTGCCTGTACGGTAGTATAATATTATTATTATAGTATTGGTGCTTGTGTTTCCCAATAATTCTGCCATCCCAAACATCGTCTTGGAAAAGCGCGTTTATTTCGCGTCACGTGACTATATTATAGCGAGCTTCTGGCTTCAATTTCTCTCGTGTTGTGAGTTCCTCCCTCACATACTCCAAGTTCATGACTATATCCTTTATATTATTCCCGAATAGCGCAATCTTCGTCCGTTTTCGTTTAATCCGAATGCTACTTATTTTACCCCCTCAGGAATCCGGGCATCATAATTTTTTTGGGCTCGCGGGTGAAAAATCTAGCACCTCCGGAGAGTTCTCGGTGAATGAGCAACTATTAATATCGTATCGACCGCAACCGTAACAATATAACCATACCGATCTCCAACGTTTGAAAAAACCCCGTATCCTTTGAAAAATAAAGTTACTTAAGCCTAGTACTGGGCAGGCTTCAGCTCCCTCTACTTAGGTTCTACTCGAACCAGTCCTTTTGTATGCTCTCCGGCGACTGATCATTCTTAAGTAGGATATACATACATACACTTTGGCTTGTAGAGCCCTCATCCCACCGAGCCCGGTGTGAGTTCAAGCACCAATATATCCTGGATGTTGCGGGCCCCGCCTTGCCCTCTAGTGGGCTTTTACTTCCTATATCCATTCCTCCCGACGCTATCATATCGCGGATCGAAAGCGAGGTTTCTCTCCCTCCCTTTGGACTCGCTACTCGTTTCTATGTTCTGTGACCAGCTTAAATGTTTTCTTTTTCACCTCTCCTTTTGGCCGCGACGTTGGTCAGTAGCCTAGTCGGTCTGGCGGGAGCAGCTGCCATTCACGAGAAAGATGTTCACAGTCACAATGCAGCCATCGTTAAGAGGAATTTGGAGGCTAGGGCAAAGGAGGAGGTACTGCTGAGGCCGATTGACATAGACTATCTGCATCATTCGTTAAACCGACGGTCGGATGTGCCGAGATTGGACCATTATTCACGATTAGACCCAAGTATGAGGGAGTTATTGATGTATGGGGCACCTGTTGGTAGGACTCGGTATGCACCCGTGGACTATAGAAACCCGACTAATTGCAATAGCGCAAGAGGGTGGCTTGTTTGTCGCCAACATGACTGTCAACGTGCCAAAGGGAAAGAAACTGTTGTTGATGGAGAAGTTTAACGACTTCACGAAGGAGGTGGATTGCACAACCGCTGGCGACGGAAAGCTCTCGGTGACGCTGAAGGAAAGGAAAACTTACGATTATGTTTATCGGATATGGGGATGGTTGAACAAGAATGACAGGAATGAGTTCATAATGATAACAAATCGCAAAGGGTGTGGCCCTGAGAACGAACGCACAGTTTATAGGTAGTCGCCATAATTGCATAGCTAAGAATCACGCTTACCTTTTGGGCTACCGGAGTCTATCAAGTGGACTTCGACAATGAAGAACTGAAAGTCAACTTCTACTCTGAAGAGAAAGAATGGTCTAAATCTATCGGCTCGTATAGCGTTGACTTTGGGAACCTCCAGGTAGATGGCGGTGAATCTAGGCATGGCTTGCGAACCTGAGACTTGTTCGTCCGCAACTCCTGGGACATAGGGAAAACCTTCAAAGACTTCGGAAAAAACACAGAAAAAACCTTCGACGGTGCTGGAAAAGACATCAAAAATGTTGTCGACAAAGCTGGAAATTCCATCGTTGATGCTAAAGATAAGGTCGTCGATGCCTTCCAAGACTTTGGTACTTGGATCAAGGGTCTTCCAAAGGATATCGCTGAGCAGCTTGATAAACTTGATGATAAGCTAAAGGCAAAGTTCCTTGAGGGCGCGAAGAAACTGAAAGCTCTTGGAAAGGATTTTGTTACTGTCTTCAACAAAGCGAAGAACAGGCTTGGGGACAAGTTCGAAGCCGTAGCGAAGGAGGTATCAGAGATCGGTGATGGAAGACTCGGGAAGGATAATGTTGATTTCAGCCTTGCCTCAGGGAAGAGCGGTGTAAAGAAAAATCTTTATACCGATCCACTTCAGTAAGTCCTCTATCTAACCACTCAAACCCCTTTTTGCTTATAACGGACCTACAGCAAGGGCAACCCCAACGATATTATTGATTGCATAGGCTGTTATGTCACTGGGAAGATCGTCATCTCCGGTCATGTTCAGGTACATCCTCTGCTCTCTTGCCTCTGCGCTCTCTAACAATTCTTATAGTTCGAAGACTTTCTGCCTAAATCGGCATTCTTCGGGGCCAAGCCGGTAGATCTCACAACTATGATGAAATTTAGGATTTTCACTCGAAAGTCGAAGGATTTGGATCGAGATGGTAAGGTTGATACCGGACTGAAGGTTGAAGTGGGTGTATTCACGGCTATGCTGCCTCTAGTCATGATTCCTGGAATCTTTATGCTAGGGCCTATGTTTGAATTTGAGGTTGGGATTAGCTCTCTGATCAAAACGTGATGTTGACTTCACATTCGGGTTCAAAGGGCAGGTAAGAATTAGCATCTTATTAGAGAAAAATATATATCGATGAAAATAAATGGCAATTTCCTAACGTTTGGTAGGCCCCTAATAGTGCAATATATAGGAAGATCTCCTCGACAAGGACAAGCATGAATCCTCGAAATGGGAAGGTGCAAAAATGGAGGCTCTTCCGTTCGAGCTTCTTGCGGGCTCTCTTGACGCAGAATTTCAGGCCAGTACAAACTTAGTTCTAGCGGTCGGAATCCAACTCGCAGGAGTCTTTGGATACGAGGCAGGCTTCAAGCTAAAGCTCCCGAGGCTGAAGAGGACATACACGACCATTACTAAGGAAGATAATACCCAAGCATGCCCTGGGAGCAAGCACGAAACCTTGGCAAACTCAACAACTGGAATCTTGGAAAAGAATGAAGTCAATCTGGACCTCATTGCCCTCATCGGGCAGGACAGAACGATAAACGCGAAAGCTCTAGAGACCACACTTTTCGTATGCTACTCGTTCCATCCTCAAAGTGAGATATATGTGCCGAGACATAGCGATACAGAACATCAAAATCCCTTTCCAGGATCAATGCCACCCTATTGTCGATAAACGAGCGGAGGAAGGCAAAGCTCTAGCGAAATGGAATAGCCAACAGCAAGGGAGTCCATTAGCTTCATCTGGTGCTCAAACAGACGCGGGTGTGGTTAGGGAAAGCGGTGCCCCTATACTTCAGGGAATCGGGGTATCATTATCAACCATGGGTCCTATTGCTACACTTGGAGCTACCAGCAAGAACAATCCAGCCACTCCAACAACAGTAACAACCACTTCTGCACCTAACCCCGCGGCACCCACAACACCGCCCACAGGAACTGGTCAAGCACCTGTTACACCAATGGGCCCGGTAGCTGCCCCACCAGTAGGTCCCGATACCGAGCTGCCCCCTTCGACATTTCCAGGCACGGCCCAGTCGGGAGTCGCACCACCAACAACGTTTCCCGGTACTGCCACGCCTCAGAATTTGATGGACCCAGCAAATGCTGGTCAAACGGTACCTGGCCAAGCTCAGCCTCTCTCGCCTCCTGCTAGTGATCCCACCACCGGCCAGCCCGCCGCTAACCCCTCTCCAGGCGACTTCGTCACCAACCCAAGCACCCAACAGTACCCAGCAGTGGCCGCAGATCCCTACAGCCAACGACTATACCATCCCTTTAGTTCTCCCTCCGCTCAACAGTACCCTCCTTCGAGCCCGCTATCTCCCCAAACCCAAAGTATAGCGCATCTACAAGCCCCTTCGATTGGTCAAGGATATGCACTCCCACCTCGAGCACCGACATACCCGCCTTTTGTTGCCCCCGGTGCTCCACTAGGGGGATATCTGGGATTCTTTTAGTTTTAAGGAGATAGCGGGCAGAGGCATATGACTATTTTCCACATTTTCATTTTGGACTGTCTTCCAGTTTCTTGGGTTGCCTCACGCATTTTTTCACCCTTTCATTTTTTGAATTGCACAGCATCGTATTGCTATCGCTAGGGTATTACAAGAGGGGTGAAAAAATACAGTAAATAATTCTCATAAAAGTTAGATGATGGTGAAATCACACTGCGGGCAAATATAAACAAAGGAAAAGGCAAAAATCATGAATCCGTTTACTCTTTCCTTGAGATGACCTTACATTGTAATGGTTCACCTCGGGGGACGACAACCATGTGTTCTGTGAACTTCATCCGTTCGGGACCCCGAGCACCAATATCTATCTCAAAACGACGAAAGATAGTCGCGGTGGCTAGGTATAATTCGCACATCGCGAGACTAACAGTGTTAGCTCTAATGAACAATGACAGCATGCAGCTCCCAAAGGGGGATGCTCACTTTATACCGAGGCACTGCCTAGGTCCTGCTCCGAAAGAGGTAACGAATTTCTCCTTCTGCTTGGACTCGGGGGTTAGCCAGCGTTCTGGCCAGAAGCGACGGGAGTCTGGAAAGATGTCCTCATCGTGGTGGATGGAGTAGCTGTCCATTTCGATTGTTGACTATATATAATAATTTGTTATGAAACGAGTAAAGCAAAGTAGGTATTGGTACCAGTACTCACGTTTCCTGGGAGATGGTAACCTCCAACAACAGCTCCGTCTTTGGGTACTCGCCGGGGCAAAGGCCCAATGGCACCATATGACAACCTCAGCACCTCAAGAATCACACCTCTCTAGGCATTGTCAGCACAGCTGTTCACATTAATAAAAGGATAACCACGACGACGAACCAGATACGGCAACTTTTCACATTGAACATGGGAAAAATCCGCATTAATATCTGGGCAGGCCATTTTAAGTTCCTCATAAAGTTTTGTCTGGATAAGCGAATCTCTCGCAATTTCTAGCAATCCCACGCAGAGTGTCCACCGGGTTACATGAACTCCGGCAGCGACAGTGCTCATCGCTTCCTGGGCTAGTTCGGTCGGGTCGGCCTTCAAATCTGGGTGCTCGGTGAGGATCCCGCCAAAGATGGACCGGTGCGCTGTACTATTTTTCATTGTCCCGTCGCGCATGCGGGAGATGAGGTCTATTAGATGGAGCTTTGCATCGAGCTCTAGTTCAGCAAAGCTGGCTACTTTAACATTAGCGTTTAGTCACTAAGGAAAGGGTTCTAGGAAGAACCATACCCCCAGAGGGCATCAGACGATTGATAACCGCGATGGGTAGCGAGTGCAATATCTGTGCCAAGATGGGAAAGTGCTTCATGACTAAGAGAAATTCGAGTTGAGAATCGAATGCAGCGCCTATACGGCAATCGAAGTCTGGAAGGCTCAGAATACTGCTTCCATCAGCGGCTGGCCAAAGGCTCAGCATGTTAAGAAAGGGGTGAAGTACTCGTAGCTCTTATCATAAGCAAATTTAGTGATGATATCCACGGTGAATGCGGCGAATGCTGTGTAGCAATTGAGAAGTTTATCCTGCACTTCATGCTCCTTCATGCGACGACAGAGGTGATTAAGCTTCTCCCTGATAACAGGCTCTGAGTCTAAAATCGCTTTTCTGGAGAAAACTGGGTTTAGTAGTGCGCGCCTTTGGCGGTGGAGTTCGGTGTCTATGATTGCGAATACAGAATTGTAAATCTTGAACTGGCCGTAGAACCTAACATCTTTAACAAAGGGGGTGCCCATCCTATGAACCTTCAGAAAATTTTAGCGCAGTGCAGCGAAAAGGCCCCAGTATCGGGAACGACAACTTACTTCATGGTATGCAGAGCTCTTTCGGAGGCGGAGAGAATACGGGGAGACACGGACGATGGGGCCTTCACAATGTTAGCACGATATCATACCCATGGGGTCGAGGATGAACACCATATTTCTTATGTAATTCGTCCATTTTCCATGTAAATGCTCCATCCTGAGCTATCTGGAAGAAGATCAGCTAACCGGTGACAAAACTATGGGTTCACAACTCACATCATAATACATTTCATACAAGGAGGTTGCGGCAGCCAATTTCGGCCCAGGGAACTTTGACAGCGGGTCCAGATAAAGTCTGTAAAAAACAAGCCAAATTCTATTCAAAAGCCACACCCCAAGCACTGTGGCAGCGATAGCGCCTCTAGAAATGCTAGCAGGAGCTAGCTCCCGAGCATAAGCTATCACGGCGTCCAAAGCCATCTTGTTCAACGACTATCACTCCAACAAAACCTAAGCCATTTAGCGTGCTCCGAGCGTCACAAGCAGGAATTAACATACGGTAGGGAAAGTATTCTCTTCTTCTGGCGATCCCTTCTTTTCTTCAGCGGGTTCCTAGCGTATCGGAGCTTTGCTCTGACGAAAGACACGGGATAGACTTGAAGCTTTATATAATAACCCCTACTCTTCCGAATTTAACCTGCCGGGAGAGAAAGCAAGGTAGTGCCGCTCTAGTCAAACTAGGTATGGTCTTCAGAAACCAAAACATCTCCCTAGGAGAGGTGGTGGTTAGAGGGGGAAAATATGTTATCCTATGAACAACTTAGATGTGAAATAATAATAATAAAATGAGGTCGGCGAGGTTGCCTTACTCCTAGACGGGGGGGGACGACCCCCGCTCTGCACGGTCACTCAAGGGATAATTGGCTGCTTAATCCGTTTTTGATTGGCTAAGATGAAGAGTTTCTGGGCAATTATCGTTGTGCGGTACGAGTACTCGAACATGCTGTGGAGTTAATTGCTTTTGACCAATCCTGATGGTGCCGGCCGCGACAACTAACCAACCCACCAATCCAGGGCGACCCCGATTCAACTGCAGTTACCCACATACGGTAACTGAGTTAAAGTCTTCGGAATCCAGCGGTTAGTTATGTACGAGTACTCGAGCGCAAGTATCGTGTTGCTGTTGCCACTACTCAAGCACTGGAATTCTACTGCCGCATTGTGATATAAGTTACTCGAGTAGATTCGCGCAACAAAACAGTATTGGATCGAATGTTCTCATCCCCCCAACGAAAATAGGTTTCATCTAGAATGCTAGCACTTGTGGGGCAGTAAACACACAATCAACGCGGCTATAGATGCAGCTCATATCTGGATAATATCTCTTCCTACTACTTGTCATCGGCGCTTGTGCCACCGCTATCAAACTGGAATAACACATCACAGTGCCCCCCCCCAGATACCGATACGGCACCCCAAAGGTAGTTACCGAAATACCGGTATATCAACTTTACGAGTGCCGTACTCGAGTATTCGTACCGGCTAGCCTAGGTTTCTCCACAATTCCACTAAGAACTCACGGCGTGAGGGAACAAGCCGCCAGCCAAACGCACATTCCCCTACACGAAGTACTCGGGTAGTTGCTAGAGACCAGGCCTGGAATCTTTGGAAACCGTCCCTCCCTTCCCGGGTCTCCGGCTGTTGGCCCGGAGAGGAATGAATGGGCAACGCACGGCATTACCCATCAAGCCTGATGCAGTCGGGCCAGTATTGTATCTTGACCCACTGTGTTGGAAAAACGCTGTGACCATCGCGCCCATGAAATTGTATCACATAAATACAGTAGTGGTAGCGGAGCACGATATTGTAAAGGTGTCCAAGCGATGAGCTCTTGATGGAATCACCCAGTCTGAAACCCCATACGGTACCCGAGACACACACACATGGTATATATCCAGTATCTCCCGGTTCAGCCCGACCTGCCTAGGATGAAGAGTTCCCACGCAATGCTCGCACCCTATTGATCCACGAACTAGAAGTAGGGGAAATTATCACCAGCAAGCGGTGGTGGGAAAGGAATCTAGTTCAATAACTCATACCAAAAATGCCATGAATGCCTCGCGGATGAACTTGGTTCTGACCCACCGGAATGAACTTCCATTTGGGGAAATTTTACCGTTTGGTCGATGATACCTCTAGTGTATCACAGGCTCTTTGCGCAACTGCGCCTGGAAGGGTTGGGTAGAAGCCGGATGCCTTTTAGCCTTTGCAACTGTTGATTCACCTGAAGGTCATGGCCCAATTCTGTTCTACTGCCCTTTTTACGACACCCTTTAAACTCACTCGTGGAGCAAAGCTCTACTACTGACTGTCTGTCGTACAGGAGCACCTTAGCTACCCACACATAAGGTTCTCGCCTCCTGTTCCCGTCGCCCGTGCTCTCATATCATTTAACTTCCTTATCATGCGACTTCCATTCTTCCATTTATCATTTCGTTTGACGCTAATCAGATGCACAGACCTCGCTCCGGTGCCCGCGTCCATATTAACACTCGCGCAAGAAGCTATGATACTGGCCGTGCGAGATGACATCCTTCGGACCCCTTGTAATACCATACCGATACTGTACTCGTACTTTCTGTCGTGCTGAACGACGCTCAATACTGCATATGCATAATATTTACCAGCAACCCAGAATATTATCGTTATCCTACATACGCAGCCGAGTGAAGCCGACGAATAGAAGCTGGCGGTAATTGTGATTCATAATATATAAGTACCGTTGTTATCATGCGACCTATCATATCATAGCTCGAAAAATGAGTATTTGTGGGGTATGTTAATCTTAGAGCATTCCCCGCATGGATATCCTTACTGGCACTCCCACTGTCCTGGAGGCGATCACTATAGTTGCATTAATGAATAGTCGGGTGTGTGCCATCGAGATTCTGAAATCCGTGATCGTTTGGCCACAGTCGCAAAGTTCCCTCCAACCGGTCATTCGCCGACAGGGTTAACACCCACCCTTCAGTTCCTGATAGCGATGCGAGAACTGTACTCGTATGAGTACCGCACTCGAGTACATTTCCCAGACACGTTTTCTTCAGAAGCCTTATTTTCGGTCAAGCCAACCAGTACTCGCAGAAATGGCTCCTAGCGCTTGGTTTTTCTCCTTATGGATGCCTATTACCACCCTTCACACTTAGAGGTAGGCATGACCAAATGAGGGCGCCGATGAGACAAATATCTAGAAAGGCCTCGCAGCGCACCTAATACGAACCCCCGCAGGATGGGCCTCAAATTGCCCGAAACCCGGAGCAACCGGAGACGGGGAAAGAAGACATTCTGAACGGATACACACCAGTGGGGCAGATAACCCAGGGGAGGAGACAACATAAATCTACGCAGAACGGGTTTCAGTGTTGTACTGTACAATGCCGTATCTTATGAGCTACATTTCCCAAGGCTCGAAAACCAGTTCTTCAAGCACTCTGATATTCTCGAGGGGAGGAGCTAGGCTCGCATGTAATTAGCTTATGATAAATTACGACTAGAATTACAATACCGCACTTGAACGACAAACTAAAGGCGGGGCAACTACAGTACTTATTTCGTACTTTGAAATGCGAGCCTGCAGGTACAGTACAGTACTCGTGCTGTACTATACAAAACGAGTATAGTACTTCCATGAATACAACACCCTTTCATGGCATGGACAAGCGTTCCATTCCTGTGGGATTCCAGGAAGCCCCCCTGCTCGGGGAAGCCCATATCGCTACTTGAGCCCCCGTATCATACCGTGGTATCATATGATGGAATATAGCTCCACAGGTCAATACCCTAAGGTTTGGGGAACCTTCCAGCTGGCCTCAGCGGATTGAACATTTTAGTGCCCAGTATCACTCAGATAATATGTATTATACCTCAAGGTATCATACTCCAAGGTTGTTGAAGACACCCCTTCACCATTAAGCCCCGCAATTCAGTTGGGCGTCCAGCATCCCCGTTGGATCCGCGATAAAGTTAAGACCAATCATCTCTATCACTCACACACCTACCACCAGCCATACCATCATCAACACCCGAACACCCCATACTTCGGCAAACCCTGATAGCAAAATTCGATGATACCCTCTCTCACCCAAAATCCGCGATCCAAAAATTTCACCCAGGCATTGCTAACCACCATCCCCGGTCGGCACTCCGGCCAGCGCCCCGAAAGCCTAAAGGTCACCTATCAACGGCCAATCAGGCCAAACACCATTACTATCCATTGGTATTAAACCACCCTGCACCGCGCAAGTGCTTAAAGCTAACATGGCGTAAGGTATCATAGGAGTACCGTACACTCTTCAACCGCCGAGGCGCCCACCCAGGCGCCCGGGGGGGACAATAAGCGAGGCCAGCCCGGGCTAACCCTGCAATGATAAAGTGGGAATGGCGACCGCAATCGCCCCCCACCCTCTCGGATCGCAAACTCGACCGGTAAATTAGATCACTTGAGACTCGAGTGGGCTCATAGCTTGAGCTACCCGATGTTCCCCGCACGTCACGTGAGTGGATATGATTATGGACTTCGCACCAAACCGTTATTGCCCCGGCTGCTCCCGTTTCGGCACTACCGTAGGTATCATACCAGAATCCTTTCTCCAATCAAGCCCCCGCAGAGATATCATTCGTGAATAAACTGCCGGTAGTAGCCGGTGTCGCAAGGTTTTTCCTGCCCGCCCCAGTGTTGAGGCTCTCCAGCCTTGCAAATGTCCCTCGTATGACATCTGAGCCCGGTCTAGGTTGCTTCAAAGGTGTACTCGTACTGGATCTGACAGGACGCCCGGCGACTGGTCACACCAACCTAGATTACTGCTACTTGAGGATTGTTTAGCCAATTTTGGAGGGGGGTGGGCGCGTTTTACGAGCATTTTCTGTGGGGTTCTGGTGTTTCTTCCTGTTGTTCGGCCTCGTAAAGAAATCTTTTAGGGCGATTTGCCGTTTTATCGCCTACCGGGAGCCATTTGGGGATGAGCACGAAGCTATCGTAGGTTGTCCTGTCAAATAGAACATCCGGTGCTGCTACGCCTTGCTGGACTTCCTGGACTTCAATGCTGTGTTGAGTCTCTTTGTCTTTGAAAGTAAGTCTTCTTCAACCTTGAATGACACTCCCCGGTGCTAACATGACTTAAAGAAGTTGTGAATGTCATGATAAAATAATCTAGGAACTCAAGAATATCTGTAATCATACAGTGGCATGCCTTTGGAAACACTGACCGGACTACCCTGGCAAAAAACGCACAAAACCCCAAACACATCCGCCCCCCCATTCCTCCAATGAGTGACAAGCGATGATCCCGGGATCCAGCAATACCAACCTGCAGACGGCACGTGATTCTGCCAATAGCAACGCTCTTGTACTATGATACCAATACCACGTCGATCATATCCACCCCAAGTGCTGAGGCCTAGATTCCGCATCATATGAGCCGCCCGCTACCATTCCAAACACCAAACACCTACGCCGCGCATCGCCGCCTCTCGCTAAAAGTACCGAAACGACTAGGTTAAGTTATGACACTCACGCACCTCCCCAACGAAACAATCCTCCAAATCACCGAGTCCCTCTCGCCACCGCACATAAACCACCTCCTCCGTGCGAATAGGCATCTATCCCTCCTCCTACCTTCCGCACTCCTATCTAGTATCTGCCGCACACGCTCGGAAGAGTACGGCGTCAGAGCGATCTACTTCTTCGCCGAGGGGAGGGAAAGACTGCCCATCCGCTGGCTGATTGAGAAAGGAGTGCTAGATTTTATCGAGAACGGAAGGCTCCTGGATGAGGCGGTGATGAGTCAGAGTTGCGCTGTCGTGGAGACACTACTGGAATGCGGGGTTCCGGCGGATACGACGGACTTTGCGGGACGTTCGCTGGTATACCTCGCTGTTAAGGCAGAGCGCCCAGACGTATTGGAGGTGTTGCTGGGAAGGAAAGACGTGGATGTTAATTTCCAGGAATACCGTCGTGGGAAGTCCCCGTTTCACGTTGCTGTTAGAAGGAGACATCTCCCTGCCGTGAGGCTTCTTATGAACGATGGGAGGGTCGACGTCAACCTTGCCGATCACTACGAGGAGACGCCGTTGCACTCTGCGGCGAGGTGGGCGCAGGTGGAGATCGTGAAAATGTTATTGGAGGACGAGAAATTGTACGTCAATTGCTTGGATATATGCAGCCACACCCCGCTGCACCTAGCCGTTGGCAGTGGGGACGTGTCCATTGTGCGGATGATGCTCCAGGATCAGAGATTTGACGTCACCATTGGAGAACCCGGGGGGCAGACACTTCTACACATCGCGACCAGGCACGGGTATGAAGAGATTGTACGGGTATTGCTTGATGACGGGAGATTCGACCCTAACGTGCCCGATGATATGAGTATGTCCCCGGACCGATTTATTCTAGAGGAGGCTAATCCAGGGGAAAAAGAGGACTGGACTGCATTGCATCGAGCGGTGCATATCAGAAATGTAGCCATTGTTGAGCTCCTCTTGGCGGATGAGAGGGTCGATGTCAATTGCAGATCGAGTATGGGCAAGACACCGTTGCATTTGGCCGCCATTAGCAGACATAACGGGGTGTTGGAGCTTCTACTCTCTCATGAGGATGTTGACGTCCGTGCGATTGACCATGATGGGGTCACGCCGATAGAGTTAGTGGCTGGGTGGGAGCTCGAAACATCGTTCTTCAGGGAGGGAGTTTAGGACCTTGCTGGATGATATCGCGTACTTGGATTTCACACCCCTGTTCTCGAGGCAGGAAATAAGGATAGTTTGGTAAAGGATGATGGTTAGCTCTGACTTTTGGTTAAACGTGGAATTCAATAACGACAATTTATACCCTGAGCCAGAACTTGACCTACTTAACGTCCATAGTTCTACGCACTCGGTGCCCTGATCCTAAGAATGCCACAGCACCGTTTCCCAGACCACCCCTTCGTTATTATACAAGGACAACACGACACCTCCCAAGCAAGGGCCAAATACGCAAGGAACAAGATCGCGTCTCGATTCTACACGGGCGTGAATGCGCCACTCACTACTGCTCGCAAAAGTTTTCACTACCCTGTAGGGACCATTAAGACCTCGATAAACACAGCTCAACAAAAAACAATAGCGGCCTGGGCAACCCCTCCCACCCCAGAATCGATCAGCTCAACAAGTCTACCTATGATACCATCCTCCGGGTCCCTCGCTGGAGATCCTTAAGGCCCGACGGGTACCCCCAAGGTTACGAGAACCTTCCCAACAAGTAGTAGTGTGCGTAACGTGCATCTCGATCCCCTTTAAACAACCTAATCGAACCCCACCCCTTTCAGGCCCGATCATTCCTCAACCCCATTTATTCATTTTCTTGGTAGACGCGCAGTATGCCCCTTGGCAACACGGCACCATATATACTAGATAACAATCCTGTTGTCCACAAAAATGTTAATATACAAATCCAAATTCTAAAGTCTTCTCATATTACAATTATCAAAAAACAGCCTGTGAAAAAATGAAAAAAAAAAAATCCCCTCACAGAGTCCAAAGTGTTCCAAAATTCGAAAAAGTATAATTTAAGGATAATTGAACTTTCTCGCCCCATATTGGGTATGAAACAAACAAGAAATAGTCCAACAATACAGTAGATAGCCCATACCGATAGGGCTCGTATTTGGAGACATGTAGTCTAATTGCAACATTGAGGATTTAACAGTAGTAGTGGCCAAATAAGTGCTGTACCACCTTTGTCGATCCCGTCTCCTACTGTGGTACAAAAGATCCATGTTCAGAAACCACCTTGTTTGGCGGATAATTTATTCATGCCCTCAGAGACCGGACGAGGCCAGCGCGGAAGCAATCAGCCAAGAAAACAAAAGCAAACCCGCTCAGCTCAAATCGTGCAAAAAAAAGTCTGGTATAAATATTATGATACCAAATTAGAAATCGACCAAGAACGCAAACGATAATCCCCAAAGCCCGACCCTATTCAAGACGAGAAGACCAAAAAGCCGCAGTGAAACCATCAACAGTCCGACACACCGCCATCCCAAACCGCGAAACAAAAGTACCGCGACGCCAACCCCAACACGGCGCTTAAACCCGCGCAAATTGTCTTCAAGTCCATCCATCGGGGCGCACCAAACGCCCACTAGATTTCAAGTGTAGTCCAGTCCCGACGTGCTGGTACTGTACTCACTTCCCCCTGCCTGCTGACCGACACGTGGGGTGTGGTGATCCTGCCCCACGCCCCGCCCCCGCGAAACGTTGTGGGAACATCCATTTCCAGGAGGGTGGTGAAGGCCTGATCGTGCCCAACGGCAGACGAGACAGCCGGCAGAAATGGACTTGGCAGGTGTTGGATGGAGAATGACGGAGGTGAAGGCATTCACCCGTAACTTATATACAAGTGCCAGGTAAAAAGGTTTCGTACAAGAACAGGGATAATTTGCTGGTTAACTACCCCTGTCTTGTACGAAAACTTCTTGCCTGGCACTTGTACCCCGCTAAGCTAATCCTTGCGCACACCTTTTCTCTGCCCGCAACGCCAGAGGACACATGGTGGAGAACAAGAGCGTTATTCCCTTCAGTGGGGGGTGCTGGCCCGCATACACCGATATCCAGGCCAAGCGATAAAAACGGACCGGCCTCAAGGCGAGGGGTGGTGGATCGGCTGGGGTGGAGGGAGATTCCTGGGCGAAAGATCAAACATGGCTACCAGGGGCCAAAGCACCCAATGATGAATATCATACCTCTGCAACTCCGAGCAGGACGAGGAAACACCCTCTCACGAGTGATAATCTGTGCTCCCTAGCACTGACCCTACGCATCCACCCATAAACGTTAGTGGGTATCCTGGCCTTACTAGCCGCAGAACTCCAAGACATAGCTTTATGCTTAGTTAAATATTCAAGTTTAAATAGAGGTCTCTAAGTCGGTATTTTGACAAGGGGCTAGCAAGGATCATTCCTCTGGAAAAAAAAAAAAACGAGAACCCAAGCTTGCTGTGGGAAGAAGCCGTGATTAGAGTTCGCTCACCCCAGACAATTAACACGAGTGTTGAGTTGGTCCAGCCTTCTATCGGCCCTTCTGTAGAGTGAACGCATATCGAGATCAGATCCGCTGGTCTGCATGGGGTGTGAATGAGAGCAGCGGTGTGCATTGAAAATAGTGCCCGGGATAGGGGGGGGGAAGATAATTTGATCTATCATAGTCTTTCTCCTCCTGTTACCCCGCCTATTGCGGACCTCTTCCCCCAGGGTATTGGTTTGGAGTCAGATACTACCACCTCAATTTCTTAGTTCCTATAGGGCAGGATTTTTTTTAATTCTCCTGCGCTACGTGATAGATCGTTCAATAATAATTCATTTCTGAGCAGGAATGCTCCTGCTGAGTATACAGGGGTTAATTGGCTCTTGTCATATTAGCCACTGCACTAGCTAGGTATTTCACAAAATATTACCATGGAAACAAGTACTTATCCTGCTAGTATGATAGGAGGATTTACCTTTTTTACTCAATGGCTCCCCGGGTTAGTATGCCCTGCAGTTAATTTGTGGCGGGGGCTGTCATGCCAGATAGATTATCGATGAGAATAACCACCGGTCCAAGTATGGTATGGTATGATACGGGCTTAGCTACGTTCTGACATATCATACAGCTCCCGGGATGGCTGGGACCATCCACATTAGGGTCACACCAAGTTGGAAAATAACTTGAAGCCTATGCATCAGCACAGGAAACTCCAACCACTCCAACCCCTGCGCACATTTAGCATAGTAGTCACAGATACAAGAACCGCATCACTAATTCCTCACAAGCATCCAATATAAGGGCGAAAATTTCGGACCTTCCTATTTACAGAAATCTACGCTTCACCAAAACCGGCAAAACAAACTTATACCCCCGCATCTATCCCACCGAAACTCTCATACATCGCGGTGTAAACTAAGATTAGGCAACAGGAAGTGCACTCGCTGCCGACTTTGGATACAATCCCCACTTCTTAAGTAGGTTATGCCTCGCCATGAAGTCGCGCTGGGCCTTTCCGAAAATGTACATGGGGATGGATAAGACGCAAACGGCTGTCTGTATCGCTCCGAGGATGTCGAAAACTCTTGCAGGGCCCTATTTTGGTACCGTAATTAGCAGAGGATCTTGACAGCTCAGGAAAAGGTCTTACATCGCTATACACCCAATCAACCAAGAAATAGGTGCACCCAAAGGCGAAAAAGTTCTTTAGCAACAGCATTGAAACCATCATCTCTATCGCAACGTCTCGATGCGCATCAAGAATATAAGAGAAGGTCACAGTACAACTCACAACAACCCCAAATGTCAAGAACCCGTAGAGGACAGACGGAACAATCCAATGCAGGTGTAAATCAGCGACATGGCCATACGCATATAGCCCAGGCAACCCGAAAAATGCAACCGGAATGACAAGCAAGATTCTAAACTCCGGTTCGTAGGTGTTCTTGTTTTTACGCGCCATCCACTTGGCTGACCAGTCGGAGACGAAAGCGCCAAAGATATATGCACCGAGCGCCCCAAGGAAGGGCGCGGCGTACATGTATCCGAGCTCTTCCGGACCGAAGTTGGTAGGAGGCCCGGCAAACATCTGGGCAAGAACAACGGATACAGCGATTCCCTGTGTTCCCAAGTATTAGCCAATTCGAAGGGTTAATGCCGATAAAATAAAGCACACACCCAAGTAATGAAGGTTCCCTGAAACGAGAACGCCCACAACGTAGCAGGGTACAAAAACAAGGCAAAGGGCGTGAATATCAACTTGAAAAAGCTCTCATCTGAGAACCTTCCATTGTAAATCTTGAGCTCTTGTACCCAAGTCTTCCTCTCTTCACCCGAGTCCGCTACAATAGCTGCTTCATTGTTTAAAGTGGCAGGTGTCTCCGTCGCAGATACAACTCCCTCCGGCAATCTGGTTCTCTCTTCTTCTGCACCATTGCCAGTTGCTGATTTTTCACCCACCCCTACAGCTCCCTCGGCCCCAGCACCATCATTCTTCCCTAATTGCTCATCCAGTTCACTTTGATCACTAGTAGAGTGCAGATCTGTATCGAAAATCGCAGGCCGATTATAAGCGTGTTCCGGGACTAGGAGGATAATGAGAATTAAAACCGGCCCAAGGAAGGCACTGATTATCTGGAATTGAGTGCGCCAGCCATGTCTTGTGGATATGAATCCACCCAAAACCGGCATGAAATAGGTGCTTCCTAAGAAAGTAAGGTTGTAGAAGGCGATACGTTTTCCACGTTGGTGAACCTAACCTTGTTAGTCATCTAAAGTGATAAAACACTAGCTCTTGAAAACCTACAAAGTACATGTCCCCAACAGTGGAAGGAACAATCGTTTCAAATGCTCCCAGCCCAAATCCCTAAATTGAAGATAAGCAAAATACCTTTATCTCCCAAATTCCTCATACGAAAAAAATAAAAAATAAAAAATAAAAAAATTCAAGTACCTGTAGAATTCTTGCTCCCAAGAAGCTATCTGTATTTTGCGCGAGTGCATTCCAGACCGCGCCAATGAAGAGGAGAAGTGTAGAAACTATATAAACCGGACGTTTACCCCAAACTCTCCCAACTGCAGATCCAAAGAGTCCAGCAATTCCAGCAGGCCAAAACTGCCAACCAGCAAACCTTGCAGTAACCTGATAGGTAGTTTTGAATTCGTCGACCAACATTTTGTTGATCGGCGCAATGGCTGGGCCAAGAGCAGCAGCTTTAATTGAGTCAGCAGCCATTTCGCTCTCAAATTGATCAAGTGGGAAAACCGACCGACGCCAGCGGTAAGACATAAGACGAAGAGGGTAAGATCTTTCTTCCACAGTGGCCAATTCTGTTATAGACGTCAGCTCAACCAGACCAAACCCACCTGTCGCAAACAGAATCTAAGGGAAAATCGAAACGAAACCAACCAAAGGGTCATTTGGTGAGTCTGATGGCTGAGGAACAAGTAGAAGCTGGGAATCTTTTCCAGTCCCGTGTTTGAGATGACTGGTTCTACTGGGAGCCTCTTCTGCACCTTGGTCTTCGTAGAGCGTAGCTGTTCCAGGAACATGTCTGGCATGTCCGGATTCATAGATCCCAACACCCATTGTGTATCGATTGATCAACGAAATCCAGATGATATTTTTCGAAATATTCAGTGAAGATTGAGAATGAAGCTTGGTGGAAGAGTGAGGCAAGAAGAGGGTTCGCTGAATTTTGCGGTCAGAGGCTGCGAAGGGGGGTAGGGGGTAAAGGGTAGGGGGGTGGGGGTGGGGGTGGGGGGTGGGATGGATTGCCGATGAAAGTCATCAAGGTCACCGAGATGAGGGCGCGTGCTCAGGTCCATTTTTTCTATGCCCAAAGAATACAATACTGGACATGTGGGAGCTCACCAAGAACCTGATTTACGAATGTACTTCATGGCAAGCAGGATCCTTACTTGGTCCAAAAAAGGAAATGAAAAACTTATACTAACATGCATATGCAGCGGCCCAGAGAATGGTCGGAATCCCCGATGGGCGCAGCGCACTCAGGAAATCCTACACTATGCTATAAACTAGTAAAAAATATGGCACTCTTCCTCTGGTGAGATTGTTTAAATAGTAAATGAACTGATATATGGTTTTTGTTTTCACTTGAGGTCACGGAGCAAGTCATTGCGGTGGTTGGGGTTGGAGTTGGAATGGAGGATGCTGCGCATCTTTGTCGAACAGCCCACTGCAACGAGAACCAGTCCTAGATTCCATTAAAAGAGTAATCCTCTTTCAAGAGTATTTTCTTTCCCACCTCCCGAATCCTGATAATTCAGAATTCCTTGCTTGATTCACAAACTTCTTTGGGCAGAGTGCAGGTTTTGGTTGAGCGCACTACTCAAGTATACCAGTATCACACGACTATCACCTTCCGTCCCAAGAATCTTGCAGACCTTACAGCTCGGATAGAGCAATGAATAAAAGCGATTGGGTGAATTGAACGTGTGCTGCATGGCGTTCCAATATTGAGAACAAGAATAGAGGTATGATCAGCTGACACAGGACCGCCGCGGTAAGTTATCCGTCGATCACACCCTTCCCTTTCTATAGCATGGTGGAGCGTATCGGGAATTAAGAGTGGTAGGGACATTGCAGTGGCTCAACGTTAGATAAATTGTGACCAATTAGACCCCCACCTCTCCCCTTCTTTGAACCTGAACGACTTCGCACTTGCTGCCGAGAATCAGGTGTGGTGGCGGGTAGGATGGATATACTTGAAGATTGTCCTCGAGCAGAGTGGGATGGAAGATCTCTCAAAACGCATCGCACTCAGAAGCTCAGCTTGGTGTAGACTAGACTAGACTACAGTACAGACCGTTGCCAAGCAGGTGGAGTTCAAAATTGGCATTGGGCCACACTAAATCCTACAGGGTGTCGAGACATATTACTCGAGTAGTCGACCGGTGCGTTTTAGAATTTGGAAGACTAGGCTATTTGGGTAATTAGGAGTAATGAGCAATAGATTTTGCGGTATCCTTGAGCACTTCAACTCTTGCGAACCAAGAGGGTTTTGCTTATCAGGATTACCAAAATAGGCTAGTGTTCCAGATTTTACTTAGGTAGAACAGACCGGAATATCCCGACAGCTTACCGCCTGGATATGAAGCACTGTGCAGAGCCTTAGATAAAGCTGTGGAACGGGAGGGACAGTACGAGTACTCGTAGGGACCATGGAAACGGCTCATGCCTCAAGCACTCAAATAAAAAGGCATCAGACCTTACTAGGATGGGCAACTCCAACGTCCCACCGGTAGCACATGGCCCAATTTTTCGAGTTCTTACTCTAGTGTAACTGGATTCAGACGGATTTCAACTTCCATCACACTGCGCTCTCAAAGCACCATTCCAACCTCCTCTGTTAAGTCCCATAATACTTGTCCTAGGACTAAGACCGACTGCCCGGTTATACCCAAGCCAGAACTAACCTAAGCCATGACAACCCCGGCGCCAGTAACCCAACTACTCGAGTACTCGAGTACTAGTATCATACTGTACAGTATAGCCAATCGTCTGACCACAGAACGAGGCCGCCGTTCGAGTAGGCTCCCATGTCGGGGTATCCCTGCCCGTATGTAACTAACTCGCCGACAAATTCGTGATACTGGTCCCGTAGTGCTGGCGGTGCGAACCGGGTATATCCCAAGCGAAGCCGTGTCCGCCCACCCATAACTCTCTCGGCCACCGATGTGGATCCTCAACTCCAACCTCGATTGCTCTGGCAACATGTACGTGTACTTGTATTAAAGTATATTCCTCTTGTGGAGCTCATCTGGTGGGACGACTAATGGAGTCGTGAGTATATGGAGAAACACCTGGAGTTGCTGTCTTGTGGAACCAGATGATGGAGAGGGGTATGATGTTACAAAAGATTTCCGCAAGAACTCGAATAGTTGGTGCTCGCGCTAGGGTATTTGGATTTCTTTCGCTGGCGAGTCCTGCACCCTCTTGAGGGGGGGGGCTGAGGAGGTCAGTTTCCGCAGTTTTTTCTGCCCCCCTATCCACGAGTGTCAATTATTCAACTTTTTGCGGTTAGATGGTGGGTGAAGTTGGATCTAGGAGAGAGCACATTGTCATGCTGGAGTTATATTTCCACACCAATCACTTCCGTTCCCAGTACTCGGGTACCCGTAACCCTGCCATAAATACCCGGAAACAGGGGGTGACGGGCAGATTTCCGCTGAGAGTAATCATGATGATACTCGTACCGTAGTGAATTTCAAGAGTCCCAAGGTAGCAAAAGTTAGCCAAGCCCCTGACCGCTGGGTGTCCGGCCACCAGCACCCGATTGAATCCGGGCCCCCCATCGATCTAGATTCTCTCAACAGCTCCACGGATTAGATTTGGTTCCCCAGCTCCATCTTGATCGCTCTGGTGTGAGCCTGATACCGGCAGTGCGAGTATTATGATATAATACTTCTAATCCTGTTCACTGTAAAGTTACAATCGAACAAAAATACGGGACCTTCCCTTACCGGGGCACAATCCAGATCATGAGTAGGAAGGAAGCCTCCTAGCACAGTGGTCCAAGACCGTCATAATCAAACACCCGGAAGCACCACATGCAGCATGGGAAACTGGGAATGGCCCGTAACCTCCACTCCCGGTATTGCCACGGCGCTCGAGTAACACCCAGCGCAACACCCCACCACCGGAGATAACACCGCAGTTCCTCGCCGACAGTGAAACCGACCGTCCAAGGTGTATGGTAAGTATGGCGAGGAGAAAACACAATTCCGCGTGGTCAGTACTCCCCAGTGCGTCTTTTCGATCCCAAGTGTCAATCATTCAATCACCATGACAGCAATCGATTATTGGAAGAGAACGAGCTTCGAATAATCTACTGTACTGGAAACCCATTGACAAACAACATTCGCCAATATCTTTTTTAAACGACCCAGAGCTAAGCGAGTTCTCTCTCGCCAATTGCGGCCAAAGCGCAGTTAAGAATTAGGAATTAGTGTTAAATCTGCGACTGCAGAAAAAATGCCCTGCACACACATGTCAAGTTTCTCCCGCAGTCCATCGCCGCTTGGTGAGGAAGTTTGTCGTACTTGGGCTGCCGAGTTGAATCTGGACACCCAAACACCATTCCCAGCATAACGTTCGCTGGACCAATAACGAGCACATGCAGAGAGCTACACAATTAGTAAGCGCATACTATCTAGGGTATATACCCCGAGAACACTGGAGTTTTTACCCCCGATAATTTCCAGTCTATCATAGTATGATAGATGCAGAGATTTCTGCATAACTTAGGTCAGGAGAGTTGATGACAACCGACCACCCCTCAACAACAACTGAACAATTGAGATACAGTTCTTGCGTATCTCAATCTGGTTCAACTTCATCCCCCCCGCTTCTTCTGTGTCGGTCAATTCATGCCATATTGATTCGAGCCAATTTTCCTTCTTCTATCTTTCAGTCGATCGAGCAGGCCACAGAATATCCTTTCCCCCAGGGCGCAGCCCGGTCGAAATTGATAGCGAGTATGACCGGCAGCAAGAATGCACGTTTGGACAAAGTCGGTGGAGAGCTTGGAAAAGGGACGAAAAGCATGTTGATTCAAGAGTGGAGATGGTCTCCTGTGGTCCACCGGAAATGCCACCCATCTAGGAGTCCAAAGTCACACCTCCTACACTGGTAGTCCTCTTAACACTACAGCCGAACCCCCGCAAAGGTGTTTTCTGTCCATACAGTAGTTTTCGATTTGGCGGGATATCGACTGGTCACTGCAACCGAGGATGGTAAGGATGCACCGAAACTGAAGGACAATCGGGAGAGGAAAGCGCCTCTTAATTACTGCAGTACTTTGAAATAACGCTTTTCTAGCAACTTTTAAAGTCCCAAGACCGAGTTAGGAAAAGAACAACCAATTGTATCGGAGAGTGACGGCAACTACCACGATTGGGTGTTCCGTAAGTTCCCTACCCATACTGCCTTCTTGGAGGTTGTGTAGAAGGTCATAAAGGTATAGTATCACTTTGCTACTATGATATAAGCACAAGTGCTGTGGGTTAGCACTCGCACCCCTCCACCCCAAGGCTACATTCTCAGTTATAACACTACAGTGTTACTGCAAACAGCGTTAATGACCACTCAAGCTGAGGAACATTCTTAGTCAAACGGCAAAGTAGGTGGAGAACTTCCAGCAGCTCAACTCCCAAGACCAAACTCAAAAAGCACACCCAACGCCCCAACGCCCCAACCACCGAGACCCGACACCTTGCTCGAATGTCGTAAACCATCTACGGTAGATCCCATTTTCACGAATGCTCGAGTAGACCTCCATTATAGAGCCCGCTAAGACATTCAAACCACCGATATCACGTGTCCTTCCTAGTGTCTTATCCAATAACGGTTACCCAGAATTCACCCTTCTCAATTAATTTGCAACGGGGCACGATAAAAACCAGCGGATGATGAAGGTATCATATTTGGCAAGTTAAAAAACGAATTCGTCAAAGTAGGGTAACACAGAAAATACCTCCCGTTTTTGTCTTGCCCACGTTGAAGTCTTGTTGGAACAGGCAACTCTTCCTCCGTCCTCCCCCCGCCTCCTTTTCCACCTTTACCTCCACCCCCACAATCCCCATCTCAATCAATCAATACAGCAACACCCACAACCATGGCCGAAAACCCCACCGACGATGCTGCTCTCAAAGTCCGCTTAATAACACACATGAACAAAGACCACAAGAAATCCCTAAGCCACTACCTCCAACACTACTCAAAACTCCCACCGGCAATCGCAGACACGGCCCAGCTTGTCGACGTCTCGCTCTCGCGCATCACCCTCACCACCCGCTCCTCGCCTACGGGGACTGAGACGACAACGTACCTCCCCATCCGCCCCTCGGCCATGCAGAACATGTCGGAATCGAGGGAGCGGTTGGTCTATATGGCGAACGAATGCCTAACCGGACTGGGATTGAGTCCGTATGTGGTCAAAGCTTACACCCCGCCCGGAGCCTTTGGCATCGCAGTGGTGGCGGGTGTGTTGATGGGTTTATGGACATTTTCGGCGGAAAGGAATTTGGCGGAGGGGTCGTTTGTTCGCATGTTTGTCATCCTCCACTTTATTTCTAAGGGAGTGAATGGTTGTGGATTTGGCTAATTTCTATAGCAATCTTTTGCAAAATTACCATCCTTTGGCGGATTTCCTGATGAAGACGCATCTGATTGGCTTTTTCAGCATTATCGTGGTTCACTTAGCTGAGTGTGTGCATTTACAAAGGACCCGACTCCGTAAGCACCAAGTTGAAACTTTCTCCAAGGTTTGGTGGCTGTGGATGGTGTCGTCCTCTCTTGAAGGGTTTGCAGTGTTTAAAAGGTTTGATAAGGAGGTGGAGAAGGTGATCAAGGCCACGAAACATTGAGCCCGGTTGTTTGTCTGTTCATTAGCTCTTTCTTATATGATACCGCCTCTCTTCATAATTTACTACCGTAGACAAAAGCCAACCCCCCGATTAACCGCAGTAGCTCTATGAAACTCCCACACCTCATCCTTCGATAACACACACCAGCACTCCTCCCCCCACTCTTGCACTCCCTGCAGCAGCGTCATGAGTTGTACTGTTGTACAGCTCGAGCACGCAACGCATACGGTACCACCATCCCTTAGAAGCAATCACAAATCCTCACTCGTTAGAACAATATCGATTGTTCACTGGTCCAATCAAATTATGATACGCAAAAATAAAAATGTTGCCTGTACTGTACTGTGCTGTGCTGTATCGTACTAGTTCACGCCTAGCGTTACTGCCTTCGACTCGCGTCCTTGTGTATTTTAGATTTGACTTCTGTCTTTGAGAATCCCGCTGAGTAATCTCGGATTGTCTCCTATTCGTCGACCGTCCGGCTCCTTCGACTGAAGAGTCCTCGGGAATGACCTCCGCCCAGCGGGACTTAGTCAGGGGATTTAGACGGGTTATTCGTGTTCCTGGATAGAGGTTTCTGCTACGCAGAACCTTCTATCTATATCCTGCTGAGGGCTACTTGGCAGCAGGGCGGTTTGTGCCGGACCCCTGCGCGAATCGTGGGTTAGGCCAAGTCATTTGTTAGTATCAAAGTTGTGTGTAATCACTGCTGGAAGCGGGCTATTGTAAGACTGTCGAAAGAAGTGCGTTATAATTCCGTGACAGTAAAACATCCGATTTTTGTACCGCGTCCTTAATCGCTCGAATCCCACTTTTAATATTAGACCATACCACGAGTATAACGGCTCTTCCTTCCACAAGAGCCACCAAGCTATATCTCCGGTGGCCTTAGCACATGGCGTCACATTCTCAGACCTCTCATCTCACCGGGTCGTTTTAAATGGCAATTTCAATCAATATCACCAACACCCCAGTAGCCAGATACAAATAATTCACATCCACGCCAAAGAGAAAATACAAGAAACTCCCAGAAGAAATGATACCAGAAACCTTTTTTTTTGTTTAATTTAGTCGTGACATTGATAACCTTTGCCTCAACCCCATTCCAGAAACTTGAGATGAGGAGTACAACGAGCGCCTGTAACAAAACGACGGGAGAGGGAGGACAGAATCCCAAGGAATTACCCCCGTAACTCCGCAATCCTCTTCTGGACATTGGCCCTCTTCTCCTCGCGCGAGATCTTCTTGAGACGGTACTTCTCGCTCTCGGCCTTCCAGTAGTCCTTGCCCCTGGTGTCCTTCTCGGGGTTCTCAAGGTTGGGGTTCTCACGGATCATGGCGTGAGCTTCGGCATACAGCTCTTCAAGACCATCGGCTATTGGGTTGTTAGAATGTCCACAGAGAATGGTAGAATAAGAAGAAAATACCCTCAACACCGTCATCAAGGTATTGCTGGAACTGGGATTTGTAACGTTCCTCATCGTCATCAGCGAGAGTCTCCATGTAATCAGCGACGTGGCCGCCGAAAATGTATCTGAATAGCTTGTCAGTTGTGTGTTGTGCCCTCCATGCTGGCTTAGAACTTGCCTCCTTAGAGTATCGGCATCCAATTCCTTGGTTTCGACATCATAGCCAGGGAATCTGCTCTCAGAGTGGGGAATGTAAAGACCGCCGTCGGAAGCACCCTTCATGGCACCGAAAACCCTGGCACCAGTGGTAGTCTTCTTCAAACCAACATCTAAGTAAGCCTTGAATGGACGTCTGGACTCTCCCTCGACATCGGCGTCCTCGGTCAACTGGAATGCACCGTCGGGCTCGGCGACACCCTCAAAGTGCTCGTCAAGACCAAGCTTAGTAAGGGTGCGGCGAGCCAAGAGAAGACCAGTAGCGTATGCAGCAGCCCAGTTGGTAAGACCGTGCTTGATTCCGTAGCGGGGGAGCTCATGAGCGTAGGCGGAGCAGAAGACTTTGTCTCCGGCAATCTCGGAGTAGATGATCTGGGTGATGATCTGTAGCGCAAAGCGAAGCAATTAGCCCACCTCCATTCATTTTTTATCACGTTATCAACGCGCTCGGTGCGTGGAGGGAAGACGTTTCTGTCTACTCCAACAACACCGGAAGTAAAAACGAATGATCGAGGTTCAGGGCCTTTCACACGAAAAAAGGTCGGGGACGTACATCACGGTTGGTGAAGCGGACAACGAGACGGTACTTGGGCGCATTGTACTTGTTCTTCGCCTGGGTGATCAATCTCTTGCGAGCATAGTAATCGGTCTTTCCCTCACGTCTACGACGGTACTTGGTCTGGTAGCGAGAGTAGTAGGCGCTAGACTTGACGGTTTTGGTGAAAGGCTAGGGAAATCGTCAGTTTGGCGATCTTGAGGGATGGAGGAGTTCAAGGGCTGAAGCCGATATAACTCACCATTTTTGCTGAGGTACCGGTAGCTGTCGATGGCTGGATGTCGAAATTGTCGTTGAGTGAAAAGTTTCCTCCGGCTGGGGGGGGAGATTGGTGATGAGAATTATCGAGTGGGTATGTGGGAATGCCAAGCCATGGAGCAGTGACTGTTGAATCTAAACGCTGGATGTCAGCGCTCAATCCAGGGCTTGGGTTCTGGAATCTTGGCGGATGACAGATCAACATTCTGCATCGTTTCCATGCCCTTTTCTTTCCCCTCCTCAAGCCGGTAGTATCTGTTCCCTCCTTCCCCTTCACCCCTCGGTCATTGTTTCACAAACTTCCTTCACTTCCCCTCTCTATGATATCAACTCGCTTACTGGTATTCCCTACTATCGTCCCCTCATCTTGACCCTTCACATCTGTTCCCAGTCCACACTATTGGGTTCCCCTTTTCTTCTCATCAGCAAACCATAACACTACACAATCTCCATCTCCCTCCCTCCTGCTTATCATGAATTGTCAAACACCGTTCTGGCCTCTACATGTTCGCTCGGACCCAGGTCAGCGCCCACCCGCTAAGACCCACCGCACCGACTATCGCTGCCCCTCTTTCCCTTCTCCCTCTCGCAAAAGGTTTTTTCTTGAAAAAGGTTTTTGATGTGGGGGGGGAAGATGAAAGAATAAGGTATCCTTAGACCGTTTTTTTCTCTTGGAAAACAGTGGACTCCCGGGGTGCGGGCGAAAGAAACCTCAAAGAACATGTAATGGTCTACGGCATCTCATGATGCTGTGGGAAGCGCGCTGACCTGGGTCCGAACGAGAACATGTCATGTGTTCGAGCGAAGTGTAGAAGTATACGTGTGCATGTTCTTTCTTTCCACACTTATTTTCCGTGTTTTGTGTTTTGCATTTATATTCTCCCCGTCCTCCATGCTTTTCCCTTTGATGGAAGCTGCGTGAGTTTTTTCTTTTACAACAGAGGGAGAAGAGAGAGTGGACATTTTATGCATAGTTCCGACACTTCCTTTCTCTGGGGTTGATCGGTGGGAAATTTCACTTGTCCTACATATAGATAATAGATGTAATCTGAAACCTCCTTTGGAAGTTATCCTCAATATTTGAATTTCGTGATATTGTTCATTACGCCAAGCCTATACAGGTGCTGTGCCAGTATCAGGTAGAGGGTCGGGGAATGAATAACCATCCTCGAAGGAAAAAAGAAAAGAAGAAAAAAGAAAAGCAACGCTAAAGCTAGTTATGGAAAAGGTATAGAATCTAGAACAACACATCACATGCGTCACGTTATTGGTACGCTCCCTAGAGATTTGTTCGAAAAAAAGAGTTCTCCCATCCGTTCCTGGGAATGAGGCAAGCGCCATGGATTCGCAGAGCATTTGAACAGGATGAGGTGAAAGGAGAGAAATATTAGAAAATAATAGGGAGTAAAATATAAAAAAAAAACAAGCAATAACACCCGAAACCATGACAAGCCCTACCACCCCACCCTATACAGCCCAACGGAAGCTCCTCACGACATGGAATAGCAATGATAAAGAATAGTCAAGTCGGAACAGGCGGTGGCGGTCTCGCAGAATATTGCTCACCAAACACCGCAGCAGGGGGGCCATTCCCCGACTCGCCAGGCATGCTGGCCGATTTCTCAATCACCACGAACTCACCCTCAGCGCTGCCACCGTTGGCAACTGGCGGGGCAGGAGCAGGTCTGTTTGGTGGAGCAGCCGCAGCCTGCGAGCTTTCCGGTTGGTCGTAGTCGGGCATTGACTGCCTAGCGGGGCGAGTGCTGGGGGCTGATGGATCGGAGGGTGGCTCGCCGGGGAGCTGCTGGGAGAAGCGTTTCTTCTTCTCCTCCAGGAGAGCTTCAGCGCGGCGAATCCGCGCTTCCAACTCTTCCAGTTCTTTCGAGTGGAAGGTTACCGAGAGCTTTCTTTTTTGTGAGGAGAGATTAGAATGTTTGTGATATGCAGGGATGTTGAATGGTGGATTGGATGGGGAGAAATACTTTTGCTCGACGGTAGAGGACAACTGGTCCAATGTATCATCAATCAGGAACGCGTCGTTCAGTTGCGCGGAGAAGGACCGCGCGATGGTCCTATAACATTATCTGTTAGAATCCGATGCTCGCTTTTCCTCTCTCGCTTTCTCTCCCTCCCCGCCCAATGGAAGAGTATACGTACGATATCGGTCTTTCCTTGGCAAACTGTTTGGAGTCTTCGTTATCCGACATATTGAATTAGTGGACGTTTTGGAGTTGTTCTGGAATGGAGATAGTTGAATCGTGGGTTGGGAAGACAGTGCAGGTCTTATACAAAGACGTTACCCCAAAAGACGGATAAGAGGAAGCGAGCTGAAAACGTCAGAATGTTGTCCTGCGCCCCGCTTTGGTTGCTGTCAACGGTACTCGTACCCGCGGCTGCTTGCGGTAAAAAAGGCTCAGAACTATGATACGTAGGGTAGGGGGAAAGGCAAGAAATGTGTGAAATGGGAAGAGAGGAAAATTATCCTCCGCAAATGAGTGGAGGATGGATGGAAGAAATAGTTGAAAGCATGGAATAGGGAGTCACCTACCAAGTTGTCACGTTCGCGACTGACTCCGAGGTCAGTCTTTCTGTTCAGTCAGGAGGAGATTGGTCTTGGGCCTTTCTCTCACGGTTTTTTTTTTTACCTTCTTCCCCTCTTCTCTTCGACGTTGGAAATGGGGTAGAAATTTTCTCGGAGGGGGGGCCAGGAGAAAAAAGGAGGGGAAGAAGGACAAGAGGGAAGGGACCCCTGGGAAAAGGGGTTCCTGGTAAAAAGTACTATGGGTGCTAGACTCTTCAACGCTCTCAGAGTAACTACAAGTACGATTCGGCCGATGTGGAGGGCAGAGCACCAAACTATGATTCAGCCATGGCCAGTAATAGGGGAGAGTTACTCGAGTACAAGTTGCACCTATGAATCAGAGATGACCCAGTCGAGATCCGCACGATATGATAATCTGTTGTCGCTTGTATATCATTCGTTGCCCGAAATTAAAAAGTCGACCGAGGTGTCCACAGGTCTAACTACTGGCGCTGGTCCCAAGGTACAGTACAAGTATAAGGCACAGTGCAAGTACCGGTAAGAGATTGTTATCGTGAGCCCCTGGCATCTACACTTTCTGTGGGGGAGATATTTGTTCAATGGGAGCGTAAGGTAATAATAAAAGGACTGGTCCGACAAGTTGGGTTGCCGGCATTTTGTACTCGGGTACGGTCCAAGGGGGTGGCCGTGCCGTGTGAGGTTCGCGCTCGGACGCAGATCTACACGAGTAATTTGGTGCGCAATACTTCAAGTACTGTACATGTACAGTCGTGTAACAAAAGTCTTGGCACCCCCCGACAAAGTGACCGGACAAGAATTCCTCTCAATTTACCACTTTGTATGTCCTCCTCCAGCCTGAATTACAGCCTCAATGCACTGTGGCATTGTTCTAATTAAGCTATCAATCTTGTCTTGCTCAATAGCATCCCATTCCTCAATACAAGCACTCCAAAGTTCATTCTCAGTATATGTTCTACCCAAAGTCCCTCCAAGATTTCCAGATTTCTGGTCCTAGAAAACCGTTTCCGAAGCCTTCCTTTCCACATTTTCCATACATTCTCAATGACATTCAAATCAGGAGATTGTGGAGGCCAAGGAACAATCTGATATCCTGCCTGCTTCTCAAGTGCCTGATTTTTAACACCCTTATGCCACCCAGCATTATCACCAACAACCCGCACACTATCTAGTGATACATGATTGAGTTGGGCTACTGCCTCACAAGAAGGAATAAGGTAAGGACCATGGATCTCTTCAGCAAATTGATGGGCATCAAGGCCGGAGCGGTCCTTAGGACGGCGGCGTTCCTCCTCAGTTCTTCGCCTGACTCGCACAAGTGGGGACTTGTAGTGATATGCGACTGCTGCCCAGACTGGAATAGGTGTGCGGCCAGATTGAAATGTGGGTTGCAGTAGCTTCGATGAAAGAACTGGTTGAACCAACTCGCTCCGCCGAACTCGAACATTATCCCGGACAGGGTGTGACTCAAAAACATAAGTGGTTTCATCATGGAAAACCACATGCTCCCACCATTCTGTCCCCTCCTGAGAATGAGATTGTGCGAATAGTAGCCTTTTTGTAGCTGAGGTGGGCCGGAACCAGGGCTTCTTCCGTGTCTGAAGAAGGATGAAAGGATCTTCAGCCATATCGGCAACTCTTTTAACTGTCATATGGCTGACAGGATGTTGCATACCAGTAGCCAGATCTCATAGTGGCATTCTCAGATTTTGATCAATAAGTTGCTCAATCTGGAACCGGGCATGCTGTGTCATAGGTGGGCGTCCAGAGCGAGGTGCATCTCCAACGTTTAGATAACCCTGCTCTTTTGCTCGTTTGACAACATTGCGGACTTGTGATTTTGAGCGACCAGTTGTGTCCGCTATTTTCTTGTAACTCCAGTCTGGGTGATAATGATGAAGAATAGAAATCGCCAGGTTCTGTTTCTTGCGATCGCATTTCTGTTTTGGGCATGGCCTATGTGGAGGAGCCATCAGTGGTGATGGAGGAGATGGAGGAGAGGTGAATTGCACGATCAAATTTTTCCAGTGCCAAGACTTTTGTTACGCGACTGTACTAGTACCGTATTTATCCTTTCGATTGGCTATCTCTGAAATTGGTGGCGTACTGCCAAAAGGGTTAGGCATGGTGTTAGTAGACCATTCTAGGTTGTGATGAACGGTGACGAATATGAACATTATTTGCTTTTTCAATAACAGGTGAACGTCCAAAGAGCTGTTGGCTATATGGTAAGATAGAAGGAAGATGGGCCTAAGGCTATTCATCTCTAGATACAAATTCTATAGAAGAAAGATCATTAACCTCTGACATTTCTACAGTTTCCGTTGTCTCTGTGTAAGTTTCATGAAAATCCCCTACTTCTACCTCAGAAAATCCTTTGATATCTAACTCAGAGTCGCAGGTCCCATCTACAGGAAGAGACAGCCCAACCTTTCTAAAAACACGGCGAATAATATCACTCTTCTCTAAATGGAATCGGTAGAAGACATCTCCTACACACCAGGTGGTTAGGATTCGGCGATGGCTAACAGTCCACTTGTGAAAGGATTCCGCATTTTCAGCTTCGAAGATGGCGTTATCGGTAAGTTCTCGTACCATATCTTTGAATGGCTTGTTGATAGCAACGTCTAACGGCTGAAGAAGTCCAGTACAACCACCTGGAATGAGAGAGGGTATGATACTGTGTGCCCGCAACTTCTCCAGAACGGCTGGTGTCTTATGCGAACCCATAAGATCTATCGCAAAAAGTGAAGGTCTACCCCCTAGTGCCGGCAGCAAAAATTCATCTATATAGCGGAGAAAAAGCTCATCGTTCATGTAGGCTTTGTCGTTAAACTCCACTGTGACCCCCGGATGGTACTCCCCTCTCTCCGCTCCTAGTCTCTCTCCCTTCCCTCGAAAGATTATCATGGGTGGAATGCGTGGTCTTCCATCAGCGAAGACACAAAGTACTAACGAAGCCTGCCGTTTGTCCCACCCATTCTGGGATGACTTAGCCCAGACTGTCTTCTCTCCCATAATGTTGTAAGTTTTTCCCTCCAGATATTCAAAGGGAATAGGTGTCTCATCAAGATTGCAGATATTGGACTCGGCAAAGTGGTTGACTGGGCGGTGAAGAACTAACTCAAGAAAGGGAGTTATGTGGGGTTCAAAATTCCGACGGTTAAAGCGAAGATAGTTGATAACCAGAGACTGGTATTCGGTAGGAAGCTTCTGTGCTTTTTTCGTTATACTGCGAAGACTAATTCGATATCGAGCTAGGAAGGGATAAAACCATCCATTGCTGAAGGAAAATACTGCTGGATCAAGATTTGGATAGAGTTCTCGAAAGCGGAAGCCCGCTTGAACACGAAACCACCCCCTTTGGATAACCCTTCCCTTCTCACGCCCTTCTATAAAATCTGCATAGAGTACACTCTCCAATTCCGGCCACAAGCGTCGACCCTCAGCTGCCCCTTCCCCCACTGCCACTCTAACTTGTGAGTTAATCCCTATCTTCTCTATTGAATCCTTTCTCTTAACCCAATTGCTAATTGTCCGTTGTGGTATTTTAAAGTGATCGCTTGCTTCCTTCTGTGTTGGTTGGCGGAAGCTGTCGGGTCTTGCTAGTGGGATTTGCATATTCTCTAGGTAAACTAGGACTCGAAGCTTTTGCTGCTGGCTGTAGGTCCGCTCTGGACGAATGATAGGTTTAATATCATGTTCCTTAAGCTGGCGCTGGTTGATTGGTTTGGCTTTAGGACCTCGGGGCACTCTCGTTGTCCGAATTGAAGGCATAATTGACAAAGCAGTAAAAGGTATTATCTTGAAAAGGAATTCTTTGATTTTCAAACTCACTCTATCTATTCACAGTTCGAATTGGCTAATTGGACATGTATTTATTCGCTATTTAGTACAGTACCGGCATTTACTTGGGCACAGTCCTTCCCTTTCATGAGTCAAGCTCATTAAACTATCGCACGGTTCTTCCGTCCTTTGTCTTGAATTCAACTCATGCTATTCCTTCAAGACTCATGATCGTCCCCTCGCTATGCTAATACTTATGGCTCTAGCAGATTTCACGCGTAGTTCAATTTTTATATCACGCGAATCTGAGACATCATTTCGGAATCACCAACTGTCACTTGATTCCATGAGTCATACCTCGCTTAAGCTCCCCCTTTCAATACGACATCCATCAGTGATAGCCAATCGAAAGGATAAATACGGTACTCGTACAAGTAGACCACGATGTTCTCAACCCGGTTTGGTTCCCCTGGAAGGGTCGGAGAAAAGAGCCATGATAGCGGTAGAAGTGCTACAGACAGTACACTTGTACGATTCCGTGCTCGTATCGTACTGTGCTGGCACAGTACCATCGCCCCATTGTCATCTCATAAATAGGGCCCTGGTGAGGCGCCTTGCAAAGTGACACAGGCTCTGTTTCTCCACCAAACTTTAAAGCCCACTGAATGCGGGGGGGAAGAGGGGACTGCGTGCGGGGACAACACTGGTTTTGGCGAGGGGGTGGGAAGCGTATTACGTATGATTTCGACGACTTGCCCGACCGAGTGGTTTACCTCCGCTGGCCGATCAATTGCGGCCAGATAAAGATCTGACCCCCCCGTTGCCAGGAGCGGTAAAACTTTCGATGCGGATCACGAGTGAGGAACAATGAACTTGTGATGTGAAAGATGCGATGGCATTGGGGACGGAGGGGATGGTCAGCTATATGTACGAAAACCGAAGCTTACGGTGATCATATGGTTGTCTGTAATGGCTACAGGGGTCAGTAGTGGGGGTACAGTTGCTCTATCATGGGTTACGGCGGGGTCACGGATAACTCGAGCACCGGTAGGCCTCCCCGTACGAGTACTTGTACGATGGTTATCGGTTGCTCATGAGCCTCTCCAGTTAGCAGCTAGTCAGCTGACGGCTGACTTAGGGACAAAAGACGGCAGACGGGTCGAGTGAGCACCTGTGTAAAGGAGCAAGAAGAAGAAGAAGCTACGAGTACTGTCATAGTGGAAAGTAGAGGCTACGGTTACCCTTCTGCTAGTAGGCCTTCGGGATACCCGTCCGCAGGACTTACCGGCGCTCAACTGTGCTCGTACTTTACTAGTACTGGGGGGGTTAACTCGTGGAAATCGTTGTACAAGTGCTACGATGTTTTGATGCTCGCAGGAGCAGTTGCCTTGGGCCCTCTTCTCACCGTTGGTTGGGATTACTAACGCATAACAATGACGTGTTCAGAGAAATTGAACTTTATGCGTTAAGCGGATCTTGAGCTGGGTTGAAGGTCCCGGCAATCTGCCAAGATACTGCCGATATACGATATATTGGCGTGAATACTGTCAGTGTGGTTTAAGATTATGGGGTATCACACCTTTTTTTTTTTTTTTTTAGGAATCAGAATTTATTTGACCTTTCTCCTCTCTCCATCGCACAAGGGGTTGAGGTATGAATGGGGGTATCGTACAGTAAAGGTATCAGTCCTGAGTGTAACCAACCAAAACGGGAGGAGGAAAGGAGCTGCTCAGGACCCGTGTGACAGGAGAATGAATTCCAGTTATTACTCGAGTACGGGTACAGTACTAGTACGAGTACGGTACCGGGACTTAACGTTGATTGTTGGTGTCCGCTGTGGCCTGATGCGCACTCTTACTCCTTGTTAATAATATATTACTAAGAGCTCAATGGAAGATATTGGGGGCTGTTGGTTTGTTTGGTGATTTGGCTTCGATGGTACTGTACTTGTACGAGTACTGTGCTGTGCTCGTGCCGTGTATTGGCAATTGTTCATGTTCGAACTGTGATTTATTATATCGGTGTTGGTGGTCCATATTGCTCGCCTTTGTGCGGAGTAATAATAGGGTAGCTGTGATACTCATCTCGGCAAGAACCCCTTATTCCAAATTCTGCGGCCCCGACGTGAAAAATCTGCTCGAGTAGAATATTATCATATTATAACTTGTATTATTGCATCATGCGATAGTCACTGTTTCTTCCCTGATGCCCTCGCCCGAAAGGATAAAGCTGTAACCCTAACCCTCCAAGGTGGACATTCGTATGCGGGCTTGAAACCTCAGGGTAGTAGAAATAGTGCGCTGCGCTGACGTATTTGTTTCCGGCGCTGCTGCTTCGGAGGAGCGATAGGGAATCGCTGGGCGGATATCGCTTTCATCGGGCTGTTTAGGAATCCGCAGGCATCTATTATACTTGTATGGTGAGATGGATCGGTACTGACAAATACGATCGTCCGATGCATATCCACTCGTTTCGAAGTCTCCTCCTCCTGGTTTCCCCGGCCTTCGTTTCCTTGCACTTTCCGGCGCGCGCTGCAGTATCAAACACTCATGGCCGGCTTCAATGCCAATGGTGTCGGATCATCCTCTGGTTCTGGCTGGCGTGGCCTTAGCAAAGGCATTGATTTGGCTGTCTCGCATAGCTTGCAGCATCGCAAAATCTGGGGAAAGCTTCTTTTATCTAGTGCCGGCACAGCACACGGATCAAGCTTTCAACAAATTCCTGCTTCCATTGCCTACTCCATGCGGCGGCTTGGCTTGATGAACAAATTCTCATGCCGGATCCGTGCGGTGGTTGGTTTCAGGTTTACGTGAGCTACCGTGCTCGAGTAAGGAACTAGGATGCCTCGGTCATCAATGTGCTTCTGATTTCGATCACGCATGACTGGAGGTGGTGTGTACTGTACAGTACTCGTACCGTACTGGTACAGTACTGTAGTCCTACAGTTTGCTGCCATCTCTTGTTGAAAATGGGTCCTCTTTCATTCATTGGTTTCATCCTAAATGGGGGCACGACTAGTCTTATTTGTTGAGCTCTACTTGTGCTGGTATTGGTAGCCTATTCTATTCCCCTGGCGCCGATGACAGGAAAAGGGAGAGAGGGAACCCGTCGCCACCGCCCACACAGCGATGCCCCAAGTCTTTGGATGAAACGTCCTTATCGATAGTGATCCTTGACTGCTTTGGAGCCAGTTGACGCCGTGAGTTGAAGCGCCCAAGGGGGTTATTTTCAGCGGCGCACAGCTAAGAATGGTTGTCACACCTAGCGAGTGACGGTAGTTAGTCCTCTCTCGGAAGGACAGAATTGGGGAAGAAGGGGAAAAGGGAACAATCCCCCGGATCCATCTTCGGTCCTGGCGGTTTCAAGGCCTTTACATAGAAACAAAGATATGTCCAGACAGTTCGGACAAGTGCTCGTGCATGCCTTGTCTCCCGTCCGCGGTACCAGAAATACAGACACTGGTTGGGGAATAGTATCAGTGGCGGTTTGGAAGGATAAGGTGTGACGATAAAAGTAGGGTTTCGAAACGGCGTCTGATTCGCCAATCTACTCGCGATACTTATTTCGGGTGTTGTACGGTACTAGCACAAGTATAAGTGGCGGCGGCCAGGACAATCTGTCGGGCAATAAGCTCGGAACCATTCATCGTCGAAAGATGAGAATTTAACAGGGCTGGCCTTCCTTAAGCAGGTATATCTGACCTCTGTATAGATCCACCCTTTTTTTTTTCTTTTTTCTTTTTTGATTCTCTCCCTCTCCGAGGCGCAGTTACAGGTAGCTACCATCTTCGATATCCTGAGTCCGTGATACCTGTATTCCTTCCCGTCAGGACCCTCCTTTCTTTTTCTTTCTCTTTCTTTCTTATATATCTACCCTTGGCTGCCTTTTTTGTCCATCTCACTTTTTGCTTTTAACCTTCCGGACTGCTGTTCACGTTCATTACTTTCCCTTTTTCGTTTTCATTTCTCGTTCAGCATCGGCATCAAGGCGGGGTTTCCTCTGAGAGGACTTGGATCTGGAATTCAATCATTTTTTTTTTCCTTTTCACCTTTGTTAAAATTTCAATTCTCGGCTTGACGCTTTTTACGGATAGGGTTGGGGGTATGGCGCTACCAGTGGGGTGGGATTCAATGGACGAAATGTATGGTGCTTTTTTTACAGATTTCGTTCTTCGGTTAACTGGAGCGAATGCAGTGATCTGGATTACATAGCATGGAGTCTGCCGAGGAGCGAACAAGGCGAATGTCGGGGAAGGACAACAAAAGTTAAGATTGCGCCAGAGGAATTGTTCACTCCGGGTGCGATTTTTGTAAAGCCAATGGGAAGCTTAGAGGGCTTGTGGGGTGAGTTGGTCAAGTCCTGGGAAATGATGCGGAAAGTTGCTCGCTTGCTTACAACGATGGCAGGGAAGAAACGTTGTGCAAATTTCCGAAGTCAGTTTGCTCAGCGGAGAGTTTTTATCTTGGGGGACAAGTGCTGACCTTTTTAATTCAGGCACAATATCCACTAGGTGTGTACGGGATATCAAAAGGGAATACTCTTGGAAGATCTACAATGTTTGTTGCAATCCCGAGACAGGAGCTGATGCTCACTATGTTCGGATTAAATTCTCCGATGAAGGTATCTATCGACCCAATCTCGGTCCAACAAGCCCCCTCTAGGGTCTAACAATGTGTAGCGAAGGATGTTTACTTCGCGTCATACGTTACCGCCCTCAATGGTGTTGCGGCAAAGCGTTTTCTTCAAGGCCCTAAGGAAGAACGTGCGAGACCCTTTGGTATAGGTTTCGACCGCGGTGTCGCATCAAAGGAGCGCCTATATCTCATTTCGAATTGCTCGTGAGCCCCCTCACCCATACGATGAAGGGAAGAAAAGCTAAGGCGGTCCAGAAAGCAAACCCCTTACCTCCGCCGGGTATCCGTGAAGTTAGAGGTTAATCTAGACGGTTCATGGAGGCGTTCAGACGGAGACGTTGACCGAATTGGCTTCGCCACGTATAAATCAGCACCAAAGTCCGCTATTTGGGCATCTAGCTCTCCCGAGACAATCCCCTTTAAGGATGACCCCTTTTTAAGGTTCGCTCGAGTAACGTTGCGATTCGGAAGGCAGAAGGAAAGGACTATCCTGGACATGGGTATTGACTCATCGGCTCCGAATCCTGTTTCCATTACTTACATGCAACAGGGAAGAGCTTTAGTCCGGTATTTTCATCTCGTAAACAGTGTGCATCAATAACGTTGTCGAGTGTACGAGTGAGGATCTGTGACGACAATCAATCAACGGAGCCGATTCAGACTAAAGTGCGGCTGGTATTTACGGACAAGGGGAAGAACCGGAGTAGCTTCCTGCGATCGCAGGCTAAGAGCGCGGCTGTGGTTGAAGCGGAGAAGGCGCTGTTATTATTCAAGAAATCGGTGGAATTGTCAGGGGATAATACGTTGGCACTGGAGGATAACCTTGAAGACGATGCGATATTTGAGATGAACATTGCGGATGTTGTGAGCAAGAACTTCTCGGTGCGGCTGAAGGGGGATATCACATCTGAAAAGAAGAATATCAACGGAGTGTTTAAGGGATCTAAGTTATTGTTAGTGCCTTGCTTCCCGTCCAATGGGGTACACTTGGTTTTGCAGAGCGTAGATGGGGAATATGTCTTGCGTCAATACAGTAGGGTACCCCCCACGGAGTCATTAGTTTGCCCTGACGTTTTTCGCACAGTACCAAGCCCCATCCAATTCATAAGTTCCATCACAGCAAGTTCGTTCACCGGCCCAAGCGTCAGCATGCTGCGCAGGATAGGAGAGAACATAGAACGAGAAGGCAACGGCCGGATAACATACCTGTTTGAGAACGGGGAAACCGGTAAGCCTGGCAACACCTCCCTAACTCTTCTGTCCAACCAACTAACATTTCCCCAAGACGCAGCAAACATCGTCGAAAAAGTGGTTTCCATAATGGAGAAACTCCACACCTACCAAACATCCCCACCAACTACCGCCCGTTCCGCCCAGTCCTCCCCACGCTTCCCACAGGGGCGGGGCCATCAATTACTAACTCCACCGCAATCACCACCGCGGATGTTATCCTCCTTCCAACACCCCCAAGGTAGAGTTTTTGAATGGGCTGGTCCCCCGTCGGTCCATGCCTCGGTCGAGGACCTATCTACGATTGATGAGGCATCATCGTCGGGCGAATACTTGATGGCTCCAGCACCCGCTCCGCCGTCGGTTCCTTCGTACCGGTCTACCCGTAGTGGGGATACATACGCCAGTTCTCAACACCAACACCTGCGAGCTTCTACTCCCTGCTCAGCGGCGTATACAGAGTCGATATACAGCGCTCGCTCGGCAACGCTCAAACGTGCGCTACGAAGTATGGAAGAGTCTGGAGCACGGACGTCTTTGCCGGTGATGGGGAGGATGTTTTGATTAATTTGTCTATAATCTTGGGAGATATCTCATCAGGTTGTCTCATGTATATTATCGGTTTGGGACTATTGTCGCATACACCACCGACGTGGTTTGCATTTCCTTTGTACTTTCTGCATTTCTCCCAGTCTGGCGCGGGGTGGATGGGTTTGATTTATGTTATTATTCTCGATTGGGTAAAGGTGCAGGCTGGGCTTCTTGTATCATAATATTATTGCATTATCCGGTGGAAACTGCGGAGCTGTTTATGGCCGGAGATCTATTTTTCTTAGTTAATTGTAGATCGTGTTTTATCCGAGTGAGTGCACAGTACTAGTACAGGGCCACTAGGAGGTGGGGGATCCTGGCACCCTCCCACTTAGCACCAAAAGTATCTCAATTAACAAAATGGATGAACGTGTTTTATGGGTGGATATTGGGGATAGTTCTTACTAATAGCGGGGACTTTCCGTGATAATGCCATTCGGTAGCCTTCAAGTGCTCTTAAGTTGCAATGGTCCAAAATTATTGCGGGTATACCCCAAACCGGTTTTGTATGAACGAATCTTTTGTTGGGAGCTCTCTTATAGAGTTGCAAGCATCCAGACATCCCTCAAATGCTCTTGACACCATTTTTATAATTATGATACAAAAGAATTGGCATAAACCGGGAGCGAATATGGAGGAGTATAAGGTATATAGTTGATGCCCGGCTGGTTGGGTATGGGTTTGAGGGGGGGGGGGGTAGGGAAGGAGAGAGCGAGATATCAAGAGAGATATTGCACTCCTATCTGATATGGGCACCCGTCTGGGGCTTCCAGGGCGGGATACACTGATGTTAGCAGGGGGAGAGGAGCTATTATTGTGGCTCGTCACGCCTGCGAAGCCGTAGGTAGGGCATGAGGCGGTGAATGTAAAGGGCGATCGGATCCATGCTGGCTTGTTGGGGAGTCAGCCTGGTAAGGCCATACCGGTCTCCGGACGAACCCCGAGAGTTTAGAGGACTGCGGGGGGTGTCGCGACATGAACATTTCTCCATGATGTTGTGACATACTTTCCTGCTGATTTTGTAACTCTGTATTTCCCCAGGCTTGTCGACACTCGATCTTGCTCATGCAATCAGGTCTCTTAATCCTATCCGGGAGCTTTGTCCCGCTTCATCTCCACTTCCTCAATTTGAATTTCCTCGCCATTTTCTTCAATATTGTGTTTGCCCTTTTTTTGCCGTTGTTATTTTCTCCACCCAAATACTCTGCTGGTGTGGCGTTTTCAGGTAGGAAAAAAAAAAAATCTTTAAAAGGTTGAACTCCCAGTGCTTAGGTGCAGCTTGTGAGGTCACAGTACGGTGGGGGCGTGATGTCGGAGCGGGGATCATAGAGTTATTTGCCCAATTCCAGCTTGTTTCAAGGGCAACATTTTGCAGGCCAGGGTTATAAACTCACTTGAGGGATATGATAGCTTACTTATTACACGCTCAAATTCGGTAATCGAGTTATGATATCGTGCGCAGTGATGATGGGTTCTCGTGGTGGCTGCTAGGAACCGTAGTAGTTTATATAACCCTAGCCCACCTCAGAGCACGGAAAGGTCAGACGATGATAAATTCTTTCACGAATCTGCAAGATCTCTGTTTTTTAAGCTTCCTGGTTGCTACTGTAGTAGATTCCCGTGGATTCAGCCATCTTTAACTCTGCATTGCGGATTCCTGTGTTGCAATAATTTTACACGGGGAGGTAAAAGTAAAGATATTTTGTATTAGTCAGCAAATAGGGGTATATTATTTTGAAGTTCGTGATTTCTTGAATTGATTCAGTAATTCAAATACTTTATAAATTAAGGCCCACATTTTAGAAAATAGAGGAAACAACTGTAACTTTTAGTATTAGTATTCTAGTTTTTTTTTTTCCCTCTACTACATCTGCCTTTCATATTTACTTTAGAAGTCTGCATCTGTTATATCATATACTGTTTGTCATGTTTTCTACCTCCAATTTAAGACCTGTAACACTTTAAACCTACACGTGTAATAAAATTAGTTGGTATGTATATGTTCATAATATTTCATGAAACTGTTACTTGTTGCTGATATGTAGTGAACAGGAATAATATTCCTCTTTTAATTAGATTCTCCTCTTTTTCATTTAATTTTATTCTAACTACTTTTACTATTTACAGGGAGGTTTCAGTAAAGTCCCTGAGGGCTCAGCGAGGCGGTACCCTCAGCGAGGCTTGGCGCAGCTTGGCAACAACAGCGTGCCGCCTTAGAGAGCTCAATAGTAGACAGCCTCCCAGCCCACCCGGACACCCCCCTCACTCGGACAGCTAAACACAACCAAGAAACTTTTCAGTGGTTTTGTTAGGCGGAAGCCGATTCTGAATAATTGTCGAGAAGGCTTAGGCCTGAATCTTTCGTAATAGACGGAGATTTGTCTAAGAAGGCTCGGAATTGTCCTTTTCGTTTATGACTACTAAGAACTCGCTTTAATTGATAAGGGAAATAATTTTATAAAGATTCGTAGGTAAAACAATGTTATATTGTTAAGGTCTCTTCTCCGTTGCTTGATGATGTCTAAAAGCTTGGGAGGCACTTCGATATTTATATCCCGCTTCTGAGTGTTCGCGGACTACTTCTAATCCTCCTATAACTAAGTACCTTTCCCAAGATTGTACGCTAACGTCTCATAGTCTTAACAAGTGCGAACACCGTTTGACCCTGAACTTTCACACACCATCTTCGTTCTCATAAAATTCTTTTCCGTCTTATCGTAGGATGCGCTATTATCCTCGAATGACCGGTCTTCGATTTATAGAGACGAGTAGACTCCTGTTTGAAACTTCAGTCGTCTTGACTATCGTCCCAGTAGTCTCTTCCGATTTCACATAGTGGCCAGCATATGCGTCGGGTACCTATGCAAAATGCAGGCTGCATAGACGGTATGCCAACACTCATAGTCTACCGCCTATTAGGTCTTCTGAGTCTGAGCAGCTTCCCCTCGGTCCGCCTCGCCTCAAAGAGAATCACCTCTCGAGGGATCCTGTCTCTAGGACCAACCAACATACAGCGGCCTTCAGATAGGTATTGGTGTCAAATCTATCCCCTATGGCCTCTGGGGCACTGTAGGAGTAGTTGCGGATTTTCGAACCGAAAACGTCCCGTCACTTTCGGCCCATAGTTAGGATGCCTAACTTTGAAGCCTAATAACTCAATGCGCCTCCAACGGATTTCCTCCGTTTCACTTCTCAGAGGTACCCAGAGGTGCCCTCTTATATATCCTGTGAACAGCTTACGGTCGGACAGACGGCAGCGACGTATATGGTGTTATGAAGTGGGCTTCATTAAGATGTCATTATAGTCATGGGACGCAACTCTTCGAAATCTCGCTAAGGACGTGCGGGCCCCAGAACGGGGCCGGAGGGGGGTGTTAGGCTCTCGATAAATGAGGGTCTGTGCGCAGTTACCCTACCGAGAGGTCTGTGCATTTTCTTTATGCCTAACAGGTTTACTTAGGTGAACTGTGACAACTGAGGTAACTACCGCTCATTTCCTCACACAAACCCACCAATGAGCACCCGTCCGGATGGGGGGTGTCCAGGTAGATTGGGAGGCCGTCTATCAATAAATTTAAGGTACGTGTGAACCTCTCTTTTCTTCTCCTCTCAGGCTTGCCATCATGACAGCTAATTTACAAAGGCTTCAGCTACCATTGGGGTAGGAGTTGTATCAACTCCTGCTCCACCAAAATGCTCCAGGCCTTCCAAGTCCTCGCCTACTTCTTTACTTTCTTCGGCATTCATATTTCCAGCCAATTCTTCGATATGCTTTTCAACCTTTCTGACCCTTTTCTCTGCCTCCCGAATTTGTTCTCCAAGGCGTCCCTCTTCCTGCAGGAGCTCAGCTCCTGTCTTACGTCGTTTAGGTAAATTCCCCATCTCTTCCATCTTTTCTACATCCTTCCTTTTTCGGACACATTCCTCTAATTTTTCCTTTCGGGTAGAAACAAGTTTCGTCGCGTTAAGGTATTTCAGCTGTGCTGTTTGACGGGCTTCGGTAGTTTGTGCTTCGAAGAACTTCTCGATATCTTCCCTATCAATCCATGCTTTACCCTGTGTTGGTATTCTACTTCGATTAACTGTTTTCTTTTTCTTTACCTCTGCTAACTGGCTTTTCAGGTTTTGGATACACTGCTCTTTCGACTCAACCTCGGTCAGTGCCCGAAATCCCGCTATAGCAATATTGCTAATCAGTCGCTTTAGCCCCCATGGCACTGGATCGTTTGTCGGTAGTGTTGCATATGCTATCAACTCCTGTTGTTCGATTTCGGCTTTACATGTAGGAATTTTGAGTCTGTCGATTTCTTGTGTTGTATATGCGGTAATTGGCTGAGGGCTTGATGGGCTTCGTGTCTGTCCTTGGTGGAATTGTGATGGGAGTTCAGATGGGGATTGTGTTTGTGAAATGGTAATAGGAACATCGATTTTGTTGAGAATAATATTTCGGTTTACCGGAATTAATCCTGTATTAAGAAAGCCACTCTTAATATTACTTGGTGTAAAGAAATTTTGACGTGCAGCCATTATGATCTCGTAGAAATTGCTTCTAGAAACCCCATATTCGTGTCTTTCAAACCGGTTGGTAAGTTGCTGTTGATACTGGTGTTTATAAGGTCCAAAAATCGATACGTCAAGGGGCTGTAGACGATGTGTAGTATGTGGGGGTAAGCAGTATGGTATAACCTTATTTTCTACACAGTAGTCTAAAAACCGTGAATTGACATGACTGCTGTGTCTGTCAAATAGCAGTAAACGGTATTCATCTCCTGCTTTCAGAGCAGATTGACTCATTGGCCCAAAGTTTCTCTTCAAGTATTTCATGGCCATTTTCTCATCGGTCCACCCATTGTGAGACTTTCCAAACAAGGTATCCTCAGGAACTCCTCGTACTCCCTTGAACCACTCTGCAACAAAATCCTCTGTCTTCATGATAATAGTAGGATTTAGGGCAGTTCCATCCCCACAAATTCCTTCAATCACGGTAACAAATTCTCTGGTACCATCTAATATGTTTTTAGTATTTATTTGTAATTTACATGTTATTAGAAAACATACTCTGAGCTCGAAAGTTGAGCTTTCCATTTTCTCTTGGATTTCTAATAACTTCCAATACTCTTTCTGATCGACCGAGTCCAAGTAAAAATCCTGTCTCGTCAAGATTATACGTATTTTGTGGCTTTATTTGATAATCTTTGACGATGGACTCTAACTAATTACAGTATTAATAAATATTTTTTATTATTTAAATAAATACAAAAAAACAAAAAATACTAATGAAAAAAAAAAAGTACCTCATCAAAGAAGCAACTCATTAATGCAGCATCATTGCCACGAATATTTCGAATGAAGTCTAATTGCTTGCTAAAGCGAGACTTTGCCTCCGGGTGCCTTTTCATAAATCACACCTCCCACCTCTTCCCAATTGTCTCATCAGGTTTGCGTTTACGCACAACCGATAAAGCAATATCCCGAAGCTGCCAGATTGTTGCCAGAAATCCTAGTCGACAGCGAAAGTAACAGCGTTCAACAACCACTTTTTCCTCTTCTGAGGTGAGCTTTTGTCGGCTGCAGCTTTCCTCCTCCCAACTTCGCCGGCCTCTTCTGCGATGCATAAGAGTACTGGGTGCAGCACCCACCATTTCAGCAGCAGCAGTCAGACTTGAGACATTCTTGTTGGCTGCCATCTCAATGCCGAGCTGCTCCTGAACTCGCAATGGGATTTCAGAAGATTGAAAGGTCATTTTGTCAAAGTGAAAAGAATCTCGTAGGTATCGTGGGGTTCATGGAGTTTCTTATCCTATCGTCATAACAATCAAATTTTCACTCAATTATAGCGGCAGGCTAACCTGCGCCAAGCCTCGCTGAGGGTGCCTCCTCGCTGAGCCCTCAGGTACTTTATCCCTTTCAAAGGACTCTCAGCTCTAGAAACCTCCTAATATTTAGCCTATTCATGCCAGGAACGTGTAAATGTTTAGACTTGGAGATTTTAGTTGATTGGGATTGGGAGAGCTGCTTAGTTGACTTCCCACAAATTTGACTAATTATTCTTATTCTCTCTCTCACTAACTACTCTCTTTTCTTTCATTCTATTTATTATTCCTGTTATTTATTCACATACTACCTCTTATCTGTTACTGATATCTTATAAAATAAACTTGCTCTGTACAAAATACTGTAACCACCAAGGGCACAATATCCCAATATTTGAGTTTTTACAATCATTATCATTTTCTTTCCTACTCTACATGATTCTCAAAGAACTCATTTTTACACTGACCTCTGAGAATGCAGATATAAAAGACTCCACTGTTCTAAACCCTCTTCTCTGTGCAAGATCCTATAACTTTTAGATGATGAATATTTCCTACACAATTTTTATACTTCTCCATCTAGTGCTTGTTTTGATAACTATACTTAGGACTGCGTTCAGTGAACAGGGCTATTGCATTACTCTTTCCCATTAACTCTTAAAATGGACTCTTGACGTATCCTCTTTTACAAAGTACTATTCTCTCCGATTGTATAGGATTGCTCATCATATCTAGATATTCAAATCATGCCTTTAGAAGAAAATTGTCAAATGCAGTTTTCTTCAATTAAAGATGATCCATGATTTATGCAAATGAAGCAACGTAAGGTACTTCATGTAAATATTATACTTTTGATTACTGCAGACTATCCTAAGAGTCAGGAGATACTACCAGATTATACCTGACTTATGTGTAAAAGCAAGGAAGCTCTTCTACTTAACCTTCATTTCAGTAGTACAAAACCTGATTTATTACTTATTCTCATGTCCAAGTCCAATATACTCTGTTATGTTCATTCTTTACAAGACTGTACTGACTAATAAATAGTGCAAGATCTAATAATTATTTTCAATTTTACCTATTCTAAGGTACAGTCATGCACTACTCCGTTCAGTAGAGGCAGACCAGCAATTCATCTCTCAACGGTAAGGATTGAACATACTTACCAGTTGAAATTGGCCACTATACTTGTACCATATACTGGAAGCTCTCCAGTGTTGGTTTCACGATTCTAATCTGACATAGTAAGTTTCTTTTGTTATGAAACAGATTTATGAGTTTCCTTTGTTACGTAGTTTGATTTACGTATTTTGTTTTATGATTTACTTTCACGCACATGACCTATACAGAGGCATGTGACTATAGAGGAGGCTATACAATGAGGTTGACTGCAAGGCAGACTCGTTGGGATTTTATTTGTTATGTTTCACGTACAAGACTTATTTAGAAGTCACGGGGCTGCATAAGGAGGCTATGCAATGAGGCTGTGTGGAAGGCAGACTCGTTAGGTTCATGTTATGTTTTATGCTATGTTTCACGTACATGATCTATTCAGAGGTCATGGGACTGTACGAGGAGGCTGCGCAAGGCAGACTGGCAAGGCAGACTGCCTATAGTTTGATTTATAAGTGGGTTGAGGGAAGGACTATATAAGGAGGACCTTCGGGATGAGTTAGTTAGCACCGACCATCTCCGCTACACCTCCGGTGATTGAAATTTCAACATCACAGGAATTCTCCTGATTTTTCGCGTCTGGTCCTCCCCCTTAGGAGGGGGACTGGACCATCACCTTTTATCCTTCTACCACGATAGAACTTCTCTCCTGCCTTCTCTCTTGAGGTCTACCCTCTCGAGATCCTCCCTACTCCTTCCTGGCATCTCTGAATGCTGGGCTCTCTTCTTCCCCGCTTTTGCTTTAGTCTCGCTTAGCATTAGCACGGTCAGGTTTCTCCTTTTTCCCTACAACAGACGGTTGGGAACATGGCTTGCGGTACACGATTACGATAGACTCCTTCTGCTTTTTTCTGGTCGGTTCGGGTTAATCCCTTTGCTGGGTCCGGATTTGTCCCGCTGGTGGGTACGGGTCAGTCCCACGGTCAGGCTATCGTGGTTGGTCTTCTCAATAAGCTACGGTCGATTTCACCATCCTCCTCCTCTCTACCTGATACGGTTGCTTCGTCATCCGTGGGCACTGGGGGCTTCCGGAGGCCGCCTAGTTCAGGCACGAACAAGTATCCAATAGTTGCCTCGGCATTTGGGTTTACCCCTCCTCTCTCCTCTCCTCGGCTCGGTCGGCTGGTACCCTACTACCTCCCCCTTGCACCTGGCTGGCACCCAACTGCCCCTATCTTAAGCTAGCACCTTACTGCTCCCCTGGCTGGCACCTTACTGCCACCTGTTTTTTATTGGGGACCCAAGCCCTGGTCTCCCGCCTCCGGTCGGTATTGCACTGTTTCAGGCCTGTCGGCACCGTCCCTTCCTCCTTGGCTACCGTGGCTTTGCGAGGGCACACCGTTGCTAGAGTTCCTGGCTCTGGTGTGCCCGGCTCCTACTTCATTTGGGGCTCTTTGGGTTAGCCTCCGGGTGGCCAGGTCTGCTATGGGCGTTCCTGGTGGGTATGAGTTTGGTTTCTTTTGTGGCCAGATATCCGGGGGGATTTTTCCTTAGGCTTCCTGCTTTTCTTGTTTGGGGTTTCTCTTAGAACTGAGTTCGCTTGTGTTGTAAGGATAGGCTTGATTGTTAGGTATAAAGAAAATGCACAGACCTCTCGGTAGGGTAACTGCTCACAGATCCTCATTTATCGAAGCCTAACACCCACCTCCGGCCCCGCTCTGGGGCCCGCACGTCCCTAGCGAGATTTTGAAGAGTTGCGTCCCATGACTATAATGTCATCTCAATGAAGCCCACTACATAACATCATATACATCGCTGCTGTCTGTCCGACAGGAAGCTGTTCGCAGGATATATAAGAGGGTACCTCTGGGTACCTCTGAGAACAACGACCGTCTCCGCTACACCTCCGGTGATTGAAATCTCAACACTAAGGAATTATCACCACTTTTTCGCGTCTGGCCCTCCCCCTATGGGGGGGACTAGGCCATCATCTTTTATCTTTTTGCAACGGCAGAACTTCTCTCCTGCTTTCTCTCTTGAGGACTACCCTCATGAGACCCCTCCTCACTCCCTCCTGGCGTCCTCGTCGCTGGGTCTCTCTCCTTCCCCGCTTTTGCTTTAGCCTCGCTTAGCATTAGCACAGTCGGGTTCCTCCTTTTTCCCTACAACAGACGGCTGGGAATACGGTTTGCGGTACGCGATTCCTATGGATTCCTTCTCCTTCTTCTGCTCGGTTCGGGTCAGTTCCTCTGCTAGGTCCGGGTCTTGTCCCGCTGGTGGGTATGGGTTAGTCCCACGGTCGGGGGTTGGTGGTTGGTTTTCTCAACAGGCTACGGTCGATTTCGCCTCTCTCCTCCTCTCTGCCCTTTACGGTGGTTTTATCTACTGTGGGCACCGGGGATTAATGGAGACCGCCTAGTTAGGACACGAACACGTTTCCGATAATTGTTTCGGCATCTGGGTCTACCCCTTCCTCTTCCTCCCTCGGCTTGTTTGGCTGGTATCCTACTACCACCTTTTTGGCTAGCACCCTACTGCTCTCCCAGCTGGCACCTTACTGCCACCTCTCTCTGGGGGGCCCGAGCCCTGGCTCCTCTCCCTCCGATTGGTATTGCACTGTCTCCGGTCGGTCGGGATCTCTCCTCGTCAAGCTTTCCCCCTTGGTGGGGGTCGCGCCATAAATCGGTGCACCTGGTCCTCTTGGGCCCGATCGAGGGTTAGCTTTTAAGCGGCCGGCCGTGCTATGGGCATGGTTTGGTGGGTATGGGTTTGGTTTTCTTTGTGGTGAGATTTCTGGGGGGATTTTTCCTTGGGCTTCCTGCTTTTCCTGTTTTGGGTTTCTCTTGGGGCTTGATTCGTCCGGGTTGTAGGGGGGGCTTGATTCGGGGCGAGATGTGCGGTTGGCTCCATACCAGAGGGGCTTGGAGTTCTTCGTTTTTGCCTCAGATGGGGGAGGGACGCGCGTGTTTACGGTTTTGTTTTTGCCATAGCTAGCGCTGCATGCAGGTTCTTGTACCTTAACAACAAATATATGATATAAAAAAAAAAAAAGAAATATGGGTACCTCTGAGAAGTGTAACGGAGGAAATCCGTCGCAGGCGCATTGAGTTATTAGGCTTCAAAGTTAGGCATCCTAACTTCGGGCCGAAAGTGACGGGACGTTTTCGGTTCAAAAATCCGCAACTATTCCTACAGTGCCCCAGAGGCCATAGGGGATAGATATGACACCAATACCTATCTGAAGGCCGCTGTACGTTGGTTGGTCCTGGAAATGGGATCCCTGGAGAGGTGATTCTCTTTGAGGCAAGGCGGACTGAGGGGAAGCTGCTCAGACTCAGAAGACCTAATAGGCAGTAGACATACGGGTATCAGCACACTGTCTACAAAGCCTGCATCATGCATAGGTACCCGACACATACGCTGGCCACTATGTGAAATTGGAAGAGACTACTGGGACAATAGTCAAGACGACTGCAGTTACAGACAGAAGTCTATTTAGCTTTATAAATTGAAGACCGGTCATTCCAGGATAATAACACATCCTACGATAAGATGGAAAAGAATTTATGAGGACGAAGATGGTGTGCAAGAATTCAGGATCAAACGGTGTTCGCACTTGTTAAGACTATGAGACGTAGCGTACGATTTTGAGAAAGGTACTTTATTATAGGAGGATTAGAAGTAGTCCGCGAACACTCAGACGTGGGATATAAATATCGAAGTGCCTCCTAAGCTTCTAGACAAGACAAGTAACGGAGAAGAGACCTTAATAATATAACATTGTTTTACCTACGAATCTTTATAAGAATATTTCCTCTATCGATTAAGCGAGTTCTTAGTCGTCATAAACGAAAGAACGACACCGAGCCATACTAGACAAATTTCCGTCTATTACGAAAGATTCAGGCCTAAGTTTTCTCGATAAATATTTAGAGTCGGCTTCCGCCTAACATTGATTCAGGGCAAGATGTGTGGTTGGCTCCATACCAGAGGGGCTTGCAGTTCTCGGTTTTTGCCTCAGACGGAGGAGGGATGTGTGTGTTTACGGTTTTGTTTCTGCCATAGCTATCGCTGCAGGTGAGTTCTTATACCTTAACAACGAATATATGATATAAAAAAAAAAAAAAAAAGGGAAGAGTTAGTTAGTTCTTCACGCAACCATCTAAGTTATTTTCCTACTTATTGTTATAAGAATGAATTTACTTTATTCTATCTACCTCACGATAGTTACATGAACTTAGTATAAGAGGAACGCCTCTACGACTACTAAGTGTAACTGAAGACAAGATAATAGTGTGAACGCACACTATAAGTATTAAGACATAGTATCGAAGATACTATAAGAGAAGTATCGTTGCCTGTCGCGCGTATTGATATAGGAACAGGGCCCCTTAACAGTTGGGTATAAATAATATCATACAGTCCTTACAAAATCATATGAGTATTACAAGTAAGTCAGACTGAGTCATTTTTTTGTAACATTGGAGATTCAACTAACCTATTAGCAAGATTAATATGAATAGTTAAGCACCTTGAATAGGTAGAATCTTTGGCTTTTATAGCTACTATGTGATCACAACATTCAAATATAATACTGTTCATCTTTTAGAGAAGCTGTACTTCTATTACAGAAGGTCCTCATTGTTCAAAACAATCATGTGGTCCATCTCTTTATACCATCTGGTTGGTTCTTTGCATATCTGGTCTGTGATATGTCACAGATTGTTGGTTCCAGATTTCTCTGACAATATAGGTACATTCCTAGTCTTTTGACTTGATATATCAGGAACTACAAGTTACTAATATAAAGAGCCAGAACAACACACACGATGTCTGCTATTCACCTCATTTTTGAAATAACGACAACAAGAATTTACATAATAAGGAGTTTCGACAAATCAGGAGCGCTCGACACTACAACAGTTATCTTACCAAAGGACCTTTAGGTTGGGTGTGGACCTGAAGGACGATGGCTGAGAGTGTGAAAAGAAGTAGGAAGGAGGTGGTACCTGGAAAATGGAAAGGAAAAGGTGTGGCAGGAAGAGATGACGAAAGGGGATTGGAGGATAAGGGGAATTTACAGGATTGGTGGAAGGAGATGGGGAAGGAGTTGATTGGCGAGATTTGGGACAAAGGGGCTGGAGGTGAATTATCATTGGAGGAAATGCAGGGGGCAGTGCTAAGCGGGTTGATGAAAAAGGAAAAAATGAGTAGGGAACATGGACAGAAGGGGGAGGAAGAAGGAAAGAAGAATGGGGGGGAAGAAATAAGAGTGGAGAAGAGGGGAGAGGGGGAAAAAAGGGATGTGGTAATGGTATTGGAAGATGGAAAGAATACAGAGGGAAGCGAACTGGAAGAGAGTAAGCATCCGGTACAAGGGAAGAGGAGAAGGGTGGGATCATGGAACACGAAAGAGGGTATACAAGGAGAGATGGATATAGTGGAGGAGGAGGAGGATGATTTAGGAATCGAGGTAGGGTATAGTAGAGGAATGAGGGAGGGGTTAAGTAAAGAGAAGGAAAGGAAGAGAAAGAGGAAGGGCGAGGAGAGGGGTTGGAAGAGAGAGGAAGTAGGGACGCTACACAGGAGATGGAAAGATTGGAGGGAAAAGGTAGAGGATGTGGAGGAAATTTTGGGAATTGAGCGGGAGGAAGCATTGTGGTTTATGGGACACCTGGATAAGCGGAAGATGAAAGAATATACAAGGCGTATGGAGGACGTGATGGATGTGATAGGAGAGAAATTGAAAGAGGGTGAGAGTGGAAGAGAAGAGGAGGAGAAGAGAAAGAGGAAGGAGGAAGAGGAAAGAATGTGGAAAGAGAAGGGTATCGAAAAGAGAAAGGCGGTAGAGGGAGGAAGGAATTACAAAGAGGTGGCCATGGAAGGAAGGAGGGAATGGGAAGAAGAGGAGAAGAAAGAGATAGAGAAGAAGAAGGAGGCAGAAAGGGAAAAAGAGTACAAGACGAAAAAGGAGAGAGAGAACAGGGTGGCAAATATTATGGAAGTAGTGATGGAATCACAGGACAAGGAGGGGAAAGGGGAAGGAAGTTGGGAGAAACAGGAGTTGGAAAAGAGTTTGAATTTGAAGGAGGGATCGATAAAGGAGGTGAAGGGAAGAGGGAATAGGTTGAGGATAAAAGTAGGGGAAAAGGAAATGTTGGAAGAGTTGACAGAGGTCAAGAAGGAGGAATGGGAGAAGGTAGTGAAAAAGAAGATGGTGGACACGAGAAGAGTGGACCAGTGGGCGGGAGTGATAGTTTCTGGAGTGGATATGAAAGAATGGAGAGGAAAGTTGGGAGAATTTAGGAGAGAGATGGAGAGGGCAAGCAATATAAAGATGATGAAGGGACCAGTCTGGTTAATAAATGAAGAGAAGGCAGAGAGGATGAATTTTAGATATGTGGGAGTGGTGTGCTATGTGGCGAAGGAGTCGGAGAGAAAGGAATTATTGACGATAGGAGTCACGATAAAGGGAGAATGGAGGAAATTGAGAAGATTGGTGACTAGGAGGGAGGTACAATGGTACACGAAATGTGCAAGGTTAGGACACAGATGGTGGGAATGTGGGAAGAAAGAGAATTGGTGTGGAATTTGCGCGAAACTGGAACATACAAGTTGGCAATATAGGTGTGGAATATGCCAGAAATGGAGGATGGGATGCACGCATTACAGAAAGTGTGCAGCTTGCGATAGGAATCACATGATGAACGAAGCGAGTGAGGGAAATTGCGTGGCAATTAGGGCCGAGATGGCAAGGTTAAGGAGTTTGGATTAATGGAGGAAGATAGATTGAGAATAGTGTGGGCAAATGTGAGAATGGGAAGAAATGGAATGTTTGGAGTGACATCAAGGGAAAAGGGAATAGATGTTTATTTACTGCAGGAACTACCGATAGTGGCAGAGGGGAGATTATATGGGATAGATGGATACGATATGGTTGGAGGGAGTTGGGAGAAGAAGGTAAATGGAAAGGGATGTATAGTGGGAACGTTTATACATGAAAAATGGGGAGGAAAATGGAGGGTGAAAGAAAGGGAGAGGTGCAGGATAGGGGTTACAATGGAATTAGGCGGGGGGAGGAAGGTGGAGATATGGAATATATATGTGGGGCAAGGAAAACATGATAGGTATAAATGAGTAGAAGGGGATGGAAATGTGGTGGTAATGTGTTAGGAGTATCCAATTTCGATAGCCTAGGAGTACCCTAGGTAGGGTAACTCTACCCGAGTTCGAGAATCTCAGTCTCCAACACCCTCCTCCGGCCCCCTTACGGGGCCCGCGCGTCATCATACACATCAACCTTAGTTGCGTCCTGTGACTATATGCTCACAGAATTGAAGGTGTCGGAACAACACCGTATACATTGCTGCCGTATATCCGACCGAAAGCCGTTCAGAGGATATATAAGAGGGGACCTCTGGCTAGACCTGGGAAGTGGAACGAAGTCAATCCGTCAACTACTCAGGGAGTTACCAGGCTTCAAAGATATGACATCCTTGGCATGGGCCTTAAGTAACAGGACGTTTTTGCACAAGGTCATGAGATGAATGTTAGGAGGTTCGGGATAACGAACCAATGCATTCACATCTACCCTTCGATGATTAGAAAGAGTCTAGAGCTCCTGGAAACAATACCAAGGAAGCCAACAAGCTTCGAGGAGTGTTGCAACTATGATAAGGGGTGTACCGCAGTTGCGGGATTTACAACCAACACGACACGAAGGTCCACCCCTTCTACATAGAACAATCAGGAGTTGCCGACCGAAGAATTATGAGACTATTCAATAGAATGGCCTCTCCTCTACGAGAAGAGAGTCATCGGAATGAATTCTATCGGTTAGTTGTTGGGTTATCACGACTAGAAGTCATTGACTCCAGCATATTTACAGATGTAGTCTCGTATCAAGACTGATCCTCTTGGTAACGAAAAGAACCATTGGAGCCAACAAAGTTCGACTTGAGAACTTGGCTACAGGTCTACAGACTCTGAGGATCGGATAATTACTACTGGTGACAAGTATGTCTCCCAGGCAGGAAATAGTAATTACTGAAGATGGTGTGATGGTTTTCAGGGTCTCCCGGTGTTCGCACCATCATGGAGAACTCGACGTTGCGCATTAGACTCGAAGAGGTACATATTTTGTATGTTAGATAGATGTAGTCCGCGAACACTCAAACGCGGAATATAAATATCGAAGTGCCTCCCAAGCTTAAGACATCATCAAGCAAGGGAGAAGAGACCTTAACAATATAATATTGTTTTTACGATTCTATCCTATTTTCTTGCACTCTTAGTAGTCATAAACGAAACGAGTTGCTTCCGAGCCTTCCTAGACAAATCTCCATCTACACGAAAGAATCCCGATTGGCCTAGACAACTATAAGTCTATACCGGTTGCCTCCGCCTAACAGTATATTGTTAGATCTCCTTGTTACCAAGGCTCTCTACCTATGAGTGAACCACGGTTCACATCACCTCCTCAACGCACGATACGGCGAGACACTAAGTGTCTAGCCCTCTATCCATAAAACCATTGCCTCCAACACTCTGGCTTGGTTAGCTGGGGTACGAGCACAAAGAGAAAAAGAGATGTCGCAGCCTCCAAAGCAAATCGGTCCAGGGGAACCGATGGATACTTCAGGGGACAATAGTCCCAGTGCCTTCAGTAATCCTACCTCTCTCAATCCAGCCCTCTGAAATCCAAGAAGAGGAGGAAGGACCCCTAGCATTGCACGGACATCAAGAGCAACATCTCCTCATTCCAGATCTACTACACCACATCCGAATACCTACGCCATCGATCTCGCAAGACTCGCGGCCCGGTTAGGTGTGGTTATTGGGCAGATCCATCAAGACATTACCACCAGTATCGACACCTCCAATATTGCATTTGAAACCCTCTCTGCAGATTCTCAGGAAAATGCAAGAGGGTTAATCAAAGTCTAACAACAATTATTGGAAGGGCAGGATCTGCATGATAACGAGATGACACTCGTATTGCAGCAGTGTGTCTTGGTGGAAGCTAACATTCGGGATATTCAGACCCAGTGTAACGAGACTCCACTGAGTACTATTACAAGTTAGCCAAACCTATACCCATACCGGAGTCAAGAGACTACCGCGGTAGGGATGGCGGTAGATAAAGGTCTACCAAGTAGAGGTACCGTTGGTTAGGTACCTCAGTCGGGCATGCTAGGCTATATCAGAGGTACATAGGTCCTAGTAATGGTTGGGGGTTACCCTACTCAGTAGGGTAACCCAAGTAGTCAATTTGGGAGTTACCCTGAATTGCTTGACGGAGAGTCCAGGTAAAGTTACCCTACTCTGTAGGGTAACTCGGGGTACAGTTACCCTACCTTCGGACTAGGGTTACCCTGCCTTAGGCCACGGGTTACCCTGCTATGGAGTCAAGTTACCCTACCTTGAAAGTAACTTGTTACGCAGGACTTCGGGGGAAGTTACTAGATTGTTTGTCACGCGAAACTACATAGGGTGTTCGATTCTCAGGTTGTGCGGATCACTCCGGCACAACCAGTTGAGCTCCGAACAAGCTGTAACTTGGAGGTGTGGTGGCTAACACCCCCCTCCGGCCCCGTTATAAGTCCCTAGCGTCATGGGCTACAGCCTGAAGAGTTGCTGTAAGTCTAGCAAAAGTCTCCCGGTGGAGATGCTTCCATAACACCGTATACGTCCACGCCGTCCGTCCGACCGGAAGCTGTCCGCAGGATATATGAGGGGACAGAGGGGAACCTGGAGAATGGCCTCCAGGTGGTTTCGTGTAAAACGGACCAAAACTGACGGAGTAATACTGCTTTGAAGTAAAGAGTAGTATGTGAGGTTACCGGAGGCCAGTAGGCGAGGTAACCGAAGTCCGTTGCCCCGAAAGAGTAATAGTATTGGAGAATCGTTAAGGACTCTAAGACACTAGTCTGGGGCCACGATATGACCTACTTCTAAGAGGGTTGACTGTGGGTAGCGCCTATTGGTAGTCAACCTCCGAAGTGGTCTATCGGGGGAGCTACGTGGCTATCTTCCGGAATGATATGGAAATGAGTAGAACCGGATAGATGTTCAGGAGCCGCGAATGCTTGCAGAAGACTAAGTGTATATGGGTAGAGAGTTCCATAGTTGGTATAGTATCCGCACGGGCATGACAGCTCGCCACTGGCATGACCACGATATGAAGAGTTTTTACTCCTGCAGTTGCATTGGAGATGCAGCGGCTAAAACACTTCTATCGGGCAGATGTTAGAACACCACCGAGTGGTCTGGTTCGCTACGGAGGATCGTTGGTCCGACCCATAGAGGTTGGCTAGACAGCCCACGGGAGTTGGGTGCTCGCGAACGCAGAGTAGTGATGGGGAGTAACTGGCAGCATACCAAACCTACTTAAGTATATGCGAGTTCTCCTCTACTCTGGCAATCAACTACCTCTCGAGATCAGGACTTAATTGAGTAAAGTTGTGGCTTAACGATATTAAGTTTTACCGTTTATTTTTTCAACTCTACTGTTGATTATCTTTATCTTTACTTCTGAAAGAATACTTCGGTGCGGTCGCAACCTCGGGATCCATCTTCCCAGAGGGAGCCCCCGTTACACCCAGTTGGCAAAGGAGATTGCTGCTAAGTTAGTACAGCAAGATGCTCGACATGAGCATCATGAGGGAGTAACCTCTCAATTGCAACGAGAAGCTCTAGAAAGAGACCTCACCCTGGAACGAGATTTCCAGGCATTCAAGGATAACTAATTCCAACCAAACATGACACTACGAGCCATGATATCTAACCTCGCCGAAAGGCAAGAACGCGAGGCTAATAGCTACAGTGACTTCACCCGAACAATACAGCGAGACCAAACTCGTATCATGGATACTCTTGGAATGCTGACAGATCGGGTAACGGAGCTCTCACAAAATCGACCAACTGGTCGACAAGTAGCATTGGAGTCGGTCCATGAATGTTAGGCAGAAGCAAGAGAGGAGACTCAACCTCCAGAGGGGCCTTCCCGAGATAAGGGAAAGTAAAGAGAGGGAGAACCTCCCATCCCTGTGGCACCAGGGGGTGACCCAGATGACGATGGGAGTGATGATGAAGGAGGAAACGGAGGAAGACGTGGTGGAGGCCCATCCAGGTTTAGCCGCGGATTGACACCCGAACAACGTGGAATAACCGATGTATTAGCAGCAGCTTTTGCATTAACCACTAAACGACCGGCTGATGCACCCCCATTTTTCGTAGCGAAATCTTCACAATGCGTTCGCTATTGGTTACTACAATGTGTGGACTACTTCGAAAGAAATCCTAGAACTTGGGACAATGACTGAGAAAGGGTCATCTTTGCACTAGGAAGAACTAAAGGGGAGTTAGTCAACCCGGTAGCAATGTGGTACCGTAGGGCTATGGATGGACTCCATGGGGTGGAACAAGATGCCGGCCTGGCAACCTGGACACGCTTCGACCACGAGTTCACAGAATGGTTCGCATCAATTGAGGAAGGACGAAAGGGGGTCCGTGATATGGAGAAAGTTGAATTTAAAGATAATATTCAAAACTACGTCCAAATCATGACCAATCTTAATACGAAGGCCAAACTAACTGGCCCCGCATGGCGTCTGGCGATGGAAAAGAAGTTACCAGCCAGCATACGTTTACGCCTGTCCCTCAAGACCTTCGATACCGATGGAGAATGGGAAGCAGCACTCAGAAAGGCAGGCCAAGAGGAGGAGGAACTAAAGGAACGGGACCACCTGTTACGGGATAGACCAAAACCCATAAAAACTTCTTCCGAGGATAGGAAACCTGATAAGCCCAGGTTTAAGAAGGAGAAACCCCAAATCAAAGGTGGTGGTCCCTTCCAAAAGCGGAGAAGGGAACCGGAACCCGATGAACCGGCAAAAAGACCCGGCGGAGTCAATAAACAAACGCATACCAACTTCAAAAAGGCCCATGAAGGAATTCCCCAGTCCATCATCGACGAACGAAATAAAGACGGCATATGCACACGTTGTGGAAAGAAAAACCATGACTATAAAACATGCTGGGGACAAATTAAGGTGTCTACTACAAGGGCAGAGCGACCTACTCTCCCTATTAGACATAGGGCTAGAACGGTAGCTACGGTATACCGTCCCCGCAACATTTCCACTGCCCAAACACCTAGAGGAAACAAACTTTGGAAACTAGGCAAAGATGAGGAAATGACTTAGGTCACCTCATGTGGCACCAACGGCGACGGCGTTTGGGTAGTCGGGGTTCCTTAGGATACGAAACCGGAATCAAAATTTGGAACACCCCGGGGCTGGGGTGAAGTTAGTGAATGGAACCAAGCACCAGCGGTATTATCGTCTGGGTAGTCCGCCAGGGTAAGCGGGAACCAAAAATAACACCTTGACCAGGCACCTCATCCATACCAGCAGGCAGGCATATTAAGTAGGGTTGTGGGTAAGAGACCTCCAGTCAGAAGGGTTGCCGAATTCATGACGATGAAATCGGCCTGAAAGATTGTGCATGCCCACACTCCCGAACCTATCAGTCCTGAAGCCGAGTTATGTCGGAAAGAGGGGATGGTTCAAGCGCCCGGACAAGACCAGCGAATAAACTAGTTAGTCTCTCTAGTATGCTAGTTATTCCGCAGACCTTACCCACAAACATTTTCCACTCGCAGTTAGTTGCTAGGGTTGGTGAAGGATGATACGGACGACTATATCACGTGTCGGGATCTTAACCCCAGAAAACATATGTGGAGTTGCAGGACACGTATCCGGGAAGTTGTACCAGCTGGACAGCACCGGGGATACCTCTATGTTGCACACACAGCTGTTTCTGGTTGGAAGATCAAACCAATCCTTAAGGGAAAAGGAATTGGAGAGGAACAATAGGCTTCGCGAAAGCCAACCTCGTTACCACCAAGGCCCTAAGTATGAGAGAAAGGAGAGGCATCCAGCCTAAGAACTGGTCATGCACTATTAAGTGTATCAGTGAAACGGCGAGTAGGGATTTAGGATTTTCTTTATTAATAGGAAACCAGTTTGTCTGAGGAGACCAGTATGGTCGAAACTGCGCGGGCGCGGTAACAAACATCCTAGTTGTTATCAAAACCTCAGACATGTCGAAACGAAAAGACGACGGTTCGACCCCTCATCCAAAGAGACGCGCGTTTGACGTACCAAAACCTACACGATATGACTGTCCTGAGGGATATGCTCATATCCATGTTTTAAATCCAAACAGACAAAGATACAAAATCCGTGTTCTATTAGATTCAGGATCCAACGTGTTCCTAATCAACAAAGACCTCGTTAAGGAATTAAAAATTCCGTTCACAGAAAGACCGAATCCGGTCGCTATTCAAGGATTCGATGGAGTACAATCTCCATCGGGAGGAAAATTTTATACGCGTCCATTATGGCTTGAAATTGGACGCAACAAACATTTATCCGAAGTTGCGTGCGAAATCGCAGCAGCAGGAGACTACGGGATGATTATCCCGTTTGGGTGGTGGCATTCAGAACACCCCCTATCGAATATTGGGGATCCCGACAACTGGGAATTCAAAGACCCCAAATGTAAAACTACATGTGTGGAAGAAGAAGACGAAGGAATCGCAGACATGTTCGAATACGACGAAACGGTAGCCTGGGATGAGAATGCAATTCAAATTGGAAGAATCGGTGCCGTCGAAGATCCGAATGAAGTCAACTTCGACTCACTCCCCAAACACTACTGGGGATTCAAGAAACTCTTCCTACCACAAACCTCGGCGAAGCTACCACCAAGGAGAACGTTTGATCATGAAATCAAGTTAGTTGACGGAGCAAAACCATCTTGGGGACCCATCTATCCACTATCCGAGAAACAATTAAAACTCCTACGCGAATACCTTAAAGAAATGATCCGACAAGGAAAGATTAAACGAAGTCAGTCGCCATTTGGTGCACTGATCCTTTTCACACCGAAGGCTGATGGCCGACTACGTTTGGTAGTGGATTACCGGAACTTAAATAAGATCACCATCTTAAACAAGTACCCGTTACCACTAATGTCGGAACTACGCGATCGAGTGGCAGGTGCAACCATCTTTTCAAAAATTGATTTAAAAGATGGTTATAACCTGATTCGGATAAAAGAAGGGGACGAATGGAAAACAGCCTTCCGAACAAGATACGGGCACTATGAATACAACGTAATACCTTTCGGACTAGCTAATGCTCCGGCGACGTTCCAAGACATGATGAACGAAGTTCTCCGAGAACATCTTGACCAAGGCGTTGTCTGCTACCTCGACGATATTCTCATCTATTCAAAGACCGAGAAAGAATATATCGAGTTGGTAAAAAAGGTTCTGCAAAAATTAGTGGATTTCCAACTCGCGATTTCAATTAAGAAATCCTTCTTCCATGTAAAAGAGGTGGAATTTTTAGGCTATATAGTAGCCGTCAACGGGGTGTCTATGAGCACCCGAAAGGTGGACTCCGTATTAGACTGGAAGGCACCTAAGTCAGTTAAGGAAGTCCAGATATTCCAAGGATTTGCGAATTTTTACCGACACTTTATAGAAAACTTCTCTAAAATCTGTGCTCCGATCACGGAAACATTGAAGGACGATCCGAAAAAGTTCCGGTGGGGCCCGGAACAAGAGGCAGCTTTTCAAGAACTTAAGAGAAGATTCACTTCTGCCCCTATTCTACACCATTTCTTTCCTGAAAGAGAAACGGTCGTGGAAACAGACGCTAGCGACTTCGCTTTAGGATGCGTCATATCATAGTTCGTGGAAAAACGACTCCATCCGGTGGCGTTTCATTCCTGCAAACTGAACTCAGCGGAGCGGAATTACGAGATCCACTATAAAGAACTATTGGCGATCCTAGAAGCATTCAAAGAATGGTGCCAATACTTGGTTGGAACTGAGAAACCGGTTACTGTCTATACCGATCACCAAAACCTCTAATATTTCCTGTAACAGGGGCTCCCTCTGGGAAGATGGATCCCGAGGATGCGACCGCACCGAAGTATTCTTTCAGAAATAAAGATAAAGATAATCAACAGCAGAGCGTTGAAAAAATAAAACGGTAAAACTTAATATCGTTAAGCCGCAGCTTTACTCAATTAAGTCCTTGTCTCGAGAGGTAGTTGATTGCCAGAGTAGAGGAGAACTCGCATATACTTAAGTAGGTTTTGGTATGCTGCCAGTTACTCCCCATCACTACCCTGCGTTCGTGAGCACCCAACTCCCGTGGGCTGTCTAGCCAACCTCTACGGATCGGACCAACGATCCTCCGTAGCGAACTAGACCACTCGATGGTGTTCTAACATCTGCCCGATAGAAGTGTTTTAGCCGCTGCATCTCCAATGCAACCGCAGGAGTAAAAACTCTTCATATCGTGGTCATGCCAGTGGCGAGCTGTCATGCCCGTGCGGATACTATACCAACTATGGAACTCTCTACCCATATACACTTAGTCTTCTGCAAGCATTCGCGGCTCCTGAACATCTATCCGGTTCTACTCATTTCCATATCACTCCGGAAGATAGCCACGTAGCTCCCCCGATAGACCACTCCGGAGGTTGACTACCAATAGGCGCTACCCACAGTCAACCCTCCTAGAAGTAGGTCATATCGTGGCCCCAGACTAGTGTCTTAGAGTCCTTAACGATTCTCCAATACTATTACTCTTTCGGGGCAACGGACTTCGGTTACCTCGCCTACTGGCCTCCGGTAACCTCACATACTACTCTTGACTTCAAAGCAGTATTACTCCGTCAGTTTTGGTCCGTTTTACACGAAACCACCTGGAGGCTATTCTCCAGGTTCTCCTCTTCCCCCTCATATATCCTGCGGACAGCTTCCGGTCGGACGGACGGCAGTGACGTATACGGTGTTATGGAAGCATCTCCACCGGGAGACTTTTGCTAGACTTACAGCAACTCTTCAGGCTGTAGCCCATGACGCTAGGGACTTATAACGGGGCCGGAGGGGGGTGTTAGCAACCACACCTCCAAGTTACAGCTTGTCCGGAGCTCAACTAGTTGTGCGGGAGTGATCCGCACAACCTGAGAATCGAACACCCTATGTAGTTTCGCGTGACAAACAATCTAGTAACTTCCCCCGAAGTCCTGCGTAACAAGTTACTTTCAAGGTAGGGTAACTTGACTCCATAGCAGGGTAACCCGTGGCCCAAGGCAGGGTAACCCTAGTCCGAAGGTAGGGTAACTGTACCCCGAGTTACCCTACAGAGTAGGGTAACTTTACCTGGACTCTCCGTCGAGTAATTCAGGGTAACTCCCAAATTGACTACTTGGGTTACCCTACAGAGTTGGGTAACCCCCAACCATTACTAGGACCTATGTACCTTTGGTATGGCCTAGCATGCCCGACTGAGGTACCTAACCACCGGTACCTCCACCCGGTAGACCTAAGTCTACCGCCAGCCCTACCGCGGTAGTCTCTTGACTCCGGTATGGGTGTAGGTTTGGCTACTTGTAATAGTACTCAGTGGAGTCTCGTTACATTTCCTCACCTCAAAGGTCTGGAGCGGTCGTCAAATCCGCTGGGCGCAGAAGCTCGCAGATTACAATTTCAAAATTGTCTACCGCCCGGGCACCAGAGGTGGAAAACCGGATGCACTCAGTCGACAGCCGGAGTACTGTCCTGAGGAGGGAGCTGCACATCGCGAACAAGCGATCCTGAAGCCCGAACATTTCCAAATCAGTTCGGTTACGAGAACTAAGATGAGGGAAATTCGAATCTGCTTACTTACAGGTAACCCTGAAGGCGATATATGTGCCGACGACATCCAAGAGGAGCCCAAATGGAATGATCCCAATTCCATTATTCGGGTCAAAAGGTTAGACACAAGAGCAAGGCTTCCAACCAAGGGCTCAAGAATGGCAGCAGGCCATGATCTCTACGCTCTGCAAGAAGATATAGTCCCAGCAAGGGGACAGTTAGTAGTCGGAACTGGTATAGCGGTAGGACTACCAGTTGGAACATACGGAAGAATTGCTCCCAGAAGCGGGTTAGCCGTTAAAAGCGGGATTGCAACAGGTGCCGGAGTAATCGATGCGGATTACACTGGAGAACTCAAAGTTCTACTATTCAACCACCGAGACGCGGACTGTCACATCAAAGAAGGGGACCGTATTGCTCAACTAGTGATAGAAAAGATTAATACCGCTGATATGATGGAAATAGATAGCCTGGACGAAACAGAAAGAGGAACGGTGGGATTTAGTAGCACAGATATTGCTACAAGAGCTATGACTATCCAAGATATTGAACCAGTAGTCAGCCAGCTCTATGCGTCAAAGGATCAGAATAAACACTGGTATGACGTATCCGAAATACCCGAACGAATCCTCATGACTAGCACTATACTAGCCCGCAAAGAATTAAAGAAATTCAATCCCGAATTTCTGGAGCAGATTCTGAAGGCCATTCCAGGCGATAAGGAATGGCTCAAGCGAAGAAAAGAGTTGGAAAATCTCCGAGACAATGACAAACCTTTCCCGAAGGATTGGACCCTAACCGATGATTTGCTGTACTATAAGTAAAGACTATTCGTACCAAACAACCAGAGCCTTTACACCACAATAGCCGAAGGATGTCACGACGCAAAGATTGCAGGACATTTCGGACAAGAAAAAACTCTCGAAATCATCATGCGAGACTTTCATTGGAAAGGTTTGGCAAATTGGGTAAACGATTATGTACGGTCATGTGACGACTATCAACACAACAAGTCACAACGCTATGCGAAGTATGGTCTACTTCAACCACTATCAATACCATATGCAGCTTGGGCATCCATATCCGTGGACTTTATAACACAATTACCGCATAGTCAAGGATGTACCAAAATAATGCTAGTGGTTGATCGGTTTACCAAGATGGCCCATTTCATCGGACTAGAGGGAACGGCGACTGCGAAAGATGTCGCTACCGCCTTCATGAAGGAAATATGGAAGCTACACAGCTTACCATCAGAAATTGTCTCAGATATGGACCCGAAGTTTGCAGGAGAGTTTTGGAAATCATTGTGTAAAGCATTGGATATAAAAAGAAGGATGTCAACTGCATACCATCCATAAACTGATGGATAAACTGAATGAACCAACCAAGTGCTGGAAGGTTACTTACGAAGTTTTGTCAATTACGATCAGGACGATTGGTATCAACTCCTACCCTTAGCCGAACATGCTTACAACAACTCGGCAACCAATGCACACGGAATGACCCCATTCTACGCAAACTATGAGTTCCATCCTCAAACGGAATGGATCAAGGAGTGCGAAGCGCATAATCCAGGAGCAACCCTCTACGCGAACTGGAGAAAAACGATTCACGAGCAAGCACGGCAAGCACTCCAACAGACAGGAGAAGCTATGGCCAAATATTATGATAGAAAGGCAAAGCAACAACCAGACTTCAAACCCGGCGATAAAGTAATGTTAAACGCAAAGAATATTCGCACCCGCCCGAAGTCCAAAAAGTTAAGCACAAAACTTTATGGACCTTTCGTGATTCTGTGAAAACGAGGAAGCCGAGCATTCAAACTCAACATATCGGATCGTTGGAATATACACCTAGTATTCCATGTTTCTCTGTTAGAACCCTACAGAGAGTCAGTACGAGCAGACCGACAACAACGTCCCAGGGAACCTGAAGATATCGAAGGTGACCTACAATGGGAGATAGAAAAGATTGTAAGAAGTGAGATAGGCTCTTACAGGAAAAGAGTCCGTGGTCACTATCAACAGATGCGCGAGCTATGGTACTTTCTTAAATGGCAGGGGTGTTCCGAAGATGAGAACACTTGAGAACCTGCGACGGGGATGGATAATGCGAGAGAATTGATGGAAGAATTTCATCGCGATAACCTGGAAATGCCACGACGGGCAGAGGAAGGACGATGAAGATAAGGTTTTCCTGCCGTGGACAAGCAAACGCGGAAGGTTTTTTACCCTGCTTTCATCGGGTCCTTAAATGATTAATGTTTAAGGTTTATTATTTAATATTTAAAATTTAATGTTTAATTTTTATTTTTGTACCCAAGGGGCATTCGAGGCGAAGCCCTAGAGGAGGGAGCTCATGTTAGGAGTACCCGATTCCGATAGCCTAGGAGTACCTTAGGTAGGGTAACTTTACCCGAATCCGAGAATCTCAGTCTCCAACACCCCCCTCCGGCCCCCTTACGGGGCCTGCACGTCATCATACACATCAACCTTAGTTGCGTCCTGTGACTATATGGTCACAGAATTAAAGGTGTCAGAATAACACCGTATACGTCGCTGCCATCCGTCCGACCGAAAGCTGTTCGCAGGATATATAAGAGGGGACCTCTGGCAAGACCTGAGAAGTGGAACGAAGTCAATCCGTCAACTACTCAGGGAGTTACTAGGCTTCAAAGAAGAGACATCTTCGACATGGGCCGTAAGTAACAGGACGTTTTCGCACAAGGTCTTGAAATGAATGTTAGAAGGTTCGGGATAACGAACCAATGCATTCACATCCACCCTTCGACGATTAGAAAGAGTCTAGAGCTCCTGGAAACACTACCAAAGAAGCCAACAAGCTTCGAGAAGTGTTGCAACTATGATAAGCGGTGTACCGCAGTTGCGGGATTTACAACCAACACGACACGAAGGTCCACCCCCTCTACATAGAACAATCAGGAGTTGCTGACCGAAGAATTATGAGACTATTCAATAGAATGGCCTCTCCTCTACGAGAAGAGAGTCATCGGAATGAATTCTATAGGTTAGTTGTTGGGTTATCACGACTAGAAGTCATTGACTCCAGCATATTTACAGATGTAGTCTCGTATCAAGACTGATCCTCTTGGTAACGAAAAGAACCATTGGAGCCAACAAAGTTCGACTTGAGAACTTGGCTACAGGTCTACAGACTCTGAGGATCGGATAATTACTACTGGTGACAAGTATGTCTCCCAGGCAGGAAATAGTAATTACTGAAGATGGTGTGATGGTTTTCAGGGTCTCCCGGTGTTCGCACCATCATGGAGAACTCGACGTTGCGCATTAGACTCGAAGAGGTACAGATTTTGTATGTTAGATAGATCTAGTCCGTGAACACTCAGACGCGGAATATAAATATCGAAGTGCCTCCCCACCTTTAGACATCATCAAGCAAGGGAGAAGAGACCTTAACAATATAATATTGTTCTTACGATTCTATCCTATTTTCTTGCACTCTTAGTAGTCATAAACGAAACGAGTTGCTTCCGAGCCTTCCTAGACAAATCTCCGTCTACACGAAACAATCCCAATTGGCCTAGACAACCATAAGTCTATACCGGTTGTCTCCGCCTAACACAATGGGAGATATAAATGCGAGACATGAGAGATAGGGAGGAGAAGGGACAGTGGAAAACAGAGAGGGAAGAAGGGTGGTGGAGTGGATGGATGATGAGGGGTTTAGGTTGGGAACACCGAGAGGGATACTGACAAGAAGAGATGACAACATAAGAGGAGGGGGTGGGGTGATAGATGTGGGAGTATGGACGGGGGCATTAGAAGTGGAAGGAAAAGTTTGGGAGGGGGTAGTGGGAATCGACCACAGACGTATTGAGATGAAAGTGAGAGTGAAAGGGATGATAATAGAGAAAGACGAACAGCAGAGGTGGATGATAGATTGGGAAAGGTTAGAAGCGATGTGGAGGATTAAGCGAGATTGGGAAAAATGGTATGAAGCAATGGACGGAAGTAGGAAGAGGTTGGATATGGTGGTAAGAGAACTGGAAGATTATGTGAGAAAGACAGTAGAAGAATGCAAAGGAAGGAGAAATTGGAAGGACGGGAAGAAAAGGTAGTGGAATAGGAAAGTGGAGGAGGAATATAAGGAGGTGAGAAGGAAGGAAAAAAGGTAGTAAGAGGAAGGAGGACCGGAAAGAAAGAAAGAAATGGAAGAAGGAAGAAAGGATTTTAGAAGGATTGTGGAAAGGGAAAAAGCTGAACATTGGAAGAAGTATTTAGAAGGAATGAAATTGAACGAAGGGTTCAGATGGGTGAAAGGGGACAGAGATTTCGTGGTAGATTTGCCACCAATAGAGGTGGAAGGAGGGAGGAGAGTGGAAGGAGATGCAGAAAAGGGAGAGGCGATTTTATTAGGGCTGGGAAAAAGAGAAGATAAGGACCAGAAGGAAGAAAGAGGAAGGGTGGCGAGGGTGGATCTGGAGGAGGAGGAGGTGGAAGAAGTGATAAAAAGGCAGAAAGATAACAAAGCGGCGGGAAATGATAGGATAGGAGGGAAAGTTTGGAAAAGATTATGGAGGGTGGAAGGGGGAAAGAGAACAATTTGGAGCATATACAAAGAGAGTTTGGAATTAGGATATATGCCAGAGAGATTTAGGGAAAGCATTGGTATAATAATGAGGAAACCGAGGAAGGAGGATTATGGATTACCGGGAAGCTACAGGGTTATAAATTTGTTGGATGTACTGGGAAAGGGGTTAGAAAGATTAGTATGTGGAAGATTGGAGAAATTGTTAGGAGTACCCGATTCCGATAGCCAAGGAGTACCCTAGGTAGGATAACCTTACCCGAGTTCGAGAATCTTAGTCTCCAACACCACACTCCGGCCCCCTTATGGGACCCGCGCGTCATCATACACATCAACCTTAGTTACGTCCCGTGACTATATGGTCACAGAATTGAAGGTGTTAGAATAACACCGTATACGTCGCTGCCGTCCGTCCGACCGAAAGCTGTTCGCAGGATATATATGAGGGGACCTCTGGCTAGACCTGGGAATTGGTGACGCCCTCAAGTTGTTTGTTGTTTCTCCGCCTCCCGCCCTCCCGACCTTGTCCTCTGCCACAGCTTGGTTCGACAGCAACGTCAACCGCCTCCGCACTACCCTCCTCCTGCACACCCCCCTCAACCGTATGTCGACCCATTCCAAACCTTGGTGGTCGCCCCTCCTCTCCTCCCTCAGAATCTCGTTTCACGCCGCTACTCGTCGTGCCCGCAGGACCCCTTGTGTGGACTCCCTGGCTGAGGCCCGGAGGTCCCGCAACGCCTACTTCAAGGCCATCAAGCAGGCCAAGCGAAGGCACTGGGACGAATTCCTCTCCTCTGCAACCCCTAAGACTGTATGGACAGCCAAACGCTTCGCGATAGGTCGCCCCCCAGACCGATTCCCATCTTTCCCAGAAGCCGACACCCCGATCGCTGTCAACACCGCTCTCCTGACCCACTTTTTTCCCCCTAGGGAGTCATCCTCCCCCCCAACTATCCTACGGCCGTTCCGGGACCTCGACGTCCTCACGAAAGAGGAGGTATCCAAAGCCCTGGCATCCAGCTCAAGTTCGTCCGCCCCCGGCCCCGCCCACATCCCGTACTCAGTCTGGAAGAGAGTCCACGGCACCAACCCAAAGATCCTCACGTCCCTCCTGGGCCCCCTCCTGCTCTATGGTTTTCACCCGTCCTCCCTCAAACAGGCCGATGGTATTGTCCTCGACAAGCCTGGCAAGGCCTCCTATGACACCCCGGCCTCCTTTCGTATTATCGTCCTCCTCCAAACCCTATCCAAGATCCTGGAGCGTGTGGTAGCTGTAAGGCTAGCCGCAGTTGCTCGGGCCCTTGGCCTCGTCCACCCCAACCAATGTGGTTCACTATCGGGTATGGGTACCTTTGACGCCCTTGCCACCCTCTCACATGAAGTCCGTCTTTCGCACTGCATGGGCCTCTGCTCCTCCACGCTCTTCCTTGACATCAAAGGAGGTTTTGACAACGTCGACTCCGCTGCCATGTGCGGCAAACTTCGGGAAAGGGGCGTTCAGCCCTACCTCGTCTCATGGGTCCGATCCTTCCTGCACGGCAGACACTGCCGCCTCCTATACCAGGGTTCCCCTAGGGTCCTCTCGCCGGTCCAGGTCGGCACCCCCCAGGGTTCACCTGTCTCCCCCCTTCTTTTCCTGATCTACGTTTCCTCCCTCCACTTTCCAGTCCCCAACGGCTTAATCCTCTCCTATGTTGACGACTTCGCTATAACTGTCTCCTCGCCCTCCTACAGACGTAACGTCCAGAAGCTGCAGGCAGTCGCTTCCTCTCTCACATCGAAGGGAAGGCGCATAGGCGTTGCTTTCTCCCTTCCCAAAACAGAACTGATGCACTGGAGGACGCCCCAACAGAGAGGGCCCCCGTGCCTCCTCCCCGTCTCAGTGGACTCAGTCCCCTACAAACCGGCCCAAGTACTACGGTGGTTGGGCTACTGGCTGGAACCCGCGACACCTTCGTTGGACCGCGCCACCACCCCTCATTTCACCAGGCGACTCGCCCTGGCTGAAGCTGCCCTCGCTACAATAGACCGCCTGTCCCGGCCAGGCAAGGGTCTCGCACCACACCTGTGTCACCGTCTCGCCTCGTCCTTGGTCCGCCCCATCCTTCTTTACGGCAGCGACCTTCTCTCCCCCAACTCCAGGATGCTCGACAAGATGAGGGCATTCTGGCACCGGGTACAGAGATGGGTTACGAACTGCTTTGCCTCCACCAATACGGCCATTCTTCCTTGTGAAGCATCGCTCCCACCCATTGACCTTCTTATCAAACACCTTCAGCGCCTGGCGGCAGTCCGCCTGGTCTGCCTCCCGCCCGAAATCAACCCGGCTACTGCCCGCTTGGACCACTCGGTCCCGACTACGTCCCCCTTTAGGGCTCCCGACTCCCTCCGCCTCCCTGGGTCTGTCAGGGGCTGGCACTCATGGACGGGCCCAAACTACCGCCCCCTCAGATGGTTCACCAAGCCACCCTCCCCACCCAATCGGCGTCATCTCCCGGTCGATGCGGTGGCCCACCGCATTCACTCCATCATCGGCGGCCGCCACGACCCCCTTCCTCCGGCGAACCCTCTCCTCCTGCCTCCGCTGCAGGTAGCCCCGCTGGGGGCTCCTGCCCTCTACGCTTCTGTCAAGGCCCGGTGCCGTGAGGAACTCCTCACCTCGTGGCGGCTCCTGTCGCCTCCCCCGCCCTACTACCTCTTTGGCCCCACCCTGCGCCCGCACCCCTTCATGGGCCTGGGGCGTTTCCTCTCGGGCCGGCTCCACCAGATGCGTGCTGGCAAGAGCTACCTAGCCGCCCATCCCTCTTGGCACGACGCCGACCCCTCTCGCCTCTGCCCTTGATGTGAGAAGGGGGACGAGACGTTCGAGCATGCCCTCCTTTTCTGCCCTGCCAAGTCTGCAGCCCGCGGTCGCCACCTCCAGGGGATCACGGATATTGGACCTGACTCTTCTCTGTGGACCTCGATTCCGATGCTTTTGGGCCTCGGACGTTATCTCACTGCTACCAAGACTGGTTTCCCCCCTGACATGTATGCACACTATGCCCCCCGCCTGCCCTCTCTCTCCCCCTCCCCTTCCCTTCCTGCCTCGCCTCGGTTGTCGTTGGCTGGGTCGCCAAGTGGTCTAAGTGGTGGAAGGTCTCCTGTTTGATTTCATTTACTTGTTGTTATTATGAGTTTTTGATTTGTTTCCGCTACGATGCTAGGTAGTTAGTAGTTTTCCTTTATAAGTCCTGTGTAGGCAATGCGTCGGTTATTGGACGCCATAGGAGGATCTGGTTTTGGTTTTTCGTTTGTTTGTTGATTGATTTTGGGTTTTGTTTCTGCCATAGCTAGCGCTGCATGCACGTTCTTGTACCTTAACCAAACAATGAATATATGATATAAAAAAAAAAAAAAAAAAAAAAAAAAAAAATGGCTAGACCTGGGAAGTGGAACGAAGTCAATCCGTCAACTACTCAGGGAGTTACTAGGCTTCAAAGATATGACATCTTTGGTATGGGCCGTAAGTAACAGGACATTTACGCACAAGGTTATGAGATGAATGTTAGGAGGTTCGGGATAACGAGCCAATGCACTCACATCCACCCTTCGATGGTTAGAAAGAGTCTAGAGCTCCTGGAAATGCTACTAAAGAAGCCAACGAGCTTTGAGGAGTGTTGTAACTATGATAAGCGGTGTACCGCAGTTGCGGGGTTTATAACCAACACAACACGAAGGTCCACCCCCTCTACATAGAACAATCAGGAGTTGCTGACCGAAGAATTATGAGACTATTCATTAGAATGGCCTCTCCTCTACGAGAAGAGAGTCATCGGAATGAATTCTATCGGTTAGTTGTTGAGTTATCATAACTAGAAGTCATCGACTCCGGCATGTCTGCAGATGCAGTCTCGTATCAAGACTGATCCTCTTGATAACGAAAAGAACTATTGGAGCCAACAAAGTTCGACTTGAGAACTCGGCTACAGGTCTACTATTACCGAAGACGGGGCCGAAGGTCCCGTCGAGGATATATTTACTTAGCAGTAAATCGGAAGAGCACGGTATGCTAATGAGCAAAAATCTTTTTTGTGTGTAAATAAGGTAGGGGAAGCGCGGACACTGGTGAATAGCGAGCTGGCTCCTCTGCGGGAGGCGGTATCGCTTTATATCACCGGGTGGTGTTTCGTCTACCTTGATGGAGACTCATCAGCGCGCCGAGAAAGGGAGGGGCACTCACCTTTCTTCCACCGTGGACAGTCTTTTGGTGGACCCCCTAGGGGTTTACGCGAAACGTACAGTCCCATCCCAACACCCCGACCGAGCCGCAAGAGGGCTGTGGGGCGGCCGTAGCTCCCCACGCACCTCAAGTGGACTTCGCACCAGGGGTCACCAATAGGAGTTCTTTTCCGCGGTCACCTCCGGGAGGCAATCCACCGTTAAGCTTACCCATATTTTTCGGGTGAAGCCAGACTTGTTTGAAATTTTTCTCAATCCTGAGAAAAAGTCTATGTGAAGGGAGTTTTTTCACTGCAAGCGAGGTCGCCGACGCACGATAGGTCTTATCGTTCGTTAGCTATTCGCACGGGAGAAAACATCCTGCGGGCGAACGGGACTTCCGGAGATGCAAGGACAGGGAAAAGTTTTTCGCGTAACGCGAAAAACCACTCCACCTGTTTTCCCTAACAGCCAACTGCGATTTGAGCCGGAGCGACCGGCTCAAACTTGGAAATCTGTCCCGTGGCAAAAGTGCCAGGTGAGAGATCAAAAACATGATTCGTCTTTTCCGAGACGAGGGCATGTTGGACGACAGGTGGTGACCTGTCGGTCACCCTCCCTTGTCCGAGATGTTTTACCCCGTAAAACGCCAGGTAGCTCAAACCACAGTGAGGCGAACCTATCAATCGATCTGACCCGTGATTCCCCGTCAGCGCTCAACCCCTCACGGGATTATCAAGGGAGTCGGCCATAGCGCGCTTTTCCCTCTACTCCGATCGCTGAGGTATCATCGTGCCCAGAGTAATTACCAGCAACCGACCGACTGGTTCGGGTCAGAGTTAGTGCTAGTGGGTTAGGGTTAGGGGAGGGGTATGGGTAACACTCCGTGGCCCTCCCCTTTCTCTTTGTTCAAACCGGTGGCCTATGCCCAGTCCATGACATCATAGTCATCTAAGCGGCCCTCTTCATCAGAGTTGTCCGAGTCATCCGCAACTTCCACAAGTCCACGTTCGTAGAAATCCTGGAGCGTAATAGCGTTGTAAATGTCAGCGTTGAATTTATTGTTTATTTCTCCAAGGTTTTTATGTCTACGGAGTGATAAACGTATGGAGCGTACCTGTTCGATTGGGGTATCTTCCCTATCTAAACCGGTGTCCATTGCTGAAAATACGTTGCGGAGGTCTATGTGTTGCCATACGTCATTATAAGTGGACTTAAGCCAGAAAGCGTCTCCTCCTGATTCCTCAGGGGCGTCTTCGTACCTTGTACGCCATCTGTTCTTAGCTTCGCATTTGATCCACGTAAATAATAGGCGTCTCAGGTAGCCTCGCTTGAGATAGATGTCTCTTACATATCTAATCTCCTCATCGTACACATTCCGTGTACTGCAGAGTCGGGCGATCCGGCTTATCTCCCCGCAAAAAGCGGCCCTTTTAACCGTAATAGGGTGGTAGGAGGTAAATGGCAACCTTTCATAGCTGTTCAGTGGCTTGCGATACGGCCGGAACCTGTAATATCCTTGAGCCGCCTCAATTTTGAGGTCGAGAAAGTGGTTAGTTTTCTCTTCCACTGACCAGGTGAGGGAGAGGCCGTCGGCTTTAACGACGGCCAGCTGTTTTAACGCGTCCGCCTTAGTGGGGGCGTTAACCAAGACAAACACATCATCGATGTACCTCTTATAAAGCGGGAAGCTACCCGCGAAGTCATTCTCAAAGTGACTCATATGCAGGTTGGCAACGTCTGGTGCCGATGGAATGCCCATAGCGAGTCCTTTCTTCTGGTGAAAAAGTCCTCTCTTGTAGCGGAATACCAGGCAGTTATCCGACCAATGTGCTAACATCATAACAAGGCTGCGGAGGTCGAAAAACGTGCCGTCAGGATCTACCGTATGACCCAAAAAGGAGTGTGCCTTTTCTTTGGGGATATTGGGGTACATGGCAGCAACATCGCCGGTGCAGATCCAGTATCTTTCAGTAGAGGGTACTTTAATGTCTTTTAGTAAGATGGCCAGGTCCCGTGTTAGGGTTAGGGTTAGGGTGCTCACTATGCTCAGCGTGGGCGTAGTATGAGCGTGAGATCTATGTTGATCTCGGAAGAGGTGAAGGAGGAGAAGAAGTCTGTTTGGTAAGAAGAAAGGGCGCAGACCGTGAACTTGGCGTAAAAACGTGTGTTCGATAGCCGGTTTCGTCTCGTATGGTGAGACTCTTCAGTGCGCTCGGGGGGCGGGGGATATATACTAATTATCCCCGGAGTTAAGGAATCCCCGAGCGACCGAAGAGTCGGTTGTATCGGGGAGTCGTAGCGCGAAGTGGTGTGCTGACGACAGGAGTGTGTGCGGTCGGTGACGAAAAAATTCCTATTTTTGTCGGATGACTGCGTCGGCGACCTCGTATGCTAAGCGAGGTGCATGACGCAGTCATGCTGACCGCAGAGATAAGTCGGAACCGGACGGGTAACCGAAAGGGGAAATATAACATCCGCATATGCGCGGAGAAAATTTCTTCCTTGTCGCTTACTCTATGAACAAATTCAGGGTCAGAAATTCCCAATGGTAACACGAGATGTTGTAGCAACACCACACCAAAATGAAATCAAGAAATATTAATTTTTAGCTTTAGAATTTTTTTTTATATAATTAAGATCAGCTTGATTCAAATAATTGAAATAACTTTATCCCATTATAATTAATTGAAAATTGAAAAAGTTGTTGTGGATTGAAAATTGTGCCACCTCCTTGTTGTTGTGGCTAAAATGTATTGTACATCTCATACTTTTTACAGTGAAAAAAAAATTTCCTAGCAAATGTTACAATTAAGTGTACATCTCAGCATGAGAACAGCCACCACACTTTTTTTTTTACATTTTTTACTTGCCAATTTCTTACAGTACTCCATACTTAAAAATTAGCCATTCCAGTTTTACAAAATACAATATTGAAAAAGACTAGGAATTATTATATGATAGTAAAAAAGAGTGTGTTGAGAAAATATATATGATAATGAAAATAGGTTAGAGAGTAAAATTAGTTATAATAAGTAAGTTTTATATGATGGTAGCAATGTATAGGATAGGAAAAATATGTGTAGTAATGAAAATGTATAAAATAGTAAAAATATGTATATGGACAGAAATGTAAGTAATGTTGAAAATGTGGTCAATAGTAATAACGTATATAGGAAGAAAAAGGTTAGAGATTTGAAAAATGTAAGTAATAGTAAAATATGCATATGGTGATGTAGTAGAAGGGAATTGATAAGTAAATCTTTTTCAAAGTGGAGAATCATGGTTGTTTTAGCTACTATGCTTGTTTTTAAGGTTTGTAGTAGATTTGTGTAGAAAAAGGTTAAGGACTAGCTTAGTAACAAAAGTAGGAGGCCATAAGAAAGTAAAGAAGAAAAGAAGTTTGACTCGAAGCTTAGGTATTAGCCGGTAATTAAGTATATGATTTTTTAACTTGGCAAATGAAGCATGTTTTGAGCATGATATAGATTGAAAAGTGTAATATTAAGGATATTTTTGTACTTAACTAAATATAAAAGTTGATTTCACCAAAAGGTAAGTTCTGTTTAGCCTACACAATATAGATGTATCAATTGAATATATGATGACAGTCCAGCTCTTTAAACCTATGATGATAGGTGAGAATCAATTTCAAGGGGGTAAAAATTCCTATCTTACTGAACTTAGTATATTGAATAAGATCATTTCTGTAAAACTGCAGCATTGTAGAGGGAATAAAAGAAAGATACTACAACTGAATACACAATAATAGTGCTACTCTAGTAACATCTCTTGATACCTGGTATTTGATTTGAAAAGTGTAATTCTTTCCATCATGGTAAATTCTCTTTATTTGCTATTAATTTTACCTGTAAAATCTAGACCAAGTACTCAAGTATTACTATTCAGAAGCTGCAACTTTAAATTAGAGATCACCACCAGTCTAGGATCATCTGGCCACAATCCATGCACAATTAAGAAATTTTGAAAAATGTGACATTGCAAGAAGTTTTGTACATAAGATAGGATATAAGTTCATTTCAACAAAACACCGGTTTTTTAAATCCTATATTTCACAGATGCAAGAAGTGAATATATAATAATAGTCTTATTCTAACAACCTCTGGTGATACCTGCGGTTCAATTTAAAGGGGGTAAAAATTATTCAGTTGGTAAATTCTGTTTAGGTACAAGTAATCTTTAAGGTAAAAACAAGGATTAGAGCTCCTGTATTCCTAATCAGAAGCTGCAATATTAAATATGAGATCAAGACTAGTCTCGTAACATCTAGTAACTGTTTAAGCTCAATTAGGAAAGGTTAAAAAATACAAAGTTGCACGCATTTTTGTACTTAAGGTTAAACTATTATATGTCTTGTATAAAAGTTGATCTCAGTCTCACGTGGATAATAAAGATGCCACAATTGAATATATAATAATAGTCCCATTCTAGTAACCTATTTCATGAGCTAAGGTTCAATTTGAGGAGTGTAAAAAGTTCTATATTTGTGATTTCTCTAGATTAACTAGTAGTTTTTCATGTAGAATAGAGTACTACTCCTGCAGTTTGAAGGTCTAGAACCTAGAATTTTAAATATAAGATCAAGACTAGTCCAGTAATATTGGGTAAGAGTCTAAGCTCAATTAGGAAAGGTTGAAAAATGCGAAGTTGCGCACATTTTTGTACTTAAGGTAGTACTATTATTTGTTTTCTGTCAAAGTTGATTTCAGTCTAACCTGCATAATACAGATGCCACAATTGAATATGTAATAAGAGTCTCCTTCTAGTAACCTCTTGCATAAGCTAAGGTTGAATTTGAAGTTTGTAAAAACTTTTATATTCATAACCTCTCTACATTTACTATTACTGTTTTCCTGGAAAATTGAGTACTTCTCCAGCAGAATTAAGATCTGAAACATGAAATGTTAAATGTAAGATCAAGACTAGTCTAGTAACATCTGGTAAGAGTCTAAGCTCAATTAGGAAAGATTGAAAAATGCGAGGTTGCACAAACTTTTGTACTTATGGTAGTATTAATATTTGTTTTTTGTAAAAGTTGATCTCAGTCTAACCTGCATAATACAGAAGACACAATTAAATATATAATAATAGTCTCCTTCTAGTAACCTCTTTCATCAGCTAAGGTTTAATTTAAAGTGCATAAAAGTTTCTACATGCTTGACTTCTCCGCTTTTACTAGTTGTTATTGCTGTAAATTAAGCACTACTCCTGCAGTATTCAGATCTAGAACCTAAAGTTTTAATATAAGATCAAGACTAGTCCAGTAACATCTGGTAAAGTCTAAGCTCAATTAGGAAAGGTTGAAAAAAGCGAAGTTGTGCACATTTTTGTACTTAAGGTGGTAATATTATTTGTTTTCTGCGAAAGTTGATTTCATTCTAACCTGCATAATACAGATACCACAATTGAATATATACTTATACTCCCCTTCTAGTAACCGCTTTCATAAGCTAAGATTCAATTTGAACTATATAAAAACTTCCATATTCATGACTTCTCTACATTTACTAGTAGTTTTGCATGTAAATTGAGTACCACTGCTGCAATATGAAGATCTAGACCTAAAATTTCAAATATAAGATCAAGACTAGACTACTAACATCTGGTAAAAGTTTAAGCTCAATTAGGAAAGGTTGAAAAAAGCGAAGTTTCACACATTTTTTGTACTTAAGGTGGTATATTATTTGTTTTCTGGGAAAGTTGATTTCATTCTAATCTGCATAATACAGATGCCACAATTGATATATACTTATACTCCCCTTCTAGTAACCTCTTTCATAAGCTAAGGTTCAATTTGAACTATATAAAACCTTCCATATTCATGACTTCTCTACATTTACTAGTAGTTTTTGCATGTAAAATTGAGTACCACTCCTGCAATATGAAGATCTAGAACCTAAAATTTCAAATATAAGATCAAGACTAAACTAGTAACATCTGGTAAAAGTCTAAGCTCATTAGGAAAGGTTGAAAAATGCGAAGTTGCGCACATTTTTGAACATAAGGTAGTACTATTATTTTTTTCAGTAAATGTTGATTTCAGTCTAACGTGCATAATACAATATGCCACGATTGAATACATAATAATAGTCCCCTTCTAGTAACCTCTTTCATAAGCTAAGTTCAATTTGAACTAATGAAAACTTCTATATTCATGACTTCTCTACATTTACTAGTAGTTTTTCCTGTAAAATTGAGTACCACTCCTGCAATATGAAGATCTAGAACCTAAAATTTCAAATATAAGATCGACTAGACTAGTAACATCTGGTAAAAGTCTAAGCTCAATTAGGAAAGGTTGAAAAATGCGAAGTTGCGCACATTTTTGTACTTAAGGTAGTACTATTATTTGTTTT